>JAWWMO010000083.1:113533192-113571525 GCA_035047845.1 Dendrocincla fuliginosa | reverse complement strand
TTAGTTTGTGTTACTCCCCCCCCCCCCCCAACTGACCTTTATTTGAAACTCATTTGTAATTAATGTACTTTTAATTCTAGGGTAGAACAGAACACTTATTCCAACTGGATGTTGCTGGGAAAGTAGGAGATGTTGTTCAAACTCTTCATCAGGTATGTGGTTATTTGATATCACTACTTACTTCATCACAGCATCTTTTGATTTTTAATGTAGAGTGTTTTTTTTGTTCTCAAGGTGAAAATCTTGGGATATCTATTTTTAAAATGTAGAGTTGAAAACAGTGTCTAGTTCTGACAGCTGTTGTAAGCAACCCATATGAGCTTTTAGTATGCAGGGTGGTGGTATACAGACAAAGTAATAACATGGCAGTAGCAATGAACAAACATATCCTTCTTTAAAATGAAGTAATAATAGATCTTTCAGTATTCTGTCACAGAGCATGCTAAAGCCCCTCCTGTTTCTGTTGGCTTCTGAGCTCTGTGGGAGATCTCTGTGCTGTTTTGCTTAAAGCTTGTTGTTTAGCTTTACAGGGCTTCTTGTCTAGATAAGATGGGAGATCAAGCTGCCATGGTAAGTACCTGGTTATTTCTAATATTGCTGTTTGATAATGATATTGTGATATTACTGTTTAATAATTGACTTCTAATTGAATTTGAATCACAGACCATATTAACTTTCCTTTCCTTCCGCATTAGATAACTGCTATATTGCAATCACGCTTGGCTAGAACGTCTTTTGATAAAAACAGGTACTTTTCTAATCACTTTCTACTGGGGAGTCATTTTCAGCTTGTTGGTTGATTAGTCTACTGCATTGATACTTCGATGGTTGTTTGAGGTAGTGTAAGTTCTCTAATTCAGAGTTACCTACTTCGAATTCTGAAGTATCTGGAATGGAGAGTGGGAAATTTTGTGTTGTGAAGATAAACGTGTTAATTTTTTATGTCTGCAAACTGTTTATTATGCATCTATGAATTTATTGCAAATTGGGCATTGACATATGCCAAATAAAACTGTATAGAAAAGTCAAGTGTCTTACTGCTCTGAGACTGGTGCAGAACATAGCAGCGTTCCTTCCTGGAGGTCCTGTTAAAGCAGGGGTCTCAACAAAGAACTGTTGTCCCATATGATACAGGCTTACTGAAGTCCCTATTCTAATGTCCCAAAGCTATAAGTTAACCTAAACCCTTTCTAAAGAATTTAAGCGTGCCGTTACCAAAGTAAGAACTGGAGGTAAACTTACTCCTTTTCTTCACTTGTAGATTTCAAAGCATTTCTGAAACGCTGCATATGGAATGTAAAGCAGAAATGGTGACGCCACTGGTGACTAATCCAGGGCATGTGTGCGTTACTGATGCTAACTTGTACTTCCAGCCTCTTAATGGATATCCTGTAAGTGCCTCAGATGATCTTGCATACAATGTGAGCACGCTGCCCTGCTGGTGGACAGATTTAATTTTCTGTACTATTTCCCTTAAATGCACATAGAGCACATCTCTAAGAAGACTCTATTTTCAGTTATAGTCAGAATGTCCTTAGTTTTCCTTTGATCTGTGCTGCTCTGTTGCATTTAGTATATCTCTTCTTCTGAGGCTTCATTCTGTGCTAACTTGCTTAAAATTTACCTTGTACTGACAAAGCACGGTGTCCTTTGTTCATTCTTTATTAATATTTGAATATCACTTTTTTTAACTTTTCATTTAAGATAAATTTCTAGATCTTACTCTGTGATGCTGTTCCTACCTAGTGAGAGCTTTATGTACATGTAGTTTACTGTGGAAGATCTTAGCTAGGTTTTCTATTAAACTAATTCTTTCTTTCTCTAGAGGAAAACTGAGTATCTGTTGCAGATACGTTTCTGCTCTGGAACTTTGTCACAGAAATAGCCGGGATAGTCTTAGCAGTCCACTGACTTAGCTATGATTCTGTGAAACACCTTTAGAGTGCACATGGCAGTAGCACAATTACCAGAAAATTTTTTATCTCAGTGTCAGGAAGTCCTGGTGTTGCCCTAGCTGGGTATGACTGGTTCCATGAGCTGGTGGAGCACAGTCTGGCCAGGGATGAAACACCAAGCTAGACCCATCCTCTAATCCCAGCACTGGGCTACCAGTACCCTCCACAGGGCTGAGTACCTGAGCCCACCTCTAGTGCTCTCATCTGCTGGGTAGCCTGGGAGGAAGAAAGGAACCTGTCTAACTTGAGTGCCCTAAGGACAAGGAAAAGACAAGCAAAAAGACTGAAAGAAGGGCTCTGGAGACCCAGGCACAGGGAAAAGAAAATGAAAACTCTGAGTGCTCTACAAGGACTGGTAACCTAGAGAGATCATGTCTGTGACAAGAGGAAGGAATGTCTGAAGCTAGTACAGAAAACAGAAAAGGGAATTCAAAGAGGTGTGTTTGATAAAGGAGGAGGAATTGGGGGGCCAGATGTTTTAGCAGGGCCTGTTGTGATAGGGTAAGGGGTAAGAGTTTTAAACTGAAAGAGACTAGATTCAGACTAGATAGAAAAAAAGGTTTTTGTGAAGAGAGGGATAAAACACTGGCACAGGTTGCCCAGTGAGGTGGTAGATGCCCTGACCCTGGAAACATTCAAGGTCAGGTGGGACCAGGCTCTGAGCAACCTGATCTACTTAAAGACATCCCTACTCATTGCAGAGGGGTCGGACTAGATGTCCTTTAAAGATCTCTTCCAACCCAAACCATTCTATGATTCTGTGACATGCTAAAAGTTTGTCCAGGCAAGGAAAAGGTGTTTCACAGAGGAAGATGACAGTGCCATTCTGTTTCCAGCCGGCAGGTGGCCCCATTGGCACAGTGGCTTCCTTCTAATGCCGTTTGTTGTGTTCTGCTTCTCTCGTGCATGGGGATTGTCACTGCTGAGAGACTCGAGTGATAGTATACTGTTGTTTATTTATTCTTAAACTGCTTTGCTACTCAGGCAAAAACCAACAGCACAGACAAGCTTCCTCCTTTTAATATAACTGCGTAGCACTGCTATTCCTCTGCTGAAATGACATGAATGGATACTGTTTTCATATTGCTAGTATTTATAGTCAGGAAAAACTTCAGGTTCTCTGGAGAGAGTAAGCCAATAAACCTGCTAGAATTCTCCATCTTTTCTTCCCCCTCCCTCATCCCCCACAGAAACCAGTAGTCCAAATAACACTGCAAAATGTGCGTCGCATCTATAAAAGAAGACATGGGCTGATGCCACTGGTAAGCTCAAATATTTGTTTTATTTTCATGTCTTGCTGTATATGTTGTTTCTAAAATGACCAGCTGAAACCATGGGCATCATTAGGTAAAAACCATGCATTTTTTAAAAACTCTGGATTAAGTGGTGAACGGCACTCAGTGATCCCTTCTGGGTTTTTTAAGTGTTTTATTTCCTTATGTTGTGAAAAAGATGAAAACAGAAAGACTGAACTCTGACAAGGATGAAAAATTTCTTTCATAAGCAGTCAGTATAGGGGAAGGGAGAAGGAAGTATTACCAGGGAGCAACTCATTCAGTTTATCTCAAACACCTATCTTGGGATAGAATGATTTCCCTCTCATGGTGTATTTCTTCCCTGGATTGATTCATGGAGGGAGTTTGGTCACTACTTCAAATAGAGACTAATGTGGAGTGATGAGTCCCACTGTACATGACAGAGATGAGACAGTGCCTCAGGGGAACCTCAGTTGTATGCTTTCAGTGTTTGCACTGAAATGTCAGGCTTGTAGAAAATTTCTTGTTTTGAAACATATTTAAAATGAATAGACATTTAATTCTTTTGCATCACTCCATTCACTTAGGCAAAAAAAAGTATATTACCTATGCTCGCTTAGAGCCAATCTATGCACAGCTGTAAAGCTGCTTGCTCAGTTGGGTGTAAACTGAATGCTTTTATGATTGGAAATAGAAATTTTAAAATGTTATACTTTGTGGGCAAAACTGCTCCCTGGTATAGAGTGTGAAGATTTAGATATTAGTAACTGGAATATTCTGTTAAAAAACATTAATATTACAGCTTGTGAGTACTTGCTCTCACTTATGTTTTTCCCCTGTTAACTTTTAAGGGCCTTGAAGTGTTTTGCACAGAAAATGATCTATGTTCTGACATCTACTTGAAATTCTACAACTATCAAGACCGAGATGAGGTCTATTTCCTTATTGCAACATATATAGGTTTGCAGTATTTATTTATTAATGTCATGTGCAGTATATTGTGAAGGGAAATTTATCTGGGTTTTTGCTCCCTTGATTTGTGGGAAGAATGAGAAGAATAAACAGTTATTGGCTGTAAAAAATTTTAATAGAAGTAAACAAAGATGAGAATGAATGTTGTGAAATTGCATCTGTTTGTTTGTGTTTGCAGAGCTGAGTATGAAAGCTGAGATGGCATTATTAAGGTTAAACTAATTCTTTTAACTCGCAACTTGATATGCACTGTCATTTAACACACACCTCCCAAAAAAAACCCCAAACAAACAAATGAAACAAAAAAAACCCTCAAAATACTTTTAAGCAAGGAGTAAATGAGATCCACTTTACTAAATGTGTTTTGCTGAAAAAATATAGACTGACTTTTGTGTGTGGATCCCTCTGGCACTCAGTTTAGTCCAAGAAACTCCCTGTAATGGGTGGATTTCCAGTGCACACATTCTGAACTTTCCTCAGTCTTAGAAGTAGCTGATGAAAATTACCATCCTGAACTAGTCAAATTCTTATTTCTATTAAATCTTGTATTCATTAATTCCTAGAAAGTGATTAATGTCTTTTTTGAACGCTTTCTAAAAAAACATTGTCATGGGAAAAAAGGAGATAAAAGCTAGTAGTTTTCCTGTAATGCTACTTTAACTGAAACACTGAAATTCATATTTACTGCCAATATTGAAAATGTTTACATAAATTTTGTACTATTTTGCTAAACCACAACTATTTTGTGGTTGTTCCAGAGCTCTAGTTCTGTTTTAACCAATTCACCTAAATATCAGTTGACGTTTTTCCCACTTCACAAAGCAAAGCAGAAAGGTCACAAAATAATTACTTTCTCTGAGAATTGTTCTAGTGTTTTAGATTTTTCTTTGAAAAGGAAATAGATTCTGACATTATTTTCTCTGTTATGGAAATAACTGCATGCTGTTACCCTGCTTCAGACTGTTTTCTGGATAACTTTCAAAAATGAAATTTCAAGGTGCTGATGAAGTTGATGATGGTGTTGTTGGAACATAGAAATAAATTTAAAAAAAAAGCCCTTTCTCTAAGGTGTTTGTAGTACCTCGGTATCTCTCTGACAGCAGATCCTCTCTTTGAAGGTGCTAACATTTTTGACTTGTAGAATTTAAAGTACTAAAGAGAAGGGAGGGTTAGAATAGCCTCCCAGCCTATTGTGAGCTAAAATAGAGGCCTGCTGTAATCTAATTCAGATTCTTTTCTTGCCATCATACCATCGTTGCAGTCCTTCAGATCTGCTATTTCAGGCACTTACCAAGGCACTGTAAACTGAATCAATGGAAGGACCAATTTAAAAATAAATAAATAACCCAGTTGTCCAGGAGCATACCTTAAGCAACTATGCCCTCAGTTATTTGATAGCATCTTGCATAATGTTAATTATTGTATAATTTGGGGTGGAACTGCAAATCTCACAAGTCTTAATGTTTTATTTTATTTTAGAAAATCATATTGCAGAGCATACAGCTGAAAGTTATATGTTGCAATGGCAGCGAGGACATATATCAAATTACCAGTATCTTCTTCATCTCAACAATCTGGCTGATAGAAGCTGCAATGATCTCTCCCAGTATCCTGTATTTCCTTGGATCATAGCAGACTACTCTAGTTCAGTATTAGGTATGTATAAAATGAGGCATGTTACTACATCATGCCCAACCTGAAGTGTGTGTGGGGGGGGAGCTTTTGCACTGCATAAAATTCATGTTACATCAAAATGAACCTGGCATTAGTGATCTTGGATGTTCTCTTGTGGGCTTACCCTTCCCCTCTAGTTTAGGGGACAAAATACCTCACCTTATTCTGTAAAATATTGCACTCCTCACATACAGAGTATGTACCAAACATCTGCTTGGTTGCTTTGCAAATCAACAATACTGAGCATTCAAAGACTTTCTGTGAGTCTAATAAATGGAAAAGAAGCAGTAAAATTACTTGTTATGAAATGAGTTGCACTGAAATGTATAGAATCCAGGTGTTCTTTTATAATTTTTAACATTGCAAGCCGAATGGAAGAGTCTAACAAGGCTCGTGCCTAAATAGGCTCCTTGATTAGGAGCCACTAAGCTCCTAACTAAGCTCCTGTCTTAGTGTAGTTTGTTTTTAAAGTTGGTCCTTTTGAGGATTGTGTCACTCTGTAAGAAGTAGAGTAGAGGAATCTCATAGTATTCATCAGCACCTGCTCAAACACTTCAGTCTGGTTGTATGGTGGGACTTAACTGTAGCCTGACAGAATAGTTAATGATAAGAAGAAAATAACACCAGCTGCTTTTGTGCCTCAGGTAGCAGGACTTTGCCTAGGTGATATAAATTGCAATAACTCTCTCATACATTAACTACTGCCTCTTAAGCAAGAGATTATGAGATTATGTTTGCTTGTAAGGAAAAATATCAGTAGCCATTTACAGTAAGACTTTATGGTTTTGCAGTTAGTAGGGAGAGAGAAAATTATTGGAGAGGTGCTGTGTTGGTTTTTGTTTCTTTTGTTGCTGTTTGCGTAGGCTTTTTCTTTTGTTTTTAAATACTGATTAGAGTACATTAATGTGTAGTGGAATGCTTAAAATCTGTAATGATGGGGTTTTTTTTAGATCTGACAAAGCCTGAAACATTTCGTGACCTTAGTAAACCAGTTGGTGCCCTGAATAAGGAGAGGCTCGATAGGCTATTGGTATGTATATCTTGGCATTTATATGCTGCACATTTTTGGCCTAGTATGTGTTGACAATGAAAGAAGCTTTGTCCAGCAAGGTTTGGGAAATACGTAAATATCTAAAGCTAGCCATAAACCTTATCAGAAGCAAACATACCTATAACGATGCCACATTTATTTTCAGCTTAATTTCATCAGCACTGGTTTTGTCAGGACTAATTTAAAATTATTTGAATCCATTTCCTCTCTCTTACGACCATTTCATATGTTATGCTTTGAAGTGTCTTCCCTCACTTATAAAATCATATCCCCAAATCCATTTAACTATATGTATGGTAAGCACTGAAATGCTGTAAACATTTGAGGGAGAGTACTTCGAAGGGCAGAAATCTGGATCCATGATGATCAGAGCACCACCTTCAAAATTCTATATGCAGATAGTAGTGCACCAAGTTTTTCTATTTCTCAGAATAGGTAGGCTTTCTTTTCATAACCTGTCAAACACATAGAGACTTGGAAGGTCCTCAGTTTCCTGGGTTTTAATTCTTTGTGTAAAATCATTGTCTCCTATGGAAAATGAATTATTCCGAAATAATTTACAGAACATAACTAATGTGCCATAACCTTTATTAGTTCTTAATGAAACATTAGAAAAAATATTGCCAGAGTAACTGCATTACATTGATACAAAAGACAAAATATTTCAAAATCATAAGGCTTCCTCGGTTGTGGAAGGACATGATCAGTATTGTTTTCAGTAACAGCAGATAGTTTTCTTTCTAAGATCTGACTTTTCTCAAACTGTTATCTGCCTCATACTTACTGCAGTAAAAGTCATTCTGTTAGGGTAACACACAGGAGTTTCAGACAGGAAGGAATCTTCCAGGTTGAATGAAGTCAGTATGTTTTTCCATACTGTCATTAAACTTGATGTGAATCAAAATATTTGTTTGAACGCCTTTGAAATTGAGTCACTGCAGTTGCGTGTGAAAGCAAGAGAGGAAAAAAGCCTGAAAACCTGATAGTTCTGGATGATCAGTTTTAACAATTGTTCTGTTGTATCGATTTACAGCTCTTATTAAAGCTGCATGGGTATTAGAACTTAAGAGTTTGTTTTATCATTAGAAAAAAGAAGTTGAAGGTGGTCCTAATCTGTGTCATTAAAAAAATATATATGTGTTCTTTATTAAGGGAAAGCAGGAATGCTGATTTTTAACAGACATTTCCTTCTTCATATGTTGCAGACACGATATCAGGAAATGCCAGAGCCCAAGTTCATGTATGGAAGCCATTATTCATCTCCGGGTTATGTTTTGTTTTATCTCGTTAGAGTTGGTAAGACAGCTTTTCCTTGCTCTCTGAGCTGACAGTTACCTCCAAAGCACACAAGGTTTGCAGCAAGCTGACAGGTTTTTTTCTCCTTAGCTCCAGAATACATGCTCTGCCTGCAGAACGGCAAGTTTGATCATGCTGACAGAATGTTCAATAGGTTTGTTTGCATTTTGTCTATAACTAGGCTGGTGTTGTTTTCAAATATGCACCAGTGGGGAGGGCAAGGCCTTAAAAAAGTATTTTTTTTAACAAATATGTGATTTATCTTTATTACCTAGTATTGCAGAAACCTGGAAAAACTGTTTGGATGGTGCAACAGATTTCAAAGAGGTAAATTGCTGGGAAATTATTCAAGTGTTTCCTCTTATCTGTGCTGAGCTTTCTCATCTCTTGATTTGAGAGATTTTTGTTGGGGTGTGTTTGGTTGTTTGCTTTTTTTATTTGTAGTTTTCAGTTGTGTGGGTTTGTTTGGGGGTTTTTGGGGGTTTTGTGCCTTTTTTTTTTTTTAGGCCGATGATTTTATTAATGCTTTATTAACTGTGTTTTAATCTTGTATCAATTCTGTAATTCCATGACTACTTGTCTGTCTGCTTTCTGACTTTTAGTTTAGCAGAAGTATCGTTGTGAATGTTACTGGAAATTAAAGGGAATTATCAGAGTGGAGTAGGGCTCCAAAGTTGCAGTGTTAAGTATTGTCTGCTGGAATCTTGTAAGGATTTGGCTGTATTGCAACATGGTGTCTGGAGAGGTTAAGCTCTAGAAGTAGTATATTAGTTTTTTGAGGCTTAGGAAACAATAACTTGTAGAATATATTGAGAATAATGAACTGTCAGATAGTGAGCACTGTTAAACTCCTTTAGCAAAGAAACATTATTTAATACAGTGATGCTTTTTCTTAAAAAAAAAAGTTTAATTAATGGTTGGCTTTGTTGGTATTTAAATAATTGATTTAATCTCTGAAATTTACATCATAATTCTAGTTTTATTCTAGATTTTCATCTTTACTCTTACTTGATGTATTAAAAATGAGAAGGTAGCTATATGCAATAAGAGTTCTGAAGATACGCCTAGGTATTATGGATTTATATGTCACACATGTTAAAATATGTGTGTGGCTCTGAATTTAGCAATTTAGCTCGGAGGACTGCCTTGTAGGTAAAAGTTGGAAAAATTAATGCCCAAATTTACAGCTTAACATATGAATTTTGGTAACTTTCTTTACACTGAATGAATGTATTCTGTTTAAGTGACCAAAGCTAATCTCAAAACTTGCCTTTTTTTTTTTATTTAAACTTCCAGTTGATTCCAGAATTTTATGAAAATGATCCTAGTTTTCTAGTAAACAGTTTGAAGTTGGACTTGGGAAAAAGGCAGGGTGGAAAGATAGTTGAAGATGTAGAGCTTCCACCTTGGGCATCAGGTAATAATAGTCAAACTTCTTGTATTATATAAATTAATTCAAGGTTCTCTGGATTCCTGGAATGGTGTTTCTTCTCAAAAAATGTCCCTTCTGGTTTCTTCTAATGTAGTTCTTGCTTTAAAACATTGACATAATTAAAAGTGCTTTTAATTTCTATAAAAATTTGAAGTTTGGTGTGGGGTATTTGGTTGGCTTTTCAAGAAGGAAGAGGAACAGAAATGGATACCGAGTGGGTTATTTTCTCCTTTAATTAACCTTTGTTTTGTCAGGTCCTGATGACTTTCTTCAGAAGAGCCAAGAGGCTTTAGAAAGTCAATATGTATCAGAACATCTTCATGAGTGGATTGACTTAATATTTGGCTACAAGCAGAAAGGAAGTGAAGCAATTGCAGCTCATAATGGTAAATACACACTTCAGAGAAACAGCAAAAAAAAAAAAGGATGCTTCAATTAGGCAGGAATGGCAGATAACATATCTAATGCTTGTTTTGTTTGGAGCATTCATAACTATGCTTTGAGTGCTTGATCCCTAAAGGAAATGCAGTTGTTCATTACTAGAAATAATGACTTATCTGGTAATACTGCCTTCATATGGTGGTTTGCATCTTTGAAGGTGTACTTAAGATGGTAGACAAGAAGGTTCTATAGCATTGCTGTAAATTGCTTGTATAGCATGGTGTGGCAATGTAGTATGGAACCAGTGTTTTCCAATTAAAAATGGGAGTCTTTAGGGTCTTTACATGAACATGTATTTAACTTTCCTCCAGTGCAATTGCAGTGTGAGAATTTCAGTGCAATAGTCCCCCTGCTCATGAGAGAACTAGCAAGAGAAAGAATGGGCTATAACAAGCTACAGCTCTTTAGGACCAAGAATGAAGGGTTTGTGGGTTTTTTCTTGTGTATATATAGACTACTGCATGTGGGAAGTTTCACTGTTTGCAATCTTATTCTGAACATATATCTAGGCACTGTGTGTGCTTACAAAGGGGGATGTGGTTATGTGATTGCTGCATTGACGTGTTTATCTAAACCTAATAGTAACAGCAATTATTAACTTATTCAGCAGTCTGATATTTAACTGAATATATTACTACACAGTAAGGAAATGTCCTCTTGGTAAGGGAAGATTAGCAGATCAGATTTTTAGGGTGTTTACTCCAGAAGCTCTGGTCTTTTTGAAGGATTCCAAGTAACAGACAGTGTTGAAATAGTTTGCACTTAACGGGACAGAAAAACTTCAGAAAGAAAACCTTCCTACAACAGTGAGGAGGGAAGGAATAAGCAGCTCCTCATTTTGGTAGTCAGGTTTTTTTTACTTCCAGGGTAAGATAGTGTGATTTGGTTTGTATTGTGGTGGTTTTGGCATTTGTTTTGATTTTGTTTTTCTGTTGCTCATTTCTTTTTAGTGTACTTCCCCATGTATCCTTAAAGCATGTAATTTAGCTATATTTTAGAATTTCAGGGTTTGGCAGCCAGTCATACTGTAAGTGTCCATTAAAATGTATCAGAGGCTTTAAATATGGTAAATCAGCAGATAAGTTATGGACCTCTGTTTTTACCTCTAAAATGAGAGCGCTTTTTATGCATAATGTGCTGCTTCTGCTGCAGTATGGATTTTATTAGCATAATGAATTGCAGACACTTGAGTAGATAAGAGGGACAGAAGGGGTCTGTGTATGAATGAACTTACGTCAAAGTAAAAATTCTTATGCAGAGGCCCTAAAGTAATTCACATGATGTCAAATGAGAAGGTGAATACACAGACCTTTCTGATCATTCTTTACTTTTTGTCACCTGTCTAAAAATTAACCAGAGATCCAGTTATGCAACTGTACTTATTTATTTATGTATATATTAGCTGGGGAGAGGTATTTAATGAAGCTTAAATAAGTTATCCTTCCTTTGTGAAAGGAATGATTTCTTCTGAAATGTTCTGTAAATCTCCTAGAAATCCTAAACTTCTGTCAGGTTAAAAAAAACACCAGAATTAAAACATAAGACCTCAGACTCTAGCCTGCTGAAATAGCTTAGTTGCTTAAATGTAACCAGTTTGAGTAAAAAATAAGCTTTGGTTTATAGCAAGATAAACAGAATGAGCCTTGTATATCTATATTGTACAAATAAACTTTTTTTTCCAGTGTTTCACCCATTAACTTATGAAGGAGGAGTGGATTTAAACAGGTAATAAACAAGAATCTGAATGTTTTTGTTAAAGCAGTTAGCTGAGTTTCTCAGTATCTCTCCCAAGTTCTCTGCTGGCTGTAAAAGGGCTCTGTACATGAATGGTGTAGTTCTATTTCATGCTCCCAAATAGCAGAGAACCAACATCATCATCTCAGTTTTAGCATGCATTGGAAGATTGTTACTTGAACACTTCTTCAGTCCAGCTTTTGTGAAATTACTTCATTTTTTCAATTGATGAGCATATTGTCATTGTACATAAAATTATAAAGCTGTCATATGACTGTTAAATCTGTGGTAAATCAGTTCTGTAAGAATTTGTGATGGCCTGTAGTGCTGTAATAACTGCACATGCAGACCCTTGATTTTGGGGAAGGGGAGTGAAAAAAGTACTTACCTCCTGGGCTTAATTGTGTATCTTCTTTTGTGAAGTATTGTGGACCCCAATGAAAAAGTAGCTCTGCTGACACAAATCTTGGAGTTTGGACAGACGCCAAAGCAGTTGTTTACAACCCCCCATCCTCAAAGGATAATACCGAGGTTGAAAAGCGTGTCTCGAACGTCAAGTCACAGCATTTCCTTAACTGAGTCTCCAGGTAAATGTTTTACAGATAAACTGACTATGTAAAGGATTTGTACTTTTGAGTAGTTCTGTATTTTTCTCCCACGGGATCTCATTATACAGCTTTCTTGGCTACATTCCCTGTAAGCCAACTCCAAATAAATCCATGAACTACATGCTAAAGAAAAACAGATGAGACCAGTTTCAAATTTGAAAAGATGTTGTCCTACATTTTGCCTTCCATTCCAGTGGTCTTGCCTGGGACTGTGGGAGGGCTCTCATCCCTGGCCTTTCATGACACTTCAAATTCAACCTGATATGATAATAATTTCAGTGCCCATATCTGCAGGCATTTTAGATGGTGTAAAGATTTGTTCAGGTTCTTAACAGGGTGATTAATTGGCTTTATCAAAGTAAACCCTAAGAACTTAATTTAAGCATCTGAACTTTTTCTCTATTTCCATGACCCGAATGAAAATCTGTAAGGAAATTACTCTTTTTTTTACCCACACACTGTAGGGACGAAGTTGATTGAATAACTTTCTGCAAGAAAAGGATATGTAATGCCCTCACAGGCTTCTGTTCAAGGCAGAACTTACACCAGTTCTCTGAAACTAAGATGCTATTGTCCTCATCATATGTACAATGATTTAACTATAAATTGGACTGAATCTTCAGCCCAAGTACCACTTGGAAAGGTTTTTCTCATTTGGTTGTCTTCAATTCACTTACCATTTGATGGCCTTCACTTTTAAGCGGAGGAGTGAAGATGAGTGATACTTAGTGTGGTAGCCTGTAGCATCCAGATGGCAAGAGTGGCTTTGAAAGTTGTATGTGGTGATAATAATGGTCATATATGTTAAATAGCTATGGTGGTATGCTGCCCAAGTCATAAATTCAGAGATGAACAGTTCCTCTTGGGTTTGACCATTTTATAATACTTGACATCTAATTATCTCAATCCTGTTATGTTTTTCATCCCTTAACGTTTGTAACAGTTCAGTGAAATGAAGTTCTGACACTCCTAGCAAAATGCAATAGAAATAACAAAAGCACATGCTTTATTGTAGCAGTAAATAACTTTTTTAATATTTTTCCATTTGGAAAGCCTCTTCACATCTCAAAGAATACCAAAACATCTTAGCAGAGAAGATTTTTGGGTTTTGTTTGTGTTTTCCATTTTGGAATTATATTCTGTAAAGTCTTCATTTTTAAAGCTCTGGTTTGGGGGAGAAAAATCCTATTTCTGACTGTGTAAGCCTGTGCAAATTGAGGAAGAGATTTGGAAAAAAATTAGTGATCTTGTCATTCTCTGCATGAGCCTAGTGGTCTTATTCCTGGAGCTCTGCATTATTTCTCTACATTTATATTTATGTCTGCAACTTCAGCTGCCTAGGTTTTTGAAATCTGTCTTTATTTTGTATTTGTGATGAAACTTTCTCATGGCATCTTGTTGCAGTTTCTCCAAATGAAGAATCATTTGAAGATTTGACAGAAGAAAGTATAACACTTGCCTGGAACAATATTGCCAAATTAAAACTAGATAAGCAATATAAAATTCACAAAGAGTAGGTACTATTCATTCAAAATTCTTCCATTTAAGTAGGGTGGGGGATCTGTGTGTCAATCTAAATGATGGGTTAAAGTTTAAGGTAAATACTTTTCTTTGTGAGATGGCTTATTGATTTGATTACACAAGATGAGTTTGAGTATATGGTGTGTTGTCAATTCAGAAAAGGTATTTGTCAACTTGATCCTGTTGTTGTTTCTTACACAGCACTAGGGCCAGGTTCATTATCATTTTAGTACCTGAAGCAGATATTCATTACTCTTCTCTAAAACTGGTAGCAGCAGCCAGATAAAGACTTCCATTTATTTTTTTATAACCACAGGAACACCTTATGTCTTCATCCCATCTGATTTGAAAGGTTAAACACTTAGCTTCAGCTACTGTACACTTCAAGCTGCTGCATGAGCAGTTTGCCAAGTCTCCAGCTATAGGTTTTCAGTTAATCCAGGTACCAAACTACTGTTCTGATGCATTCCTAGGAAGTCAAGATTCAGCAGGGCCACTTCAGGTGAACTTTGAAAATACCTAATAATGAACACTGTGAGCTGTATTTCAAAGAACAGATTTTCCTTTAGCCCCATCCCTTGTCTTAGTGGTGAGACTACTAGCAGGATTTCTTGCTACCTTAATTCCAGCTACTTTCCTGGTGTTTGCAACTCAATCTAGGAAAGTATTATAATGTCCATAAAACAAGGTAATATTTGTAGTCTGTTACCAGATTGTTAGCATCCTTCCTGGTGAGGATGAAGTTCTTGCAGAACACTATGGGGGTCCTGTACTAGTGTTTTACATATTCTGTCAAGGTATATTTTGTCTCTAGGGCAGATAACACACCACTGTAGTGCTTTTAATCTCCTTGAATGTCTTAGTTCTTACAGAGATCAAATAACAGATTTCAACTGTAGTCTATTTACAGTATGGTGATTGAGTTTCAAAACCTATGAAGTCACCTACAAGTTTATTTCTATTAAACAGGGCAATTACTGGAATAGCAGTCACTTGCAATGGGTCTTCTGTTTTCACAACATCCCAGGGTAAGTATTATTGCAAAGGTATTTACCAAATGCAGGTTTGTTTGTGAACAAAATGGCATGAAATTGAAATATTTATTTCCTGTAATTAAATAGCTTAAGTATATGAATTTTTCCACTTTTAGATGACTTTGACTCAAGGATTTCAATATTATCTAGGCTTGGGAAGATAATTTTGATAATAACAGAAATTTCTCCATATAGATACCAGAGTTCCTTAGAGTCTGGTGGTCATGGGGGAGTCCATCTGTAAGTGGTGCAAAACAGGGTAGTTCCATGCCCAAGTCACAAAGTTTACAAATAATTTCTCAAAGACTATAAGAAATCTGTATCTGCTTTTCATAGTAAGGTATCTGAACATTCAAGCAAGAGCAAAATTACCAGCTTCTATAATATAAAATAATCCTTTTATCTTATTTTTTCCATTTTCCCCAGATTCAACTTTGAAGATGTTTTCCAGAGAATCAAAAACCATCCAGAGAAGTGTGTCCTTTTCAAACATGGTAAGTTGCTGTCAAAATAAAAACAAGATCATTGGGAGTCTTCTGAAAGCTGCTCAGAGACATGTCTCTTAGCACACATCAATGCCTCTTTTCTTTCTTTTGCCTACTCAATTGTGTTGTGTGTGAATAATTTAGCAGAGTGAATTGAAACTCTGTCAGGCCAGAGACACTGCACATTCTGTGAACATGGGAAAGAAGCATTAAATGGTTGCATTTCTGCACTACCTCTGTTCTGAGTTGGCCTGCTATCCAAAGAAGGGCTTGTAGTAGGTCTGGCATGAGCAGAGAATTCTTTCTGAGCAACCTTGAACTGCCACTGGGACCAAAATCACAAAGCTTAAATTCCTCCCATGTGCTCGCATCCAGCATTGCCTTACTGCACCCAGGTGTTGGAAGGCTCTGAGTTAACTGGGAGAAGAAAACCAAGTTGAGCGAGCAGAATCTTTGGTGGGTGAATTTAAGCCATCTTTTTTGATGAGTGGTGATCTCAGCAACCTCTGAACAACATTTTCCCCCTGCCCCTAAAACGGCCTGGAAAGAGATTCTGAATTTGATTTTTTTTTTTGTGCCTGAGAACTGTAGCCAGACCTGGGTCATAAAGATACACTCCCAGTTGTCATGTTGAGTCTTTGCAGCAAGACAGATCAGCTTTCTCTGTACCATCATCTTAAGGTGCAAAGAAGAATGGCAAGTGAGTTGCCCAAACAGAAGCCATTGCATACTTTAACTGGTCCCCAAGTAAGCCACAGGATCAAGACCCTATGGTCTGCCATGGTACATGCTAGCAGTTGAATCTAGGTTCAGCAATTCCTAATGCTTTAGCAAAGGGAAAGTTAGGAAAATTTCTGCTTTGCCCTGTAAGAACAGAGTGTTGACTCCTAAGCCAGAAGTCCAGTTTTCATGAGGAGACCTTGAGGAGACCCTTTTGTTCTTCTCCTCACTGTAGTTTTAGTGCTGATCTGTTTCAACAATGCTAGAAGCAGTAGTCTTTACAGTCCAACACTGTACTCTTTTTCAAACAAATCTAAAACATGATGAGTAATGATACTAGTAGATTGGCTTTTTTTTTTCTTGTTTCCAATTATTATAATGTACTGTGATAACAAGCCGGTGTCTTTAAATACTATTTCTTTTTGAGAGTAGTAGGAATTAGATAGATAGTTACACTTGTTCCTTGAAAAAGCTGATCTGGTAAGTAGCTGTGATGGAGAACAAACATCAAAAGAAACTTCCATTTTTAGTTTATGTTAGTTGCTTGCATTTAGAATTGACAGCAGCTTACGAGATGAAGAGCTGACCCAGTTTCTCCTGAGTGAGGAATTACATACCATATCGGTCAAATACCAGCATTTGAAAAGAAGATCCATCAGTTCTACATGTATTTCTGAACTTCAGTGCTACCTCTGTTTAACAGAGATTAAGTATTCTTGCTGTTCAGCATCCAGCTTCTAAAGTTTTTCTTGATTAGTGTTCATATAACAAGTGCATGTTATGTTTATAGAATATTAAAATGCTTCTTGTTCTCCAAAATCATGTTAATGCATTTCTCTTGGATTTGGGCTATGAAATTGAACACTACTTTCTTTTTCTTACAGGCTTTGTCATCATGTCTAATCTTACCAGGAGATACCACTGTCATAAGTTCTTCATGGGACAATCATATGTGTGTATTTACTTCCTATTGACTTCATTGAATTGTATAGAGTGCCTTGGTTGTTATGTTTATGGTTTTAGATAATGATATAGAAATCCATTATTAAAACACAGTGTCTATTTTCTGGGTTGTTTTTCCCACTCTGTTAAAAACTATAGAAGTTACTTCACTTGGGAAAAAAAAAGTTTTATGATGATGCAATGGTTTTATAACCTTTTCCTGTT
This sequence comes from Dendrocincla fuliginosa, assembly GCA_035047845.1. Taxonomy (NCBI): domain Eukaryota; kingdom Metazoa; phylum Chordata; class Aves; order Passeriformes; family Dendrocolaptidae; genus Dendrocincla; species Dendrocincla fuliginosa. Next base: position 113,554,179 of record JAWWMO010000083.1, on the reverse strand, counting down.
AGATATTTTTATTCAGTTGCATTTGGAAGACAGCAAGACATCCTAATGGGACATGATGATGCAGTCAGTAAGATCTGTTGGAGTGATGGGCGTTTATATTCTGCATCTTGGGATTCCACTGTGAAGGTTTGTAGATGGGTTTGTTACTCTTCCATAGCTATTTATAGCTAGCACTTTATCATATTCAGCCAGCCAAATGCTTTGGGATGGATGTACCTGCTATACTAGAATAATAACCTACCTAGTATCGCAGTAAGTTCATTTCTAGGATATCTTCTTCATTTAACTTTATCTCAACTGTTTCAAAGCTAAAGTGTTATTTTTCAAGAAAATCCATTCATTCTATCTTACTCTAAACATGGGTGTTTTGAAGGAAAACTGTATTTATTGGAAGAACTGGACTGTTTTCTGACATGACTGGCGATTCTTTTTCGTGAGTAGAATAGGCTTCTAAAATGTTTAATAATTTTGTAGCTTATGTTCCTCAGCTAAGGGGACCAGAAACTTGGTAATCGAAAGAGCATGCCACAGTTAGGTGCAAAGATAATTTGGAATTAGAGACAGGAAGGGATTTTCCAAAGCCTTATGCAAAATCCAAAGCATTCAGTGCAGTGATAGCCTACAGGAGCCCACCGAAGTATAGGTCTATCTGGAATCAGCATAGTCACGTTTAGTATGTGGCTCTTCTTAGGGTAAATTTGTTCAGGTGCCATTTTTTGCTGTATTCTGACACGTAGGCAAGGCCCATAGTGAGCACAAGCAGTCCTCCTTGTAATGTGAGAATTCAGAACAAACTCACCTCAGGTTATACTAATGCTTCCTTGAGCAAACCTAGCTGTCTGTGTTGTAGGTGTGGCACTGTGCTCCTGAAGAGACCTTGAGCAATAAAAAACACCACTTTGAACTGCTTGCAGAGTTAGAACATGATGTTAGCGTAAGTATGTTGATATTTTTTATCTTAGAATAAGAAAATGAATTGCTCATTAAAATCATGATCTAGTGGTAAAGCAAAAAGATTGCATTAGGAGACTAAGGGGGCATGTTTTGGGAAATGCATATAGAGGTTTTTTGTTCCATTTTGGGGTTTTCTTCATCTGATGTGTCCTGTACCAGTGTCTCATGCTTCCTGAGTTGAAAGGTCCACTTCTGGGGATGAAGCAGGAGAGGTTTAAATTCCTCTGTATAAACAGAGGTTTCTTAGTTTACTTTGCTGAGCTTGTATGTACAGAGTTCCTACGGGGGCAGAGAGGAGTGGGGTTTTGGGGGTTTTCTTGTTTGGTGTTGGAAACAGACTAGTCTTTTTCAGATATTTTGATTCTACACCTTCCCCTTAATGTAAGGCAAGCAAATGAAAAAGAATTCTTCTGAGTTGTTTGCCATGCTATAAAATACCTTCCTTGTGTGTGGTGAATCATAAATGTGTAACTGCATACTTTTGTTTATAGCCTCTAGCATCACTCTAATAAGATATTTAGAATTACTGTGTTCTAAACCTTCTTAATAGTTTTTTAATACGTCACAGCGTAGGCAAATACTGAAACAGTTCTGGTAACATTTAAGAACTGTACCCAAGAGAATTGGAAGCAACTGATGGGTAGGAAGTTTTTTTAAAAGTAAAGAATTTTACCCTTTGGGTAAAGTCTGATGTTTAAATGGAGAATATGAGTACTGAAAGTAGTCTGAAATGTCACCCAGCATTTCTGATTCTACAAAGCAAAAGCATTTTAAAATATCATCAAAACAACCTATTTTTTACTTTATATAGTCTGAATTTTTCATAATTGTACCTAATTAAGGATGTTGCACACTAAATTAAAAGCTTTTTGTAAATAAAATATTGTTTTAGAGGTAATGGGCTTGGTTTGTGTGTGCTTAAAACCTGTCTCAAGATGGCTCACTTGAATGATTAGGAAACTCATGGGATGTTTTAACTTCCTAGGTAAATACAATCGACTTGAATGCTGCAAATACCATACTGGCATCTGGAACCAAAGATGGTACCATTAGTGTTTGGGATGTTACTGCAGCAACTGTGTTGCACCAGTTGCCATGTCATTCTGGGACTGTGTTTGATGCTGCTTTTAGTCCTGGTATGTTGGATTTCAGTTTTTAATATGCACCTTTGGGAATTTCACAGGGAATCTTATTCCTGATACCATGCAATATACACATGTTGTTACTGCTTTAAGGGGGATGGTGAGGTGTTTTGGATTGCCACGCCTCTCCATTGTAAAGAATTTAATTGTATACAGGGTTGTGCTAGGCTGTAGACCAGTGGTCTAGACTATAAACCAATTTTGTTTATCATTGCTTGCTTAGAAACGTAATTTGCAGTAAATTATTTATAGATAAGTAGGCCAGGCACTGTCACATCCAACACACTTTATCATAGACTGCTTTGGTAACAATAACTGAGTGTCTAAATGTGCTTTTTTATTTGTTTTGTTTGCATTCTTCTTTTATACAGACAGCAGGCATCTACTCAGCACAGGAGAGGACTGTTGTTTTAAAGTAATAGATGTACAAACTGGAATGCTTATATCTTCTGTAACCACTGATGAGCCACAGAGGTAATGCTGAGAACATGCAGGTTATGAATCTGCATGGTCAACTTAGTTAACTGTGGAGATGGTTGGTGACAGCAGAGTGGAAAGAGTACTAATGCCAGCAGCTTTGTTTTATTGGATTACTTTTTAGAGTGCAAAAGCTGGCATTCTAGTATGTTGTGTGCATTAGGATCAAGCTTTCCAAACTGGGAAAAAAACAAGTATTTAAGTAAATAACTATTCAGGTTTTTTTTCAACGACAGCTTTAAGGCCCATAAAAGATGATGAGAGCTGTAGCTAACTAGCTCTTTCAGCAGCTGAGCTATGGAAATGTCTAGCAAAGGGACAGTTACCTTATTTGAATCATCTCTGTCATTCATACTGATTCCTTTTTATTTCAACAATCTTAAGGAAAGATTGACTACTACAATTAAAAACTGATCACTTTTTTTCCCACAAACTAAAAAGTATAGTTATTTATGGTCTTATGAGGTCTTCTTTTATGGGACTAGATTTCATCCAGAGAAGGTCTGGCTGGGTTTAGGGCAGTCAGAGAAGTGAGTTTGGGTCACGACCCTTTAAAATAAATTGGGAATAAACTTTTCAGAAAGACTGTGTGAAATGGTAGAGTTTCCTTTGGTTTTGTACCTCCATTTTCAATTCTTTCTTGACTTAGTTTGAAAATGTTTGGCTCTCATTATTCAAAAGCTTGACATGAACTGATTTCAGACTTACTTGCAGGTGTTTCAAATGGGATGGAAATACCATCTTATCAGGATCTCAGTCTGGTGAATTACTGATTTGGGACCTTCTTGGAGGAAAAGTTATTGAAAGAATCAAAGGACATACAGGTATGCCTGAACTATTCCTATTCTCAAAATGAATGAAAGATTCCTATTGTTCAGCCTTGTTAGTACTGAAAGATCTTGAGAGCCATCTGCTCAGCCAGCAGGCTGTTCCTGATATTAGGGTTACCTGGAACACCAGAACTAAAAGTAGGTCCAAATGAGCCTTCTAGGAAATCTAATAGCAGTGGTTGAATATTGCTGTTTGCAAGACTGGCCAGAGGGAAAGTACTTTCAACTGTCCAATTCATACAACATCACAAAAGTCAACATTTTTCTACCTCATAGCCCTCAAAGCATAGTATAGACTGTACTGTATCCTTTGTCACAGTGTGGCCAGACTGAGTCTAACAACAAATTAAGGAAAGTTCACTACAGAAATAGTTTCGGATGGGGATTTGTAGGCTGATTAAATATATTGTCTCACTACATTCGCAACCAGACTGTGTGAAGGAGAAAAACTATCTCGCTTTAATTTGGTGAAGTTTTTAAGGTTATTTAACTAAGAATAGTTGTTTCAAATTTCCCTACTGTAGGCTTGCACTCTGGAACTTGACCTGTACAGAGATCATTCTGTAGCTGGGGAATCTTCAAAAATTGGCTTCTATTGCTATAAGATGTGAATACATTTTTAACATGAAAAGTCCAAATGGGAGAGCGAAAAAGCTCGCTTTCTCCAGGAATGCTTTTCTTAGTGTGCCACCTGCATTCCTCACTGCAACTGGTGGTGTCCCTCTAATATGTGAAGTCAGCTGAGGCAACGGAGTGTGAGATCACTACTGTGAATAAGAGCAGCTACCTAGAAGCCTACTAAAATTCTTCTCAGCATATGTGGTGTCACTGTAATCCAAACTAATGATCAGATGTTGATAAATTCTCTTAAAAAGATCCATTCTGTCATCTTGAGTACTACACCTGTTTGCATTTGGAGTTACTTGTTTGTTGTTTGGGTTTTTATTCCTCAGGTGCTGTAATGTCCATGTGGATGAATGAACAGTGCAACAGTGTTATTACAGGAGGGGAAGACAAACAAATCATGTTCTGGAAACTGCAATACTAAGTGCCTTTCCCTCCAGCCATTTAAATGAACTCTCATTTTAAACCAAACCTTTTAAAGAAACTTAACTGTGTGCAATGATGGTTGCTGAAGTTCAACCAGCTGAGAAGCTTTGTTCAACAACAACTTTCTATGTTACGGTGACTTCACTGAGAGCTCTTAACTTCCATAGCATATGCATTCATTTTTCATGGACTATTATACTGAAATTGCTTGTTTAAAATTATATCTGATATGAAATTAAAGACCTATTTTTCTGTAATTAAAGAGCTCTTAACTTGCAGTCATTGTTTGCTTTACATGGAATGTGTCATCGCTTGCTGTTTGAACTGGCTTGAAGGAAGAAACATTTGCATTCTTAATTTAAGCCTTCTAGGATGGGTGAGAAGGATTAGTGCCATGTCTCATGACATAATGCATGTACCTCTTGTGTAGTCAACCTTCCTTCTTGGTGAAGATGCATGTAAATACTCCTTGGAACATCGAGGCAGCTGCTGTTCTGAGCAGTCCTCAGTCTGGTCTACTAGATAGTCTTCAGCTGTGGCTTTTTGCAAAAGCATAGAGCAGAATAAGAACATATTCTATATTGCTTTTTCCTATTGAAAAACAGCACTAATGTATTGGCCTGAATGGAAGACAAGCAGAAAATCAATCACCTAACAGAGAACAATATTAATTATTAGGGGATATAAATATTCCCCTAATCCCATGCCTTGAGTTAGTCTTTTGTGCTCTGCTACTACTGCTTTTCATCACTTGTATTACTGTCCTTCTCTTGGTAATCTTCAGCATTTTCATGTTTTGTTTAGTGTTCCCAACCTCAAAGGTGACTTAAAAGAGCTAACACTCCTGGGTTCATCCTGGTTTATCCTAGGTTACTCTCTTAACCCAGGGACAAAGCAGTGTTGCACAAGGATTACTTTCTCTGTAGGACTTCAGCATATCATTTCTTGGGAGGAGCTTTTCTTAAATGAAAGACTTGAAATAGTATTTAAATGGTTTATTACAGCAATAAGCATTTGCAGTTGTGCTGTTGCCTGAGGATGGCCCAAGATCAGTATTTATTTCTCTGCTGCTATTCTCCACTGTTGGTGCTGAGGTTCCCTGTCAGTGTGTCCAGGACAAGCACCCTTCTAAATTACATTCGCTCAGTCCTCTGTCTGTAGATATCCTGCCTTGGGTTTGACACCCAGCACCCATTCCAGGGTACAATTTCTTAGGCATTGTAAAACAATCAGTTTATGGTTAGGGGCTGTTCTCTAATTACCCCGATCTTTTATTTTGCTGGAGTATGAACTTATTTTTCAGGAAGGTAATGGTATTAAACTGAACTGGTATTTATTTCAGCTGCACTACGCACTTGGCTTAGCAAATAACTGAATGTTTATGCAATCAGTGAGTGTGGTGAAGGAACATGTGGCAAAACATTAGGCTGTATCATGCAGTACTGCTGGTACCAGTCTTAATCTTGCAGGAGAATGTTTGGTGTTTGCCCTGTTTCTTTACCTTTCAATTTATTTATTTCTCAGAAACATCTGTGTAGGCAAAGAGAATGTGATTTTTCTACACTTGCCTGGAAAGGTGTTGGGTGATTTCTGGATTGCCCCTTATCACTAGGGGGGCCTCCTGCTGAGCTAAACCAGAGGATAATGATCCTGAAGTTGTGACCCCTCAGTTTTAACTTAAAATGCCTCAGAGAATAAACCCTTAACTTTCTTTTGGTTAAATATGGGTGCATGTCAGGCATAGCTCTTGAGTGCATCTGAAGCTTACTTTCTGTTGTAAAGCATGCTCACAAAACAGAGCCCTTAGCCAGTTTCTTCATTGCCTAAAGCAGCCGTAACTTTTTAAAGGAGGAGGGGAGAAAATCAAGTTAATCCTATTACTATGTTAGTATGTTGTGTTTGTTGGGGTTTTTTAATCATGTGTGAAAGGAACTATGTATAAACCATGCTTTTCCTGCAGCTTAACTCAAATTTATCTATGTATATACTTCTGGCCATAAGTTACTCTTCAATGCTAGGTAATTTCTGCCTTAAAACAAGAGCTCTTTGATTATTCTTTCACTTCTGGTTGCTACATGCTCTAGCTGGAAGGAACACACTAAATAGTTGTACTGAAGTTCTACCTCTTTGTTATTTCCAGTAGATCTCCCCTGTAGTTACAGCTATCTGATAACAAAAAAATAAGTATTGTTTTCATATGTTCCCTCAACATGTTTTTGTCTGTCTACTTTTAGTTCTACACAGATTTGCTCTTAGTAAGGAATTCAGGTACCCAAACCCCACTGGTCAAGCTGTAAATAAAAAGGTTTAAACCCAGATTAGGTGTAGAACTGGCCTCTGCTGACTCATCTGCTCCTAAGTAAAAACTGGTTAGGTGCAGAGATCAGCATTTCAATATGTTGGTTTAAGCTCAAGGGATTTCATAGCTAAGCGAGGGCCCTTGGAGCTGACTGCTGCAGGCCACAAGCCCTGTGCCCATAGGGTGGCACTATACCAATGCTACATGAAGCCACCAATTACTGCCAGGGCATGCTTGCCACAGTAGTTTCAGAGATACATCATTTAGTAACCAAACAGTCCAATTAGCATGACTCCCAGGCTGAATTTGGTTACCACTACAACCTGAAGTGGTGTAATGGTTTTTTCTCTTGGTTACCATAACTGAGAAATTCAATGAGAAACAGGAATCTACCCAAGGCTTTTCTGGACAGGCACAGCTGAGCTTCCACTGCTAAACTTCAGACATCACAAGAAGAACAGGTCTCTGGCTCAGACCCACAACTGAAGTTCCCAATCCTATCCTCATCCATGCTTTTCCTACAAACTGAAAAAGCTGCAATTAGTTCCACCTGTTAATGAGGGACAAGCAGATGACACTGCTTATTGCAGACTGCCAAGCTCTGAAGTGTTTCCTTTCTTTTCAGTGTGATCTTTTGTAATCATCTTTTGAAGTATTATCTGTATTAAATGGACAAGGAATAATTAAGATACCACCCTCCCCAGACCAATTCTGGATCCAAGTCAGTTCTGAAGCTGAATTGATTCCCTAAATCCATTTGAGAACAAACAATACCTATAATAAACAGAAGTTCTTTGCTTTGGTAGCTGCCCACTATGAGGAATATCAAAGTTCAGTAATCCTAGATTTCAGTGCTGAAACCTGGAACATAGCAAAGGTGGGCAGGGGGGAGGAAAGAGAAAAAAAAAAAACACTAAACTGGTTTTTAAACTTCAGATCCCTGAACTTTAAGGTCTCAGCTGAACATGCCTATGACCTGTTGTGGTGAGGTGACCCCAACCAGCAGCTGAGCCCTACAGAGTTTCTCCCTCAGCCTCCCCACAGCAGCATGGGCAAGAGAATCAGAAGGGCAAAAGCTAGGAAAATTTATGGATTGCAAGAGATGGCTTACTAAGCAAAGGGGGGGTGGGAAATTGATGCAAAGGTAACCACTCCCCCCATCTCAGCAGCAGACTCCAAGCAACAACTGCTTTGGAAAGATTGCCCCCAGGTTATTGCTGCATATGATGTCAAATGGTGTGGAATTTTTTTTCCTTTGGTCAGTTTTGGTCAGCAGTCCCAGCTGTGCTCCCTCTCAGCCTCCTGACTCCCCCAGCCTGCCCAGCCTCAGAAGCAGGAAAGGCCTTCACACTGTGCAAGTACTGCTCAGCAAGAGCAAACATGCTGGTGTGTTATCATCCCTGCCTTGGTCACAAGCCTCAAGCACAGCGCCATACCAGCTGCTACAACAACAATTAACTCCCTCCCAGCCAGACCCAGCAAGCTGCAGTTTTAAAGTGAAACTGCAAGTCTGCAATTAGTATGCCTTGTAGCTGGCTGCTATTCCACGTGTTAAGTTTAAGGTATGGAGAGAGACAGAATCACAGAAAGGCCTGGGTTAGAAGGGGCCTTAAAAAACATCTCATTCCAGCCGCTCTGCCGTGGGCAGGGTCACCTTCCACTAGACCACGTTGCTCAGAGCCCCATCCAACCTGGCCTTGATCATTTCCAAGGATGGGGCATCCACACCTTCCCTGGACAACCTATTCCAGCACCTCACCACCCTCACAGTGAAGAATTTCTTCTGTTAAGCACATCATCTTTAAAGTATCCCGGAGCTTCCCTTCTAAAACATTTCAATGTCACAGGCAGTGAGCTTATTTAGATATTTTACACTGAAACTGACCTCAATAAAAAAGCATGTCTTAGCTCATCTTAAGTATGCACACAAACAGGACCGAAAGTTTCAGTCATTTATTTGGTAATGTCTGAATCCTTAAAAGAACATGGTTAAGGCGAGAGATAAGCATATTAGTTACAATTTGTATAACAAGTAATAAAAAGATTTGAGTATCTGTACACTACTTTAATCACGCTTACTTACTGACTGATGCCTTGAGCTATATTCAGCTTAGCTGGCATTTTTGTGTAAACAGTATTTACTAGAACAAAAAATTAACTAGTACTAGCCATAGTTCTAATACTCTATTTCAAATCTACTCTTGCAAACAAAAAGCAGTAAAAATACTCATTTGTCTTAGACATATAAAGCACAGCATTGTCCTGGGTAACAACATGTAACTTTGCAAGTGATACCTGGTTCCTTTAGTTGCAATGGCTTATAGTAATAGTAAGCTAAATAAGAGACCTATGAAAAGAAGTCATAACCCAGTTGGAATTTCACATTTGTCAAGCATGTAAGGCTACGAGTTTGACAGTGTGTGAATAAACGAGATATGTGAACGGTAACATTCCCAGCCATTATAGATGCAATTGCTTGATGCAGCATATCCTTCTCTCAGCCTCCAGAAAGGCTCATGTGCAGAAGAAAGAGATCACTGAGTAAAATAGCCCAAGTTTAGTGGAATCATCATATATATGTACACACACATCCATGGTGCAGGTTTAGACTTCAGGAATAGAGTGATCCATCAGGCTTTTCATGATGCTAGTTGCCATCCTAAAGAAAAGGAAAGGGCATTCAGTTTTGAAAGATAACCACAGAAGACCACTGAAGCTTGTGCTTACTGTATCTCTATCACTGCTAGCCCTTTAATACAAATTAAAAACTGGACTTTTACTTCACTATTTTTGACAACAAATATATTGCTACAGAAAGCTGCACTAAACTGCACACAGAGAAGAAAGAGAAGCCCATGGTACTCAACACTTCCATTAGTACTTGAGCTATGCTGCCAATATCTTCTGGGATATGGGCATATGTGCAGAGTACTATCTCAAGCACAAGGGAAGGAGGGCGGGAGAAAATGTGGCTCTTAGACTGAAAACTGCTTTGTAGAAAGAGCGGACCAAGCCTAGGGGGTTTAAAAAAGAACAAACAGGAAAGAAAAATTCAATTATACCTGAAGCGTTATTGATTTCTAGCAACTTCAAAAACATATTTTTTCAGGACAGATTTAGCTCTGGAAAGCCACTGTTGCCAAAGGATTAGAAAAACCCAACTATATCCTGCCAAGAATCGTGTTTACGTCACTGGAATTAGTTGCACTAGAAACAACATTTTAGGTTACAAGGTAACATACTTGTGGTATCCACAAGTTGAAAGTTCTCAGAAATTCAGGCTTAGTTAAAATATATTTAGAAAAGGGTTTTTTCGGAGAGGAAAAGGCAACAGATCATCACTAACATGAATAGGTTAAAAACAGAAGCAACACAAACCAATTTAACCAAAACATCAGGCTAAATAAATTTTCAGACTCCCCCTACCGCCTCCTCCAGTCTTCATGTGAAGTTTGTACTTAGGTCTTATGATGAGTGCATTTTATAGCCACTGTCGACTATAACTAACAGCATAGCTGCTTTGTATTACCTACCTCTTTATTATATACTCATAAATACTGGAAGGCATGACAGTAATGGTCACTACATTTCCAGCTGTTGCCAAGATGTCTGCGACCTGGGGGTCCTGTTATTAAACAAAAAGTTGTATGAGCAACACAACTCATAAAGCAGCAGTTCAAGAACTTTCTCGAGATGCATTTCATGCAACAACTCCATGCTTGGAATATTTAACCTTCAGGGCAAATCACTGAACCTGCAACACCACTTCATAGATACTTAGTGATGAGTACCTCACACAAACTGAATAGAGAAGAGACAGAGACATCCTACACAGAATTCCTGCTAATATTTGATGCAGACTGGCAGGAGGAAGCTTATTCTTTGTTTTGCCAGCAAAGTTAGACTACAGATAAAAACTGAGGGTAGGCCTCACCAGGCAGAGGCAGAGAAAAAGAATGAGTTGCACTGCCTACCAACACAAAACTTTAAAGAAGCCTCAAAACGTGTCTCTCCAATCAAAATACCTCTTGTGACTGACTTTATTTTATGAATATTGAACAACTTATTACAATTCTTTTCCCTCTCCAAAACACAATTGCTATGCACACAAAACGCTCACAGTTCTCCACACCCACCACATACTACTCATTTTACCTTCAATCCAATTACATTCTGGCCATTAATTTCACAGATGTTGTGCTCTGTAAGCAGTCCATTTCTCGCAGCAGAACTGTCTTTCACTATTGAGGTTATTTTTCCATTCTTGAATATGAAACCAATATGTCCTGTGCTGTCCTTATGCATAGTAATAATGCGTTCAAAAGGTCTAAAAGAACATTTAAAATACAAAACAACATTTTCAGTCTACTAAGCCACGTGCTATTTTAGCATCTTTGGTTTACAAAAAGTAATTGTACTCTAAGAGACTCATACATCAAGTATAATGAAAAGTAGTTGGGTTTAACTTCATTTTGTTAATATTGCTGCATCAATAGATACTTGTTTATAAACCTTGGATGTTTTCCCTGTTCTACAGACATTCTGCAGCATCTGGATTAATAATAATACAAGATTCCATACAACATCCACCCACCCACCCACCACCAACCAAACACACACAAATGTCCATTAAAAACTAAGTTCTCTACAAATGTTACAAGGTAGATAAAAAGCACAGGCATTTACAACAACTGTAGGTAGACCACAGGATTCTGGAGTATAAGGCTTTCCTGACAACACTTCTACTGCTTTACAGACAATAAACCTTTACATTGTGTCTTAAAAGTAGTGGAGGGGAGTTGGGCAGAGAAGGGAGGTGGGGAGTTGGGCAGAGAAGTGGTAGACAACCACCAGAGTATTTTCATTCGATACATGGTTCAAGTAGCTGCCCTCCACTGGGTCAGATTTGGTTCTTAAGCAAGACTGAACATGGAAAAAGCTTTGAAGCATATACCTATTCATGTCAAGTATCATCTGTCTTCTTGCAGCCTACAGACTTTCAATTGAGTATGGCCTGTTATTACTATATGTTAACTAGCTCATTATTTAATACAATAGAAAATCTGTACTGGTTCATCAAGTATACTGTTAGTAAAACTGGCATTAATTCACCTGTAAGCAGAATTCACAAGAAAACTACCATGGCTAAATAAAATGCAAATGTATCCATTAGTACAGCAAATATTTTGGTACTATTATTATTTCATTTAGTAAAAGCAAAAGTTGAGTTCTGTAGGAAAAAAAAGCACAGAACTCTTCAATTCAGAGTTTAAATTTAGCCTGTTCTATCACTCATTAGTTTATCTCGGAAAAACATTATGCCTTATCATGCCCAGGAAGTTTACAAGTTAACAACCATTTTGATTGTTCCCCATGAAAAGGAACATCTCTGATGATCTTTAAGGTTGAAGTACGTGGACAAACAGATTTTGTTATGCCTGCAGTCCTGTTCAAGCAAGGGGAGACCCAAACCCCGCAGAGTAACTCCAAGATGGACAACGACAACCTGTAGCTGCAGCTGGTTTTACCTGTCCCGAATGATCATTGAAATCCTTTCTGCAGAAGCCTGTTTCAGAACTTTATGTGCTTTATCAGAACTCCATCCTGCACAGTTTTCACCATTGATCTGCAGAACTTGGTCCCCAAACCGCAGACCAGCAAGGGATGCTGGAGAGTTTGCCTGAACTAACTGGACAAATATACCCTACAAAAGAGGGAAAAAAAAGAGGAGGGGAGATGAGGAAGTTCTTCCTTAAAGATGAAAACCAGTGACAGAACACACAGCCCTCTAAAGTTTCCCATTCTCTATGCAATACCAGCCAAACAGACTTGCTAGTTATTATTAAGGGACATTTTTTAAATACCAGTCTGTTTATAGATGTGTTTAAAAGTCTGAAGGATAATTAATGCTAGAATAAAGTTCAAAATTAGTAGATCTGTTCCATCTGGATATCTAAACATTAAAAAGAAAAAAATAGAGACATGAGTGTAACATGAAAGTCTAATGTGAAGGGGCAAATAATCTTCTGTTTTAACAGTAAATCTGAACAACTGAATCAAGAGAGACTTGTGGTACATTTGCGTATCTGCGGCTGCATTTATCTAATATTTCCCTTGACAGACATCAGAGTTTATATACAGCTGGAGAAATAGATCAGCACTGCTAGAACTCCATGGCAGGTTTCTCCTTTTCTCCTTTTCCAGATTTCACAAGTCCATTAGCTTTCAACTTCTAAATCAAGTATGTATGACTTGCTACCACCTCAGGTAGAAAACCAAGGTGTTACAAAATGATTTCTAGTCAAAGTACCCCTAAAATCCAAGTAAAGTACATCAAAGTAAACTATAAATAATAGTTTTGGGGACAGGGGTGCTAAAAAAACCACCACCACCCCATGCTACTCCAAGATAGCTCTATTTTCTGCCTTAGAACTATAAAAAGCATTTTAACCCTATATGCTACGCTCATTTTTAATTTTATTAAAACATTCAGATTAAATGGCCTTACCCCCCAAAAAAACAACCAAAACAGAACACACATAGTATATTTTCTATGTTGAGAAACAGAAGCTTCAGGACATGTTTAAGGACCTTCTATAAAAGAGGAGGTATTTCTAAGCTGTGAGCAGTTCTCTGCATACTGAGTCTGCTGAACACTGAGTACTGCCTAGTATTTCCAAATGCTGAACTTCTAAAAGCACAGCTGCTGTGATACAAGTTCATATTCTAATGCAGGAAAAAAAACCTACAAGTATTTTTCAGGTGATATAAAACACATGGCACTAAATTGCTGCTGTAAATTCAGATTCTAGTCCAGCAGCTGGAAATCTAGTTATGGATCTAATGAAGGGCTGTAAAATTCAGGGAATGGACAAGAAAGAACAAGACAAGACAATTTTGTGTCCACACACTAACTTCACTATTAATTCAGTCCAGCAATAAGATCTCTAGAGGCAAAAGCAAGCTTCTACACTTACATTGTCAACAGATTTTAGGCGAAGTCCAATTTTGCCATCTTGATCTTTACATAGAATTGCTTCACGGATGCCTTGCTTAATTTCTGCTCTGCGAATTCCAATATCATTTCCAGTCACTGGAGCTACCATGTAATTAGTAGAAGGTCGTGTTACCAGTTGCTGATTAAAACAAAACAGCCAGACAACTTAGTGTCAACTTTTCAAAATAGCTATATGTCAGTTTATATGAAATGATATTTAAAAAAAAACACAACACACAAATGAACACACAACAGCTCTCCCCCCACCCTCTCCCAACACTGGAAATGTACAGCTCTGTTTAAAACCAGATTAAAATAGGCACTGCCTCTTACAACAATTCACCATTCAGTCAAGTCTAGTACTTAAGACAAATAGTAGTCTGCTCTCTAGAAGGCTAGAACCACATTTAGTCATTGTATTTTTGCTTTCTAAAACATGTTTGGCTGGTACTTACACCTTGTGGCTGAGCAGCTGCTGCCACTGGTAAGTTTCTCTGCACCTCTTCCTCACTGAGGCTCAGGCCCATATACTGAGAAAGTTCTGGGTACAATCTGGGGTATAAGCCTATAGGTGATAAAAAAAATCAGTACAGCTGTTGATTTAACAGAAAGAGCAGTTACTGCTTTTACATGTACAATTACTTCAACAAATCTCATGCTGTTATAATTACTTAACTGCAAAATTATGACAGAAAACCCACTTGAATCAGGACTGTTATTCTAGTCTGGTTTAGAGGAGCAACCAAAAAAACTAGCATTTCTGAGATGAAGAGTTTACAGAGAACTTTCAGTTACCCTGTTCATTCTTTACAGCACAAACAACATGAAACACAGGATGACAAGTTGCAAGACCAACACTCTGCTCTCTGCTGCAGTCCATGATGACATGCCCTTATTTTAGAGCTTTTGGGCAATTATTGGGAAACTACTCTCCCTCCCACCCCAAAGCACATGTGCTGAAACACACACACAGACCTTCCACCAAGCTCAAATCAGCACTTCCAAGAGGCATCCATGCCAAGGATATTTCAGATCCCAGGCATGGAAGGGTTTCTGCAGAAGCCTCCTGGTTTAAGGTCCACAATACAGGCTGCTTTGAGTCTTTGTAAGAAAGCAGCTGTCGTTTTCTCACAGCTTCAAAACAAAGGGGCTTTAGACATGTCTCTCAAGAAAAAACACACACAGCCCTCAAAACACCCCTCTACACCAAGAGGAGTGAGGTGCAGAGAGTGGGTGGAAAGGAAGCTGAGCTGACAGACTTGTCAGACCTTGAGTCGAACAACTCAGGAAATAAGATTGATAATGCTCTTGACATTCCACAGATCATTAATTGTTGCCGTTTAACAAGTGGCAGGCAGTTATGAGAACACTTGAGGCCACACAACACTTACTGAATCAGTGGGGACAGAAAAGACTGCTTAGAAAGAGGGAGAGTGCAAAGGATGGCTTCAAGAGCAAACAGACTCCCCAGTACACAAAGCTTAGGTTCTTGGGATTAATTTACGGGTACATGTAAAAAATCAGTTATTACAAGAATCCACATTTGACCAGCAATGGAAAGTAACTTTTCTGAGATGGAACAAAGGTCGTTGCAAGGTGAATTCCAGTATAAACAGAAGACTTTTTTTCTCGTTTAACATGTTGCTTCATATGAGAGCTCTCTGATCATATTCCTGGACTAATTTATTAGACTGTAGTTTCATCAATATTTATTAATAAGCTTCTAATGAATAAATCTTCTACTCCTGCTTGCTTCTTCAAGCCCCTAGAATTAAATACAAACCTGCACAAGATTTTTGCAGCTATATTATGCAGCATAATTTTTCTGGTTTGTTCTTCATTAAAGATCATAACACATGATGCATCTTTGCTGGCTGTATTACATTCTCATTTAAAACACAGAGCTCCAAATAACAGAACACATCCAAAAGCTCTTGATGCTGTATAGTCTCCTGTCTCTGCCAGGACAGAGGAATTTCCAGCGGGATTGGCTACAGATAAAGCCAATAGATCCTATAAAGGATCTAGGTCTCCCTATTTTGGGGATATATTGAATGATTAGTCACTCTACAGCCACACATAGTTCCTGAGCAATTCACACAGAAGCTGATGTCAAACCTATGTCTTTGTCACTGCTGGTCAAATAACTGCAGGAGAATTCAAACTCTGGACAGCAGAAAAAATGCTGCCAAGAAGGGACTGCTGAAGCAAACTCAAATCTGGTCTGGTGAAGTTAGGTCAGGTAGGTATCTATTCCAGAAAGGATCCACCACAGGCAATTCTCTGGTGATCTATGCAAACTGCTGCCCTAAAATCATCTTAGACACACAAGTGCCCATAGGAGAACTGGAGACAAAGTTACATCCACCAACCTTCTTAGCAGTCATTCCAACACTGCTGCTGGTCAAGCTGATTAGAGGCTTTGGGCCTTTTAGACCAAGCATAACTTACTAATCCAGAGTTCTGCCCTCAAACACACCTGTGCACCTTCATGGATGTACATGTGCATGGAAGAATAGAAGAAATGGGTACAAGTCATTCAGCTTTAGATCTGATGGATTTCCCACTAGGCAGTTGATTCCAAAATCTGCTGGAAGCTTTATGTTGATTGCAGGACAAGATTACGGGCCCCACCTTCCTGGGCACTTCTCTATTGAGACATTTGCATTTGTCTGTTCCTAAGGAAGCTCATATGGAGAAGACTGACACTCAGACACATGCTGACCTCTAAAGCTTACAGATAGATAGGTTGATAAACAAGGACAACTATGTATCTCAGGTAAAAGTTAAAAAGAGCTCAAATGGTACTAACAACAAATCTTGTTATGTTAGGCTTACTTGGAAAGGTTCCAAAAAGAGAAGGGGAAGTGCTTGCCACAACTTCCTTTTATAAGCAAACACTGTTTTTTGACTCCTATAGCACCTTACCAAGGTGGGTGTTGGCATTTCCAAAAATGCATGGTCTGGCCCTTTGTAAATAGGTTGCATATTTATAGGTATTCTTGACTGTACTGTTAACTTCAGGATTTCTTAACTGCTTTTCACAACATTAGGATAATATACAGTACATGAGCTTACCTCCATCATGAGTAATTGGAGCAGAAGCTTCAGACAAGATTGCTGGATTAGCTGGATTTGAAGAAAAGGCAGTCTGAGCCTAAAAGCAAAGAAATTCACATATGTTATCTTGTACAAGAAAAACAAAACCTTTATTATGCAGGCAGGAGATCAATATTTTCTTTTTTTTTTTTGTACATGCAAGTTACTATTCATCTTGAAGTGCTGAAGTCAATCTTTTTATTTGAAAAAAATAGCTTCAATTCATCATGCTATAGTGGTATCACAACTGCTTCAGCAGATCAACTCGTATCTTGCTCAGAGACAAAGCTACAGTAATAATGCAGCAAAGCTTTACCGTCAACCAGTTCTGTTTTGGTCATCAAGCAAGTTAAAAAGCCTTAAAGGACACATTAAACTTTGGATGAAAGCTTTATAACTTTAAGTTTCAGGGTATGACCTTTGGCAAAGTGTTTGCAATTACTTTTTTCAGCTGGATAGCAGCAGTTTTACCTCCTCACCATTTACAGATCTTATTAGTGAAATCTACCATAGTCCCTTCCAGGTGTCAAGTTCCATGCAATCCAATGCTACTGGTTTAATACCTTCTGAAAGAAACTTACCTTCTAAACTGATTTTTCTACAGCACTTGTCCCTACAGTGAACACATTAAGCTTAATTTCTGCATTGCTGACTGACTCACAAATACAAGAGGCCTTATTTAAGTAAGACAGTTTCCTTCCTTCTCAATACCTCAGCTACTATTTTTTGGCCTTGTGTAATCGTGACCAGTGAAAAACACTGCCTTACAGAAGCCTGTTAAGTGTGATGGAAATAGCTATCCCAAAAACCCTCCTGAGGTTGAACGTCAAAAGTGAGGGAGAAATTACTAAATTCATAGTGAAACATTATGCTGAACAGGACACATAAATCATCTAACACAACATGACAGTCAAATTACTTCATGATGTTAAGGAAACGCTTAAAAATAGAAGACTTCTTAGTTCTATACACTCCAGGAAGCTGTCTTTAGAAAAAGATTTCACAGCAAGAATGACTCATTATTTAGCAATATCACATGTCCTTAGAAGAATTGGCTCCAACTCAAATGAGGGACAAAAAGAACAGGTTAGAATAATATTTAATGTAACAAGTCCGTTTGCTTTAACCAGCAGTCATTTTAATCTCACTCATCACTTGTTGCAGATACAGACATTCTCTTTCCATACTCTGCTGATTTCTTCTAAGAGTGCTCTGAGACATATATAAAGAAACAGCGTTTTTATAATGCAATTTTTGGGAGAGGCAAATAACTTAGCCTCTGGTGCCAGCAGGTCAAGGAAGGTGATTCTGCCCATCTACTCTGTCTTTGAGAGACCCCACCTAGAGTGCTGTGTTCAGTTTTGGGGTCCCCAGCACAGGAAAGACATAGACCTGTTGGAGCAGGTGCAGAGGAAACGATCACAGAAATTATCAGAGGGATGGAACACCTCTCTGATGAGAAAAGACTGAGAGAGCTAGGGCTGCTCAACATGGAGAAGGAAAGGCTTCGGGAAGGCCTTACAGCAGAGTTTCAGTACTTAAAGGGGGCTTATAAGAAAGATGGGGACAGACCTTTTAGCCGGGCCTGCTGTGATAGGACAAGGGGTAATGGTTTTAAACTAAAAGAGGGCAGATTTGGACTGGATATAAGGAAGTTTTTTTTAAAAATGAGGGTGGTGAAGCACTGGTATAGATTGCCCAGAAAGGTCATAAATGTCTCATCTCTGGAGATATTCAAGGTCAGGTTGGACTGGGCTCTGAAAAACTGATCAAGTTAAAGACGTCCCTCCTCATTACAGAGGGATTGGACTAGGTGACTTTTCAAGGTCTCTTACAACCCAAATTTTGCAATGATTCTATGAAAAGAATCAGTGAAAACGGAATATATAACATACTAATTATATTCATTACAATTTTCAATTGTAATATATAAAGTCTTGCAGCCGGTCGATACAAGGCTGATGCAGCATGTTCTTGGCTCTGGGGTACTCATTTTTCAGTTCAGCATTATCTGACTGTATATAAAGGACTTCAGTAAGATAAGAAGAATGGAGTGGGTGGACATGACAAGGAGAAATCCCACCACAGTACCCACAACATCAAAAGCCCCGCCCCACACATACAAACACTGGTGAGATAAGGCACGGCACTCGGGGATAGCACAGGAGAGTTGACAAGCTGTTTATGTAGTTTGCTTGACTGTTTCCCAATGACAGAAGTAGTAGACACCTTGAAACACAGTATAACTCCTTGCCTTTGTTTAAACTGGGAGGGAATGCAAGTTAAGTTCAGGAAAAGGCAAAATGCTGAAGAAGGCAAGGAAACCCCTTGTGAAATATATTCATGTCACATTTCTCAGGAAGTTCTTAGTCCATTAAAATGCTTTTCTTCATTTTGTTTCACGGGTATTTTTTTAGTCCTCATCATGTCTAATAATAAAACTACCAATATTCTTACATGTAGAGGGTTCTACATAAACATGACAATCTTGGATGTACTGAGACACTTGGTCATTACCATGAAAATGCCAGTGGACAAGTCTGTGATTCTAGATGGCATTAACACAGCCAGTGCTTGTTCTTTTTGGGTGCTCAAATGACCATGAAAGCTTTCTATCACAGATTTGGACACTGGGAGTGAAATATGGCAAGTTAAATACTTCACTCATCACATCAGAGTTGAAGTATGCGAAGAGGCTGACTGTATTTGTCTACTTAAGACCAAGTATCTATATTTCAAAAAATCCAAACATATCAACATATTAAACATCTTCAACAGCATTTATGTTTGTTCATCAGAGTGCCCAACATGGATACAAATGAATATATAAAAAATTAAAAATAAATATATCCAGTTAGTAAATAAGCATTAATCATATTATATCAAACTACAAAGTAAACAGTTTGTCTTTCCCCTTTTAAAGTACTATGGTAAAACTAGTTACCAACTGCACTAAGTCTCCTCTTACCTAGATTACACATCACCAGATATATTACTATCATCAAAACTCATCTTTTATGAAGTCCACCATACCTGAATAACTTTGTCCACCTTCAGATCTTCTAGGGAAGGATAGAGAGACATTTTGATGAAGTCTTACTGGGTAGAAGGAAGACTGAAAAAAGCCAAATGAGAAAGCAAACAAACAACAGCGTTAGCTGTCAGACATTTACTGAGTTTAGAACTTTAAAAAATTAAAAAAGAAAAATAACCCAGACAAAGAGTTAAATAAATGATCTGTGACCTGCAAGCCAGTACTAAAGATGCCTGGCACTACAGATAAATTCCATTAAGACTACCCATTTAATCTCTTATCAAGAGCAGCCTTTGGGTAAGAGGCTTCATTTAATGTACTTAGCACAGTCAAAGTTAAGTCTCAACAATGAGAAAGCCTATAAGAGAAAACCATTTCACAGGAAGCAGTGCAAAGACAAACTTTAGGAGGCCAGGATGCAATAATGGTGAGGGTTGAGGGGAAAAACCTAATTGCCCTCCTCCCAACTGGGACAGTATTTTATATACAATTGCAGAAGCCTTCTCTCTGTTATCCAAAACATCTAAACACTTCCATCAGTTCTGATATTCCAGTGACCTGGTTTAGGCTGCGATAACGTTCTTCCCAAGAGCTGGTACATACTGTGTTTTGGATTCAGGATGAGAATATGTTGATAACACACTGATTGTTTTAGTTGTTGCTAAACAGTGTTTATACTAAGTCCATAACTTTTCAGCTCCTCATGCCTGCCAGTGAGAAGCCTGGCGGGGTACAGAAGTCGGAGGGGACAGAGCCAGGACAGTTGGCCCAAACTGGCCAAACGGATATTCCGTATCATGTAGCATCATGCTCATATATAAGCTCGGGAAGAAACCTGGCCAAGGGCCACGGCTTGGGAACTGGCTGGGCATTGGTTGGCAAATAGTGAGCAGGGGCAAAGTGCATCACTCCTTTTATATATTCCAACTCTTTTATTATCTTTTTTCCCTTCCTTTTCTGTTCCATTAAACTATTTTTATATCAACCCATGAGTTCTCACTTTCACCCATCTGATTCTCTCTCCCCATTCTGTGTGGCCTTGAGTTGCTGTCTGGGGTTAAACCATGAGATCCAGCAAGAAGCCACTACAGAGAACTGGTTTCCC
>JAWWMO010000083.1:113490993-113511141 GCA_035047845.1 Dendrocincla fuliginosa | reverse complement strand
GGAAACACCACTGAAAATTTTCATCAGACTTTCATTAGAACCCTTCAAGGAAATGCCCTAGATGCCCTCATTGAAGCAATGATGGAAAACCTACAGTATGTCATGCTGCAGTCAAGAACACCTAAACTTCAGTCTAATACCTGGGTGACAGAAGGACTTTATACGTTCTGTTGCCAGGTGATGTTCGAGTCTGGCTTTTTAACACTTTTTGGTAAAGAATTTAATTCAAATAGTGACAAAAACCTATCATCAAAGCAGGAAACAGAGAGAGCTCGTATCCTAAGTGCCCTTGAAAACTTCCAGGAATTTGATAGGATTTTTCCAGCCCTCGTGGCAGGGCTGCCCATTCACTTCTTCAAGAGTGCGCACAGTGCACGCGAGAAGCTGGGAGAGGCACTTCTCCACAAGAACCTCCTGAAAAGGGACAACCTGTCTGAGCTTGTCACCCTCCGCATGTTCCTGAATGACACTCTGTCAACCTTTGATGACATGGAAAAAGCAAAGACCCACGTAGCAGTGCTCTGGGCCTCTCAAGCCAACACCATTCCTGCCACTTTTTGGACCTTGTTCTATCTTCTTAAGTAAGTCCTGATGCTTCTTGTTCCTGAAGAATAAAAATGTTTGTTATCTTTCAGAAGCCAATTCATTAATACAGGCCAATTCCACTGCTTGATACTTCATCAGTGTTAAAAAAACTTACTGTTTGGAACTGAAATGGTGTGTTGTTTTGGACTTCCCCAAAACCCCTTTTACTCATCTGAGACCAAGAAGTGATAGCATAGAGCAATTCTGTGGAAGTTTTTTCTTTTTAAAAACAACACTTCGGGGCAATGCTACACTTTGTCAAGAAAGCTTTGGAGTAAATCTATATGATATGACATCACAAGTGCTAGTTGCCGTCAGAACATTAATTATATTAAAGGCTCCCAATATAACTGGACATTTTTAGACCATCTCACTAGAGCAGGCAAAATGAGCTTTAAATTTGTTATTGTTTTCACAGGAACTTAATAAAAAACAGTTAAGGCATTGATAGACCCTACTGATATTGCAGTGTAGACTGCAGCTGCTGAGCTTGTTACTCATGAGACAAGTGCACAGTTCAGACACTATTAATTGTGCATTTTAGAGTGGGCCCCTGTAGAGTATAATCTACTTCAGCATGACTAACTCTGAAGTATGTGTCTAAATTGCAGACACTTTTATTTAGCACCCTCGTATCTACCTGCCAATGCTAATCTGGGAGATTCTTTAGTAGTTTTCACTCCCAGAATGCATTTCCTTTAAGTTTTTCAGACTTGTGCATTCATCAAGTCACTATCACATCCTATTGTCTATATGTATTTCACCATAGCTCATATATTCCATGTCTGTAAGAAAGTCTGGACAGTGAAAGATACTATATAGGCTTTTGATATTAGGAAGATTCTTTTCAGCTAGACAGAACATTGCCACATCAGCTAAAATAAATGATGTTATAAAACTGATCTATAATCCTGTTCCTAAACTTTCTACCCTCAGTGGGGCTATTTCCTAATCTACAACTGGCTGGTTTATTTCTTATTATTGACATTGCTTTTTATTGACATTGTTGTTTATTACCTGAGTTATGCATGTCTGTTCTGTTCCACCTGTCATTGGAGACAAAATCAAATACTTGGGGTTTTTTTCCATTATTTTTTTTATGCTGTCATACCTTTGCCAAGACATGAAAAAGGGGAACTACTGCAGCATTTTGTTGCAACATTTTCATTTTAGAAGGTTGTACTTGTCAGCTAACAAACTAATATTAGGAAGAAAGTTAATGGTAAAACACCTTTTTAAAGCATTCTTAAGTGTAAAATTATGTTATACCTTTTCTCTCTTGATCTTAGGAGTCCAGAAGCAATGAGAGCTGCAACCAAAGAAGTGCAAAGTATTTTGGAGAGTGCTGAAGAGAATATCAGCTTAGATGGCAAACATATTTCCTTGAATCGAAAACAGCTGGATAATATGCCAATACTAGGTATGATTATTTTATGCAGGAGTACCAGAAATCATGCTACAATTTCCCCAGTCTTCTAGTTATCTCCACATAAATGCTTGCTATGAAATTACTATGGAATTAGCAAAGAAACAGTAGAACAAAACACTGTATGTTCCTTAGTGGTAGCCAACACACAATCAGGCTTCTAAATGTCCCAGGTGGTACTGACAGCATCAAAATTCACATGAATAGCACTTTTTCATGGGTAATATCATGTTCCAATACTCCTACTCAGCTACCTAACATAGTATTGGAGACCCGTGGATAATTTCAAATAATATTTCATTTGGTTAATATCTTTAGCTCAAATAAAAAGGTGTTGCCAAAGTTTATATCCCAATTCTTCTGCTGTGAAGTCATATTTTCTAATACCATTACTTTTATTTCTTCTTAATATTATTCAAGTTGTAAGTACATTTTTCAGAAGTTACACAGAGTTTTGATAATGTGACTTTTTAACTACTGTTGCTTTAAAAAAAAAAAAAGCCTGTATATTGAAACAAAAAATCCCCCAAATTAATTTCTTTCTGAGCATGTGTTTCTATGCAGTACCTCTTAAAGTTTTAGAAAATCCTTCTCACTGCACTGTTTCTTGTTATGTTTCCCCTTTTCACTGTTTCATCCTTTATCTCAGTGCCAGTGTGTCTCACTTTCAAACGTTCTATCAGCTATAAGCATTTTTCTAGGGAAAGGCAGATTAGTTTCTCAGTGTTATCTGCAGAAGGGATAGAAATGCTAAAAAGAAATGAGAAAGATACTTTCTTAGGCATTTAGAAAGGTATTATTAAAATACTTCTAAGAAATTTAGGGTTTGATAATGGGTCTGAAATAGTTCAATATGCATGACTTTCCCCAAGGATGTGAACATACTATTTCTATGGTAATAATTCATTTTCCCCTCCAACAGACAGCATCATCAAGGAGGCAATGAGGCTATCGAGTGCATCCATGACTTTCCGAGTTGCCAAGGAGGATTTCACTTTGCACTTAGAGAATGATTTTTACAACATTCGCAAAGATGATATTGTAGCTCTTTATCCTCAACTGCTGCATTTTGATCCAGAAATCTATGCTGATCCCTTGGTAAGTATTGTTCAAAGTGCCTTAAACTCAGAGATCAGGCAGAAGCTAAAGGGCCCTTAAACAGACCAGTTGTCGAAGTGCCCTGTGGTGTCCCTGTTCTTACACCTGGTGATGTAGGCAAGAAAAAGAATAACGTCAGCACAAGCACTCCCTGAAAAACAAAAGTGTGCTGCCAGCCCCAGAGGGCCTTCTACTTACTGCCTTCCTCAGTAAGGGAAGGTCACTGCTATGGGGGTCTTTGAAAAAGGAAAAGGATAAGGATAATATTTTCCCAAAGGTAGAGCATGAGAATTCTTCTTGTGTGTTCTGCTGCACAAACAAGGATGCAGGTTATAATCCTTCATTTTAGAGTCAGGAAAGAAAAGGAGAGTCATTAGCAAAGAGCCTGGGATCATGTCCTGCATAACAGAACTTCTCAGGGGCTACCCTTTCCAAAGCAGCACCAAGGGGCCTGGCACTGCTCTACAATGCTTATTGCTAGACGTTCTGCTTTCCCAACCTGCATTTTGTGTCTCAGTGGCTCTATCTGGTCGTTGGAGGTATTCAAATATCAAGTGACTCTTTCATGTGTTTAATTGCAGACATTCAAATATGATCGCTTTCTGAATGAGAACGGAGAAGAAAAGACTGACTTCTACCGCAACGGTCGCAAGCTGAAGTATTACTACATGCCATTTGGAACAGGCATAGCAAAATGCCCTGGCAGGTTATTTGCTGTCCATGAAATTAAACAATTTTTGACTCTGATGCTTTCGTATTTTGAGATAGAGCTTGTGGACAATAATGTAAAATGTCCGTCTCTAGATCAATCCCGTGCAGGACTGGGTATTTTGCAGCCATCCAATGATATTGATTTCAGGTATAGACTGAAATGCTTATGAATACATCTTTTATATTATGCATATAGACTGTGTAGTATATAAATATACTATATAACATATACTTTATATACATTTTATGTATATATGCAAATGAAATGTTTCAAGTCTTGGGGGAAAATCAATATGAAGATGTTAATTCACCAGTCTAATGAAAAATGTTTACCAGTATAGTACTGACATGCAGAGGCCTTAATGCCCCATGTTGATGCAAATGGCTCCTGCTTTATCAACCATTTGGAAATGCAAGTTAAAATTTTGAATTGCATATGTATAGTAGCAGCTTTTTTTCTGTCAGCAAATATTTTCCCACAGTTACTTAGAATTTCATCAGCTAATTCAAAATAATTTTTAAAATTGAACTAATTAACTAATTAACCAATAAGTTTAAACTTACTCTTTTTTATAATTGCAATGTTGGGGATGGTGGTTCTCCCCACAGGTGAAATAAAGTTTTTATTGTATAAAGGCAGATTCACAGTGGGGAGAAGAGAGTTTCCTGGGGAAGTACCTTTATGGTTTTATGAAAAACTAGAAAAAGACTTGAAGAAAACCTACAAAAATGTTCACGTTCAAGTGAAACTGCAAAACTTGTATTATATTCATTGTAATATACTTATTTTCTGAAAGTTGTAACTGTGTTAAAATAAATTATATTGGCTGAACCAAATGTGTCTTTAGATTGTTTGTTGCTTTAATATCTTCATGTTATTGAAGGTTTATGCACTAATCTAAAGCCCCTAAACCAGTTTTAAACTAGCCAACTCAAACACCAGTATGGAGAGAAATAAATATCTATATTATACTCATCAGTGGTTCTGGCTAGATTTTGCCCCTTTGCCTAAACTGTATTTCCATAAGCCTCCTTACTCCTTAGGTCTTCCTAGTCTAATTCTATTAAAGTCATCATGAGTAGCATGTCCCTGCATTTCATTTTTAGTGGTGACATGTCCATAAGAACAATTATTCCAAGGTTGGTGTAATGTGGTTCTCTGTAACATCCCTGTCCTTTTCTGCTGCAAATGACAGATGTATGCATGCCACAAAAGTCCATTTTTTAATGAAACATCTTCAGGCCAAAAGTGACAGCTTTCTTATCATCTGCTGATGGAAAGAACAAATGAACTTAAAACATCACTGTTATCCTACTTTTGTATGTTTCTAAGGGTTTATGGCCTGACCTTTTGTCCTTGACTCAAAAGTAAGCCTCATCGCAGAAGAGGAGATACAGGACTATTACATATTTTCAAATTTCACATTCTGACAAGACATCCAGTCTAGTTGACAGAGCTCTTCTTAAATATGTAATTTTGAATTCAGTCCTAGAAGTGCTTTAAATTATTTATTCATTTCTCTTCTCACTATCCACTGTGCTAAATATCAAAGGTGAATAAAAAAGTTATGCAGTGTATGATTCTTTATTACCTGTGTGTTGGCTTTGTAATTTTACTTAACCTTTTTCATTTTCAAAGGAGAACAGAGAACACCAATTCATTCCCATTTGCAATATGTATAATATTAAACTATTATGTATAATGCAAGGGGGTTTGAATTATTCCTTTGGTTCTCTTGGTAAGAGAAGTATCCAGTACAGCTCATTTTCATACTTTTGTCAGTTATATTTTCATATGATTTATATAAATTGTAGCACATTCAATGTAAGGTAGATCTCATTTAGAGAACATGTGAAAGCCTGACATCATAATTAAATGTTCCCTGGCATAGGTTGTTATCATTAGAGTATCTACTCACCCTTTCTTAAACAAATCCTGCTTAAAACAGCAGTTTTTGAAAGTAGCAAGGCTATGCAATGTTTTAAGCAAAATACACTTCCTTGATGAAAAGGAATTCAACACAGAATTACAATTAAGCCTTCTTTTACATCCCGTTGTCCCCTTCAAACTGACTGCTCCAGGCTTTTCTGACTGTGCTTTAATGTTTTTTTTTCAGTTCCTTTGGTCTATGAGAAACTGAAGTATTCAATAGCTCCTAGACCTGACCTGGCTTTCAGCTTCCCAAGTGTAGAAAAATAATGGAAGATTGGTGAGGAGGATTGTGAACATGTTCAGGTGGCTTGCAGCTGGGGTGTCAAAACCCACACACATCATACTAATCATTGTTTAGTCTTGTGTGTCGAACAACATCTGTGTTTAGATGGCATAGGCCTGTGATAGATCTAGAGGCACCCTATTTGAACATGCTTGAGATTCCTGCCCTCCTGTGGGAAAGATCAAACAGTGGTAAACTACACCTGCACAAATCCCTGATATACAGGTGAAGAGAGCAGGTTTGGTGATCCCCTAGCACACAGCAATCTCCATGGTGCCTGCATCCCTGTTGTGTGCCTCTGCCTGGGTGCTGCTTTGGGGATCCCTGCCCCCCCGCCCCGGTAAGTGTCATGGTTTGTGTAATGGTTTAACACAGCCAGCAGCCAAGCCACTTGCTCACTTCCCCCACCAGTAGGATCAGGGAGAGAATCAGAAGGACAAAAACTAGAAAACTCATGGTTTGCCTTTAACGAAACCAAATTTTCTTTGCATTTCATTCATGGTTTTGTGGTTGTTCCTGTGTCCTGCCTGAGCTGGCCCACACACCAAGGAATGCCAATAGTAGAGAACTCAGGGGAAAGTAAAAACACCACAGGATTCACCCCACAGATTGAAGTCAAGTTCCGAGCATTGTGGAGAGGCTACTGAATTGACTGCAGAATCATAATAAATTGACAGAAACCAGGACTGTTCCCAGACAGGGCCCTGCAAGGGTGGCTCAAGAGTTCCTGCCCAAAATCCTGTGGGAGGATGGTCCTCAGCACTCAGCCTGCTGCTACTCTTCTGTTGCTGGGGTAGCAGTTCTCCATGGATGGATGGATGGACCCAGAACCTGTGGATTGATATTCAGTGTATACAACAGAGGCAACCAGCTCTTTCTGCTCAGTTCTGAACTCCTGTAACCTGAGGAATACACAGCATATCTTTGGGGGACTCTGTGGCGCAGTGACACTTTTTAATGCTGACCTAGTGTTATGCAGCTGAAAAGATCCAGCATACGCCCTTCAGTATGCTTCCACTCTGTGAAAAACAACATGCAAATGAACAGCTTGGATGGGGGGGTGGGGTTGTGGTTTGTTTTTGTTGATTTTTTTTTATATGGAGCTATATAAAAGTATTTTGTTTTGCTGCCATGGCTGCTAAATTTCTAACCTCAGTTAAACCCCTCTTACTGGGGTCACAGAGATGCAAGCGAGGGGAAAAAAAGA
Source organism: Dendrocincla fuliginosa (assembly GCA_035047845.1). NCBI lineage: Eukaryota > Metazoa > Chordata > Aves > Passeriformes > Dendrocolaptidae > Dendrocincla > Dendrocincla fuliginosa. Next base: position 113,503,898 of record JAWWMO010000083.1, on the reverse strand, counting down.
AAGAGTACAAAGTCTGTGGCACTATGCCTCAGCTAATGTAATCAAATACTTCAGCAATCAATAGTCATCTGCCTTGTCAGTGTCACAACACCACAAGGTTATAACAGGGCAATTCTCTTTGCTGCCTCTCCTAAAAGCAGTACTTTTCTTAGGAGAACAGGAAAAGTAATACTTAGGACCATAAGAGCAATTATACAGTGGTCAGATCCAGGCTGGAGGGAAGCGGGCAGCCTCTGCTGTGGGCTGTGTGAGTCTTTCACCTTACATACTTACTTTACTAGGTAGAATGCATAAAGTGATATGGGTAGAATTGGGCAAAGACCTCACCCTCCAGATGAGCACCCTAATCATTAGGTTAGCTCAGGCATTCACTCCATTTTTCAAGGAATATGTAGTCTGTTTTCTCTGAAAAAATGTAGCAGATTCAACCAGACAATTTGCATGACTCCCTCACAGTGCCCTTATACCTAGAGTGAGAAAAGATTCAATTTCAACATGGATTTGAAGTCCCTGAGGAAGAGGAGTTTTACTTAGTCTAGTCTCTCCCACAGCCCAAAGGACAACACTAACCTGTAAAGGGTGAGTAAGGGCAAGGAATACCTCCTAAAGGACACATAAGCCTACTGTAGATTAGGCACACCAAGGAGTTTAAATGCACAGATTGTTTTGGACCCAACTGAGCTCTGCACTGGGATAGTCAGGTGCCTCTGCAGGCTGATTCTGGGATTATGAGCAAGATTTAGCCAGTTTACTGAGAGCAGGTGGCTCCTAATCCGGCAGGAGGCATTTTGCCTGAGCAGATTGAATCTAGGCAGTTAAAATGTTATTTATTGTTTTCAGGCTAAAAGACATCTTTACTGATCATGGAGTTCTTGAAGGTGGCGTGATGACCTTACTAATGAAACAAGACACCTTGTCAGAAAACTAGACAGCTTTACATTTCTGAAACTATGCTGGTCACAGCTGTTGGTCACCGACTGGGATTCATCCACAGAGAAACTACTCCAGGTAAGCTTTTGCTGGATGTTAAGGGTCATGTGAAACTACCCTGGGCAGAGTGATCTGCCTCCAGCAGGCTGAACCAGCTCCTGTCCAGCAACAAGAGTAAGGGGAAGCAGCAGCCACACTCGAAAGCAGCAGTGGTAGGGTTGGAAGAAAGAGGAGACAGTGTGGAGGGGGCTCTGGGGTTGGGACCTTGCCCTTGGGAGCTGCAGCATGCTGGTGATTTTCTCGAGGTTAAAGTTCAGCCTGGAACTGCTCGAGAGAATGAAGATAAAACCATCCTAGCCAAATTTTGAAAAGAAGCAGCTGCCACTGTATTGTGTGGGGAACTTGAGGTGCTCCCAATGGCAGAGAGGACATCCTGGTCTGTGGATCCGCATGGACTGAAGGTCAAAGCTACATGCACAGTGCTGCTTTCTTCAGTCAAAACTGCAGTACTTTTGGGTTCATGCAGAAGCAGAACTGCGGGAACCTGGTAATAGAGTGACCACTTTCACTCGTCAACAGTGGTTTTGAAAAAAAAAAAAAAAGATTTTCAAGCCCTGCCTGAAGTTCTTCAATTATTTTTATATTTTACCTTAGAAACATCAGGGTAAACCAGTATTTTTATTATGAGACCTTTCCTGCAAGTTTCTGATGAAATAAAAGAGGAAGCGAAAAGGGGAAAAGTCATGGGGCACTTTTTCTGAAAGCATGAAATTAATTTTAGGGATAACTATACTTTAGTTGATGATAGGATGCTTCAAAAGTTGTTGTTCATCATCTTGGCATAAATGGAGAACTATAGCAGCATAATTAGGTATTTGCTATTTATGAACTTCAGAGAGTGCTACGGTTGCATGTCAGCAGGCTGAAGATAGGGTCAAGATCTTCTGATGCCCCTGCTCATTGCAGGGATTGGACTGAATGACCTGTAAAGGTCCCTTCCAACCTAAACTATTCTATAATTCTATGATCTGCTTTCATTTACACCATTAGGTCCACACAGTCAAATAGCAAACAGATGAAGCTTGATCATAATTATGCCTAGCTGCATACAAGAGGTTTGATGGTAAAAGCAGTCACTGCCTCCTAATAACCTTAGAATTAAATAATAAAAAGGTTACATGCTATTAAATGGACTGCTATCAGTGTAAATACCCAGCTTGCTAACTGTTGTTGACTTTAATTTGTTTTCTGCCAAGACAGACAACTCCGTGGGACACATTTCAAATCAAATGCCCTATGTGAGAGAGAGAGAGGTCACTTCAGAACAATTCACTAAAGAGCCACAGATTTTTGAAATTAAAAGTTGATTTTATTTAATTCACTTATAAATAAGATACTGCAGACCCCAGTTATCTTTTTAAGGATAACAGTAATTTCTGAAATTTGTCTCATCAGATAGCAGTATACCATAGAGATTCTGAAGGCTGATTGAATAACTCTTGTTTAGAGAACTCTTCAGTGTGACAGGCTATGTAATTATTTTTCAGTAACATTTGTGTAACAGTCAGTTGAAGGGGATTAGATATCTCCCAGCCCCCAATAACTGCAGACGAGACAAACAAACATCCACAGGAAGGTGATTAAATACCATAGGCTGGCAAAAGTCAGGCTAGAGGTCACATCATCCTAGGTATAGCAAGACATCCACTTTACCCAGGGGTATGGCAAGCACGAGTGGAGCTCCCTTGGGAGCTCTTAAGTAATAGATTTGCTCTCAGAGATGCTCAACCTACAAGTGGTCAGCACATTTCCAGAAAACAACTGGCTTTCTATCAGGTTCTGGAGGACTTTGGGGGGCCTTGTCCTCATGTTAGCTGCAGGTGGAGTTCTGGCTGGTGGGAGCATGGGTCCAGTCCTTGTTGCCACCCCTGTGATGTGCCTGTGCCCCTGCCAGCTGGGCTACGACCAGCCTCACCTCTTATTCTGTTTGTAGAGAACAGTGTCTCATCTCAGCCCATGTTCCATGTGGGCACGTGGACTCTGAAGGTAAACCAGAGCCTGCAGGGGAATTGCAGACAGATATGAACGTTTTGTGCCTGTGAAAGGTCTATTCCGCACCCCCACAAGCTTGCATAGCTGGTGTGAAGCACGAGGTGAGGAACATTGGCCAAAGGGTTGCATCAGTAGGCAAGAGGGGAACTGGGTCTTTCTGACCTGCAGTGACCTCAGCTCTGCTCCCTTCTTTAATGATAATTGCTCCTTACAGAGGCAAAGACTTCCTCCCTGCATTATACAACATTTCAGCTCCACTGCTCTGCCCAAGTAAGCAAAGCCTCGGGAAAGGCAAACAGTCAAGGGGGGGCTTTCTAAAAATACACCCTTCACATTGAACTGACTCACTTCATGCCAATTCTATTTCTTCGATGTAAGAATTTGAAATAAGGAATAACATCCTTATGAGGATTAAAAGCTGATTTTAAAAACAGCAGGAGAAGCCATTAATGATGCAAGGAATAGTCAATTACATGAGTCCTGTTCACTGTGCTTCATACTCTTGGTACATTAGCTTCTTAGATGAATTATTTAGACACAGCACACTTGGCTAAACAAATAAAAACAACTGTTGTCCATTGAAGTTCCAATGCAGTTACAGTTAGAAGAGATTCTCCTATGTCTGTAAAGAGACTATAGTCAGGACTTTTCCTGAAATCTGGTGATAGGGTAAAGCATTAGACATTCTGTGAGTATGCAGAAGGCATAGCCAGAGCCTGGGGTGCTGGGTGCAGATACACAGGTACACTACACTGCAGTGGTACCTGCAGAGGGCTGACACGAAGCTCTTAGTGGAGGCATTGCAATGCCAAAAGGTAGTAACCTGGCTGCAATCCAGGACTCCAGCTACCTGCTGACGCTCCTGGTGCACAGAGCAGAGGCAAGGGCTGGAGGGCCAGCCCCATCTTGCTCCCTAAGTAGTTTCTAAAGCTAAATGGTAGCACAAATTACACACTTATTCCCCAGTCTTCCCTGCTAAGAATGTTTTCACTATTGTTGTTTATTTCTGGTATTATTTCCACAGAGATCACGACTTGTTATAAGAGTTGTACAAACACAGAACAAAACCACCATGGATGTCACAATCTATGTAAAAAAACAAGATGAAACCCATCCATCTGGAAGAAGGCAAAGAAACAGTGAGGCAGCATTGCCAGCATGTCAGCTAGCCATCTGAAGAGACTGACAGGTTGGTTAACGTCAAGTTTATCACTGATATCAAAGCATCTTGATCTGGTCAGATGAAAATCATGAGAACTAAGATGGCAGATAGGTGTTATGAAGCTCATAAGTTTAGATAAGTTATGAAGCTCACTGGAAAGGAAAAAAAAAAAGAGTAATCCATCTTTGGTACTATAAAGGATGCAGGACAAGGTAGCAAGAGAGGAGGGATGACAACATAAATGCCCTTTGCAGCAAAAATACAAAAGAGGAGTACTGACAGTGACAGAGATTGTTGATAGGTAACCAAGGGTGAGGATGAAGTACTGATTTTGAGACTTGATCTGACTAAAGACATTGGGAAGCAGTGTCACTTGAGTAAAGCAGGTATAAATTCAACTGATAGGAAGCCAGAACAGCATTAAAGGTGCTCCAGAATGTGTTTTGTAATGTGCATACTGCAAGCTGTGAAGCAACATGACACAAGCACCCCTGAAGTAAGCTTGCATTAGGCAACAAAAGAATGAGGGAGAACAAAAAGTAAAGGAAAGGAGTGACAGACAGGGTGACTCTCAGGGGTTATGACAGGATGGAGTCAGAAAATGAGGAGGAAAGCTCTGTTAAGAGCATGGTTTTGTGGAAACCATGGACCTCAAATTCCAGAGTAGACCTCAGACAGACCCTATTCCAAGCAGTTATTCTGTAAACAAAATACAACAGACTGAGTCCACATGCATGTACTATGCAAATATTTGCCACCACTCTGATCAAAGTTATTAGGTGATAATGTTCAGCCTTGAAAACTGGCCTTGAACAGCATTTATTAAGGTATTCCACTACTACAGCTATTGCTAAAGATCGGTACATCAAACTACCATCGTTCAGCCTTGAACCTTTGTGCAGAAATCTACCAATGAAACCATACAGAGTATAATGTATCTGAAGTCTGCCAAATAAAACACACGTGCAACTATCACCAGCACCACAGAACCATTATTACAATTTATATACTGTCAAAAACATGCTGGGTAACAAGAGGTAACTAAGGAAAAAGAGAGTTTTTACTGAGTCTTATGCTTATCTGGGGAATAATTATAATATTTTTGAAGCAGGTATTTTTCATTACTTAACAGCCTTTACTTCAAGTTCCTAGTTTCAGTGTAATATAGATTTTTGTAATGAATATATGGTAAGAATACAAGAAGGGAAAAATGGGTGCCACATATCTATGCTAACGTGGCATAATGTTGTATGTTATATTCTGAAAAATAAAATATTAAATTGTGCCACCAAAGACTAGAAGAAAATAAAACTTTAAAAAAATTTTCAAGTCCTGTTTTAAGAGTGACAGACAAAGTAAAAGTCAGCTCACAGGTTAAGAAACCTATCTGTAGGTGTCCATATATGACTTGGGTTTCAAAACTCATACAGGCACTGCAGACCTGGACAGCACATGTAGGCAGCTGAGCACCAGCAGCTGCCAAAATATATGTGATTACTTTAGGGTAGACCAAATAAATCTCTAAATTGAAATGATGGCACTAACAAGGGGTCTGACTCACTTGTCCCCACACGGATATCTAGAGACATTTGAAATGTCCTGAGGTATCCCATATACCTTTAGACACCCTTCATATAGACATATAACCCAAAAGTCTAATGTCTTGAGTTCATGATGTCTTTGGAGACTAAAAAGCTTCTGAGATCTGACTTGGGATAGCAGCCTGATCAAGCCCTAAACTTCCATTGATAAGATTAGGACCTAGGCACCTTGCTCACAAATAAATGTGTAGAGGCAGATACCTACATTTAAGTGCCCTAATCTTTGACGTGAATCCCATTCCCAGAGTTTCAAGGACTGTCAAAGAAATGCAACCTTTGAATTCAGTCTGGATCATCAGCTTTCAGAGCACAAATTTTGATTTTAACATGAACAATAGCTTTTGGTCATGTAAATAATAAAGCTGCCCTGGAGACTGCTGAGCTCAATTACACTCTGAAAGGAGATCCTGGAGAGATAGTGTTCTTGGATTAGGGATCGTATCATGTAATTTTTGCACAAACCAAGGGAGTCAAGATTGCAGAGATTTGGAAAAAAACTTTGGCCAACAACTTCCGTGGAAAAAATGCACATTGTAGATAATCAAAACAGTTATACAGGGCTTGTATTTCCTGAAATTCTTGGAATTCTTTGGAAATAAGCAAAATAATTCTTTCCTTTCATTGTATTCCAAATGACACATTTCCAGTTTTCTTCCCATTTAGAAATCTTTCATTTTGAAATTATTTCAAATTAAAGGACTAAAAGATAGAAAATGCAATTTGATCTATATTGGCTATCACAGTATTTTGGTTTGCTGAAAAATCTGATGTATTTGACTTAGGTCAGATCTACTAAATGTTTATATTCTAATTCTTTCTGAAGTGAATTATTTTTATAACTTCCTTAGTAACTAAAACTTCTGCTATTCCATTTTAATCATAGAACTGTTACTTTTCTCCTACCATGCACTCAGTTATTGAAATCTATGCAGACTCATATTGCATTTACTTTTGAAAACATTAACTAACCAATTCTTCAGAGTTCTTACACAGTAAAAGTTCCCCTGTACACTTAGCACTAGTTTGCTTCCCATCTTGTCAACATTGATAAGAACTTAATCTAAAACTTTCACCACAGAAAGAGAAACCAATGTGTAGTGCTCTTGAAAGTCTCCTCTCTAACTTTTACTGTAAGGGCAGAAAGTAACTCTGTATATTTCTACTAACTTGAAACCACAGAAGATATATAACACAGCAGATTCCAAGAATGATTTTCTATTTATTGTTGTATGCACAAATACGGATCCATCAAACTGCAGAGACACTCCTGTCTGCTGACATTAAATTTTGATATGCAGCATCTCACGACTATCACAGCCATAATGTTCAAATCACTAGGTGAGATGTACATTGCACAAAGCATTTACAGTAAACATTCAGGTGCAGTGCTGCATCTTTTTTGTTTACTTTAAAATATAACAGAGAAGACCTATCTAAATGCCTATTCACAAATCAGAGTCATCAACTGCTATTTTGTAATACTAAATTTTTGTTTTTTCTGTTTATCCTGATAAGCTTCTACTTATTTACGTTTGATGCTGCATGAGAATTTTGTTAATTTACTTGTCTATACAGAGAGCAAAATAAATCAGTTTCTACTAACAGAAGGTAAAAAGTCTGTCTTGCTCAGTTCATAGGTGTAAGTCAAATCTACTTTCATCGTTACTTCCCTCCAAACTTCAGAAATTATATTAATCGTATCATGCAAAGAAATAATTTTAAAGAAACCAGAAGAGAACTGAAAAACTCTTCTGGGAAAGAATGACCTTCTAACATAATTGCCAATCTCACTAATGCACAATAAAAAACTCAATCATATTAAAAACATTTATAAAGACATGATTCTCTGGGCAAAGATTATGTTTTAGTCTTTGGGGTCATTCCCTTTCTTGGTGCCAATTCCCATCATCTTTGAAATATGGTGAATGAAGTCCTTCAAAGAGTTGTCACTGGTGACAATGGTCCAAACAGGTCCACAAACCTTCATCTTTTCATTTGTCATGTGCATCACATCTGTCTGTTTTTTCTCAGTTAGACAGTTCTTATAATCATTGAACAGTTTGGGTTACAAGGGAACTTGGAAGGTACAAGCGCCCCTCTGCAATAACTTCTTCAACTACATCAGAGCCCAGTCTAATCTGACGCTGAATGTTTCCAGGGATCAGGCATCTACCACCTCCCTGGGAATCTAGTTTCAGTGTCTCACCACCCTCAACATAAAAACATTCTTTTTTGTATCTAAATCTGCCCTATTTTAGTTTAAAACCATGACCCCTTGCCCTGTTGCAACAGGCCCTGATAAAGTCTGTCCCTGTCCTTACAGGCTCCCTTTAAGTTCTGTAAGGCTGCTCTAACATCTACTTGAAGGCCTCTTTTCTCCAGGCTGAACAACTCCAACTCTCTCAGCCTGTCTTCACAGGAGAGGTGCTCCAGCTGTTCACTTTTGTGGCCCTTCTCTGGACTCACTCCTTGTTCCTGCGCTGAGGACCCTACATCTGGACACAGTCCTTCAGGTAAGGTCTCACCAGAGCAGAGGGGCAGAATCACATCCTCTTTTGATGGAGCCTAGGAGAAGTTTGGCTTTCTGGGCTGCAAGCACACGTTGCTGGGTCATGCCCAGTCTCTCACCCATCAGTATCCCCAAGTCCTTTCCACACAGCTGCCCCTAGTCTGTTCATCCCCCAGCCTGATAGCGGGGATTGACCTGACCCACAGGCAGAACCCTGAACTTGGCCTTGTTTAACCTCCAAGGGACTGATGTACCGCTCACAGGAAGAAGATCATAAGTGGAGTCAGTCTTGCCGCTCGAGATCTTTTTTTGTTTGTTTGCCTTCTAACTTCCCTATATAGACAACTCCTCAGATCACAGAATGAGAACAAATTCCTGCTGACTTCTACAGCAATCCAGACTGTTCTGCTTTAAGACTCAGAGGAACAAGAAAAAAGAGAAGAAACAAAAGAAAGAGGAAGTTCTCCCATAGCTGGGTTGCAATATCTGCAGTTTTTGGCATGTCACGGGTTGACAGATCAGCTGCAGTGATGGCTAAAATCACATTACTGGGGTGAAACTGGGATGGCAATACTGTCAAAGTGCCCTAAACTTAGGCTAAAAGTGATAATTGTCCACTTAGTCGAGAAAGTTAAAAGAGATTCAAAGTCTTTGATATGAAAAATTTAGCTTAGCTATGGAAAAAAACCCCAAACAAACAAAAAGTGCAGTATGTAGAAAGTAGAATCTATTAATGATGTTTGCATGAACTGTAACAATCTTTCATTATTGGGGAAGAGCTGTTTTCCTTTCTTCTGCTTTAATACATGTCTCCCAAAATATTTCTTAAATATAGCCAAAATCTGTCTCTCAGAAAGAAGGGGAATCCTTGGGATACACACTATTATGATCAGCCACCCAAGTAATTCATTACTCAAGAAGTATTAGCTGCAGAAAAAACAAATAAAATGGATGAGGTGAAACAACACACAAGATTCTGATAGTACAGAATTAAACTTCATTGTCAGAAGACTCCCTCAGTTTCAGTGACAAATGCCTAAGGAGGCAAGAACAGAAAAAAAGGAATGACAATTATCAAAGGTGGGCAGTCACCTGCATTGGAAGTGCAGACTGCAAGCTCTGTGGTGCTATGCTAGCTGGAGTAAGAAGGCAGTGTCTTTTATTCTCATATCTGTTGAAGATTTTCTAGCAGAAAGAACTGATATGAATCTATTCTCCCTCAGAATGATAAGATAAAGACAGGAGAAAAACCTCCCCCTAATAATTTCTTATGACCATGGCTATAACTATGATAGTATAGTAACAGATTTTTTTTTTCCAACCCTGTCTTGCAGGAATTAAATATTCTTATAACTGCAGACAAGCTTCCCATAACACTAAACAAAATTTCAATTTCTTCTGAATATATTACAAAAATCCCCATTATTGACTGTCACAGTGTTACTCTACGGAAAAGAGACTAATTTGTTCATCTAGGAGTATCATGGAATCACAGAAATACTTGGGTTGGAAGTGGCCTTAAAGATCATGGGGTTCCAAGCCCTCTGCCATGGGCAGGGACACCTTCCACTAGACCAGGTTGCTCAGAGCCCCTGTCACTACATGCTCTTGTAAATAGTCTTTCTTGGAGGCTCCCTTCAGGTACTGGAAGGCTGCAATTAGGTCACCCCAAAGCCTTTTCTTCTCCAGGCTGAACAATCTGCATTCTCTCAGCCATTCTTCATAGGAGAAGTGCTCCATCACTCAAAACATCTTGGTGGCAACTCTATTAGCAAAATGCAGCTTTCTTCATAATAAAGATATCTCACTATTGTAACAGCATTGAATTCATACTTAGTTACTGTGCTTCTACAAAGACAGCAGCACTGTCTGAGCTTGGATATGCTACTATTCTAAGAAAATTCATAAAATTAAATGCGTGTTTGTTGCTGGCCTTGACTATGAGTAAAGGCCATTTGGAAATCACTAACTCCAGGTCATCTCTACCTTCTCTGCTTGCGCAGTCGATTGGGTAATAACACCCATACAGACAACTAAGGCAAACAGACCTTGCCAGGTTGACATGTTCTGATACTGCGATATCAGTCCCAGCATTTGCCCAGGCACTGGGAGCTAGAATTGAAGAAACCAACAACGTAGGCATGAATCTAATTTTTTATTGTTTCAAAGCTTTACTGCAGTAGGACCTAAAGATTGCAACTAGAACCAGGCAGTCACTATTTTTAGGAACTACAGACACACTGAGAGATATGAAACCAGTCACAAAAACCTTAACATTAGAGCACCAAACCTAAAGTTAATTATTCTCATGTGTGCCTACAGGCAGGCCAGTTGTTGCCAAGGAGTTGCTTAGGGAGACAGAACTTTCTACACAAACATAAAATAATATTTAGATGACTAAATAAGAAGTGAAAACCTTTGTATGGAAGAGGTCAGTGCAGGTTAGAGAAGAAACACTGTTAATCAAAGTTCTTCTAAAATCCTTTCAAGGTCCTAGTTTTCTCACATTTATTTGCTCACACCATGACCTACTCCACATTCTTATCACATGTGCAACCTTAGCCTGCTTTCTTAGTTTGGGCCATGAGATACTAGTATAAACCCCAAAAACCCAAACAGAACTGTATTGCAAAGGCTGGGCTCTGCAACAACAGGGATACAAAAAGTGCTAGCCAAGTAAATCTCATATATGAGTTCTTGGGTAGGGGTGGGGGGATGTATCAAAAAATAGAACTCAAGTGGTTCATGCAAACTTTTCCAGTGTTGGGATTTAAGATAAGAGGGGAAAACGTGAACCTGAATCCCGAGCAGATCCTTTTAAGGTCTAACTGTCTGATCTCTTCAGCTGAAACATTCACTCTTTTCACAGAGACCAAGTCTTGGCTTACAATTTTTTGTGTAGTGACCAAGGTTACCAAGCAGTTCCAGCTGGTCTGAGGTCTGTGTCTGTTTCCAGGAAATAGAATGCTCAGGAAAACTCCTTAGAAAATGAAAAAAATTATTAAACTGTAAGAGCAGGTGCAAAATAATTTAGTGAAAAACGTTTTAACATAACCATTTGCCTATATCCACTTATGCTCTCTCCTCTGCTTTCAAAAATTCAATTTAGACTACAGGATTGGGGGACTGCTATGGGAAGTAGTATTGCTTTAATAAAAATATGTAGGAATATAATTTTATAGTTAAAAGAGCTGAAAGCATAGATATGAAAACAATATCAAAACATACAAAACCAAAAGAACCAATATTTTAAAAGTGATAAATAGAGAAGTGGAAACTAGTATTCACATGTATTGAAGTTCTTATTCATGGACAAAAAGTGGCAGCACTATTCTGCATTTGGAGCTAAAGTTTTCTCTATTGAAAATTGCTCAATTTCTTTTAACAAGAATCAGCTTGCTAAGTGAAAAATTCAAATGCAAGTGGAAATGAATACCTTATCTATGTTCTTCTCTATTATCTGCAAGCTTTCAAAAAAACTAGCACTTATATTTTCACATTCAGGCTGAGTTTTTACTTGCAAAATCTAATTTAAAATGGATTAACTAAATCATCACAAAAGAATGTAAAGACATTTACTTTGTGAACATCTGATTAATGATGATTTAATATAACTTGATTAGGAATAGTTGCAAGATAAACAGAAATGAATTCTGTTCACTGGAATGGAACATCTGTCTAGAGTTTGCACAATACAGGCACAAGTTCTGAGATTCCCATCGGTCCAAAACACTGCAGACAGCTATTGCCATGAAAAAGTTCATTAAAATTTAATTTGGAATTAAGAAAATTTATTTAGTTCTCAAAGTGCAATTATTTGGCAGTGTTAAGGTTAGAGCTAATACACACTATGAATTCTGGTTTGTTTGTTTGCTTTTTGCTAGAATAGACAAAATTTTTATATCAGCACCTAATAAGAGACTAAGAATTCTACAAAATAAATACCAACTTCACAGCCCTGCATAAGTAATTCATTCTATTCAAACTTCAGCTAAAAATATCATATATGAAAAATGACTCATGATTATTGCCATTTGGGAGTTCTTGTTCATTAGTATTTAAATGGTGTAAGATCTCACTAAAGTAATTTGGACTGATGCAGATTAACAAATGTAAAATAGTAGCTCTTCCAGAATAAATCCCTAAAGGATTTTATTTTTTTGAATTCCACAGTTAAGGACAAATCTTTTGGTTCATCCTAATGTCATGTAGAATAGCAACACATCTACCTTCTCATACCCCTGAAAGAGCTAAAATACACAGCTTACAGATCACATATTTAACTCATGTGCAGACAGCTCCCAGCCAACAAAAAAAACTAGATACTCTCCCCATTTCTGTGTTAGATGAAAAACTATTTAAGAGTAGTTTTTCTCCTTTAACATTCAGATGTGCTGCCAGAGAGCTTTTCAGTTATGGGCAGAACAAGACCATTACTAAAGGAGAGGAGTTGCAAGTTAGAAGTGCAAAAAGGTGAGTTCTAGTCTCTAATCTGAGTTCTTTGATGTTCAGCAGACTTTTTTGGGAAGATCTGTAATGAAAATACTGAAGATTTAGAGTGAGGTATGAAACATCTCCACCTGTTTGAATATGAAACATACATAAGATTTATTAACTCTAATGAGGACTAGACAAAGTAAACTGCTTTTCA
>JAWWMO010000083.1:113473022-113490944 GCA_035047845.1 Dendrocincla fuliginosa | reverse complement strand
TTTTCTCCTTTAACATTCAGATGTGCTGCCAGAGAGCTTTTCAGTTATGGGCAGAACAAGACCATTACTAAAGGAGAAGAGTTGCAAGTTAGAAGTGTAAAAAGGTGAGTTCTAGTCTCTAATCTGAGTTCTTTGATGTTCAGCAGACTTTTTTGGGGATCTTTACAGATTTTGGGGATTTTTACAGATCTTTTGGGAAGATCTGTAATGAACATACTGAAGATTTAGAGTGAGGTATGTAACACCTCCACCTGTTTGAATATGAAACATACATAAGATTTATTAACTCTAATGAGGACTAGACAAAGTAAACTGCTTTTCAAAAATTCAGTCACCTTATTTTGTCTCAGTAGCAAACCCAAATAAATTTGATTTAATTAAAACAAATCTTACAGAAAGCCAGCATAACAATGTGAATTAAACAAAACAAAAAAAATAGAAGACAGAAGTTGATTTTCAAGGTTGGTTCATTCTAGTAATTCAACTATTGAAAATTGTGTTTGAATTTCACTTTGAAAATACCTGTTTCCATCTTTGTACAAGCTTCTCATTTGTGTTCTGCTTTTCTCTACCAAACAGTCCTTTAATAAGTTTTCCCCCTGTAAAGTAACTTCCCATTTTAAATCACATCATCTCTGTTTTATTCCTGATGTTACCTGTTTTGAGCTCTTTTAAGATAAGACATTTAATTTATCATTTACAGTGCTTTTTTGGTCCCATGTCTAAAGCACATCCAGCACCATAAACAGTATCAAACTCACCAATAACAAACGCAGGGATTAGAATCATCTCTCAGTCACAGAGTCAATTTTGTAAACCTCAAAGGAGTGTAAACAGTTCTGCTACATTGTTTTCCTACTGTCATACAATTCCATTCCAGAGCCAGCGCTTTCCAAGCTACTAGTGTCTTTCACAGTTGGTTGCAATTTGTAAACTGACACTTGTCTGTATTCAGGATACAAGTGACCCAATTGCTACAGTCCACTAAATGGTCATCATATTCACAGTCCACTGTTATCACTGCATTAATCTTTTGATGTTCAAAATTTACATTCAAATAATTGATAAGCAGCTAAATAGCATCTGTCCTACTTTTAATCTCTTCAGGAACTCATTCCAACTATATCCATCCTACAGAAACACCACAAGCGTACTCTTTTGTCATGTTTTAATTCAGTATTTATTATCCCAGACTCTCTCTGCTCACTCTCACCTGCAGGTAGAACAGCACACCTGCACACCTATGCTGCAGCCTGTCAGGTTTAATCAGCATAAGCAAGGGGAAGGTGCATCTCTGTCCTCTCTGCACAAAATAACACAATTCAAAGGCCACATGAGCAGTAATTTAGTGTAAGCAACTAAGCAGGGAGCTAGCAAATAGCACCTTGGAGTACTAGCACTAATTAGTACTAATTTAATATTGCACAGATTTTCACTAAAGAGCAAGAACAGCATAACTCTTAATAAATGCTAATTATACAAGTGTGTCCATTAGTCTAATTATTGCAGAATGCTTACAAATGTCTCAATGTGCTGCTGTAAAAAAAAGGAAAAAACCAAAACTAACACTGTATTTATCCAGAATAAATGATTAGAGACTTTTTTAAAGTAAATATTCAGGTTTTAATTATTTGGCTATTCTGATTGGATCTCTACAAAACACAAGAGGTGAAGCGTGAGCCTTTCATAAGCTGTCTATAACAGCAAGCAATAGAATTATTACCTGTATTTCATGGAAGCTAAGAGGAACTCCCAAGCTCAGCAGCCTTACAGTGAGGGAAAGATGATCATCCTCTACCAAGTTCCTTCTCTCTGTAGCCAGTCTTAACTGCATATCCACGCAGGTCTGTACTCAAAGAACAGTTTTGTGCCAAAAAGGCCAAGATATTAGCTACATGAGTGAGCGTTTTTGATAATAAAAGGTATGACATAAAATTATGAGATGGAAAATTCCACACGTTTTAAAGTACTAAGAAGCAGTAAAACATTTAAACATGAGATTTGATGTTTTCTAAGTGCTTGACAAAATCATGTCAACTACTGGGACCCCCAGTTACTCTCAGCTGCTACTGAACACTAAAATTTAACAGTAGCTATTTGAAACAAAGGGATTTTGATAATATGCATTTGTGGGTTTTGGCATAAGGAAAAAACCACAACAATTAGTTAACGACTGCTCTTCATACATCAGAGATTAATTAATAATGGTCTTCAGAAATAATAAGCAATGTAACTTTATGTATATTCTGAACTGAAATATGCCCAAACCACAGACCATCCAAGATCAATATCACAGTACTGACTTTGGCCTCACATTTACATAGAGAATTGTTAATATATAAAATTATATGCATAGTATGTGTCCATTCCTCTCTGTCTAGGCTTAAATATTTGGTCACACAGCACAATCACCACTTCATCACAACATAAATTTGGAATAAAACAAGAAGTCTTGCCTGTGGTCTTTAACATAAAACTTTAATTACTAAGCACATGAAATTAATTATCATTTAAATCATGCAGATATTCAGACTGCAAAACAAAATACTTCAAATACAATTGTATGTTTAAAATTTACTCAGTCTATCTCAGTTTATCTACTTTGAGGTAAAATGTAAGAAAATACTGAGAAATTATAACTCTAGCATAAATAAACAAGTATTGATATTTCTAGAACAAAATAATCATCGAAACCAGAATTTTTAACACATCTATCAGTACAAGAGAAACAGCCCATTTACCTTCCTTCAGAGTGTGATCCCCTCATCTGATATAAATCCCCAAATAATATAAAACTGCATACTACTAAAGCACAGCAGCCAGTTGGCCCCCAACATAAGATTCCTACCTACTAATGTAGTGTTTGGGCAAGTTATTTGAAAAAATATATAATTTCAAACATTAAGGAGTTTAATTATACAGCTTCCAAACAATCATACTGAAAGCTGCACAACCAAATCCCCATGGGAATACTACAAAATGCCTTTGGCCAAAATTTCAAATATAAAGACCTGAAATTCAGGTGAAAAATGCATGACCAATTAACATGTTTAACACTTGCATGCACAAAAGTAGACAAGTTCTATGTTTGTGCCCCTTGCTGTATTTTCATTTGGGGTTATATAAATAACTCTGTAAAGAATCATGTAGCTGCACAGGGTTCCACTGCATATAGAGATTCAAAGCGGCCACAGGCCTTCTCCCACTCACATCACTTCCCCAGATGACAGTGGTCTCTCACGTTTCTCTAACTTCAAGAAGAAAAAAATTCATATTTATTTTCATCACAAGAAGAACAACAAGAGTACAAATAAGAACAACCTATTATAGTCTGCTGAGGTTTGCATCTCCTGAACTGATTCACTCATATGAGCAATGATATAAGGAAAGTGACAGAAAAACTAAAATATAAATATTATCCTCCACCATGAAATACTACAAATAGAATATACAAAAATTATATTAGGACATTAATTATCTGTAAACCTATTAAAAAGAACACCTTAATACAGTTTGGAAGGTAAACATAACCTACAGTCTAAGTTTTCAAATGGCTGTTTGTCAATGCAGCATAGAACATTTCCATAGTGCAAATCTTACCAACTGTATGAAAGATACTGTCCCCTTCTCAAAAATGCTCCTTTCCCCACCCCCTCAAAATAACTATTCAAAGTCCTCTCTCATTTCACATTCAATACAAGATGTGGTTTGAAACATACCAATATATGGAAGCTTAATTTTAACACTGAAAAAAGGTTGAAGAATGTTGAGAAAGTAAAATAATCAAGTTAGATATGTTATAGCTGGAAGACATAAAATCCAAAAATCTGAACCCTGGAAATGATGAAATAAAAAGACACTGATATTTCCATTCTTTCATCTGTTGGAAACATATTGTATGACAATACAGCAGGCTCCCTATATTGTACAACAACCGTAAGATTACTTTAATTGCTGAAGAATCACAGTGTTAAGTATATCTGCTTCTTGTAGTGTCAGGCTTTCATCTGTTAGCTCTTTATTTGGAAAGGTAGTCACAAGAACAAAATCAGTTGTTGCAAAAGCTGGACGGGACTGGATAATGAAATCTCGAATATGCTTGATCCTGTGAAAAGGATATGGACATGAAAACTGTGTATGATTCCATTTTGACACATATCTCTGGACACTAAGATGATCAGACAACACAAAACCATCCAACAGACTAAACCATTAAGTCCTAAATTTCACAATTTCATTTGATCCAGATGACTAGAAATAGTAGCCTACAATTTTTTGATTCTTGCATAAAGAAAACCTGAAAAATTAAAATGATTGTTGCTTGTTTTCTCAAGTAAGAGAAACAAAATTTTTAACATGGAAGTATATTGCAAACTGAAAACTAACAGAGAAAGTCAAGTAATTTCAACATCACTGTCAAAAATTCCATTATTAATTCACAGAATATACTGAGTTGGAAGGGACTCATAAGGATCATCGAGTCCAACCCTTAGCCCTGCACAAGAACATATCAGAGTCACAACATGTGTGCATATTCCAAAAAGGTGAAATTATTAGTGAAAGGAGGAATCACAGTGAAGAGAAAGCAGAGGGGAATTATTAATGCACTTCAATAGCAAGAGTTTTCTGTTATTTTCACTTTGCACTGAACTTTGGAACAACAGTTAACAAAATAATCACATCACTGGTATAACAATAGTAATTTAATTTTATAAGACATGGATAAAAAAAATAGTGTTTTAGAGGTAAAAACCTGAAATTTGAGGTTTCTCCCCTAAGACACTAAGCTGAGAATAAATCTTTGAATATCTTTTGTAAGTAGTAAGTTGGCAGATTTACTGTAGCCAAATAAGCAGGGCATTCAGCTTTCTATCAGTCTTCAAGGCCTATGACATAAACAGTGCACTTTAGTAGCTGATTTTGATCAACCATAAGTCAAGGATAAATAAAAAGATTCGCAGCCAAAAGAAAGTTAATCATGATTAAAGTAAGCTCCTGTCAACACACCTTTGGTTAGAGATGTCACTGGCAAGTTTACAATTTCAATCCTTTCATGCAGACAGAAGGACACCCAACATGGTTAGAGAGGTTCCCAATAAGCCCTATGGTTTGTCTAAGTCACTTCTGCAGAGGTGCTGTGAAGAAAGGATCTGGGCCTGTACCATCAGTGTACATTATCAGGTCTGTTAAAGTATCAAAAATTATTGCTGTATCTTCCTCCCTATTGGCAGCTCAGCTAAAATTGACTCATTGTGGTCTGTGTATATTGTCAGGTGAAGAAAGCCACACATTGTCCTTATTCTGAGCAAGAAGGAAAAAAAAGGAAACAGGCAAACTGTCCATATAACAATATGAACGTGGAATTGGGCCCCTGCTAAGACCCAAAGCTTAGGTCAGGATTCAGATTTCAGCTGTGTTCTAACACAAATGGTGCAGGTTTCAAATCAAGGCTGGCTTGAATACTGCTTAAGCGTGGGTGGACTATGGCCCAAATCTCTGCCCTCTGCCCAAAGTTCTCTCAGCCACGTAGTGAAAAGCAGATCTTTGCGGAACCTTGCACTAACACAACCTCTTAGGCAAACAGATGGGGTTGGCCAACACCATTTGTGGCACTGCCCCAACAATGTCAATAAAATTGGTGGCAAGCTCTCTAATCAGAGCAAGCGAGCTACTACCAGAACTAAAAACCCCACAAAGTTCAAACACTGCCAATCCTTAGGAGATGACCATCCAAAACAATACAAAATTCATTTCTCAATGTTATGTCCAGCCCACGTGTCAGAACTGCCAATGAGCATGTTGTATCTATATACCCTTCTGCATATGGGCTGCAGTCTACACTTAGAACCCATGTCATGTTTAGCTACACTCTTGAGTGTAACAAGGTAGAAAGCTGAAGCTCTTGATTATGGGCCACAGGACTTCTCTGTCCATAGTGTGGACTATATTCCAATCGAGACCATACTCCACACTTTGCAATAAAGTGTTTTCACAGTGTTTTCTGCATCATCCACCTGCTTCTCCCAAGATGGGCCCAGGGCTGGGATGACTACATAGTGGGTCTGACCAGATTTCAGTCATCCTGAGAACAGTTATGGCTCATACTGTGTCCTTAAAAAAATTATAGGATTCTATTCATTGGTTATAAAAGTTTGTGACTTTGCAGTTATCAAATATCTTGTGTTTCCAAATACAGAATTTTGCTCTGACAGTCAATTTATCAGTACATCCATGTAATGAAAATGATACAGAGCTATACATTTCAGTGAAGCTGTACTTCCCCCTTTTTGATGTCTTGCTGATACACACTTAATGACAAAACAAAAACTTATCAAAATATTTATGGTTACCTGCACTGATGCAAAATCAATTTACCTGTGTGTTTGATTAAATCTTTGTATTAATCGGCTCCCATCTGCTAATCTGATTTGAATTTTAGTTGCTGGCATGGAATCATCAATCAGAACAGGTGCATTAAGAATGGATTTCTCCTCCTCCTCTGGGGAAGAAGGCGTGCTGACTATTTCAGGTGTAAGGCTAAAAGATTAAAAAAAAGACCGAAACAAACCAGTTGTTACTAATGGAGTCAAAGCAGAACATAACATTTCAGTTGTGTTTTTCATTTAATAACTACCATGTATAGCTAGTACAAATGAGCAATGAAAATCCTCTCAAAGTTATCTGAACTAAGCATAAACACAGCCTTTCTAACAGACACAAATAATGCTTTTGTAGTTTCTTGTCAATGATTGCAATACTTCATAGTTATTTTCCTTGTAACTGTGATATCATTACATTTGCATGATTTTAAATAGGTAACCAAGTACAAATAGAACTATATTTGTTTATGCTTACAGAGCATGAAATGGCAGATGCCTCTGATACTAAGACTCATACCTCTGGACTATATTAAAAAATAATCATACGCCATCATAGTGCACTAAACTGACATAAATTGCCTCATGAATTGCTTTCAGGAGCATTACTTTATGATTCTGGGCATCTCCTACCTTTTTGAAGCACAAATGATATTAACAAGACATTGATAATCACCACAGAATGTGTGGACTATTTTACAATTAATATAGTAAGAATGCAACTCTAGTTGGAGATAATCATTTGGTTGGTCCTTTCATTGCTTACATGCCTGAGACTTCATCAGATACCTAAACAAACAAAAATCCCATACAAGTGGTGTGCACGTTTTATTATATGTGAAACCTTCAGCTATTTTCTTCAATAATCTTGGGAAGTGCTCAGGTGAAGAAGTTATCATATACAATTGTTCCCTATTTCATCTCCACTCCATAGATTAGAAACAGTAAAGAATCATTAATTGAATTAAATTTCTTGAAGAAGCACACCAGTAATACCTTTTTCAGGTAACCAAATACATTATATGAGTAAATGCAATGTTGAATAGAAACCTCGAATTGTTTACAATTCAACAGCTAACATCAACTCAGCTGTAAAAGATGCTTTAAAAGTCTGCAATTGTTGTGTGAAAAAGCTAATGACGGGTAGAGTTGAGGTCACGTTATAGTTTACTCTGATCAATTTAGGTGAAGACAGATTATGCACTTTTGGGCAAAGCAGTCTGAAATTTTCAGTTACAGGAATGGAACAGGATACAAATACAGAGCACAGAACAGAAAATCTAGCTTTTTTCACCTTCCAAGTTTTTGCCCTTCGCCACTGAAAGCTTTGAATCGCAGTCTGGGCTTCACATATTCCTGTTCTTGGTGATCTTCCATATCCAAATTAACCTGGCCACCATGAACGAGCCGCTGCAGTTCCACAGGAATTTCCCTTGATGAAAAAGAAAATATCCCAATTACATTCTGAACTGCAAAATGAAATTATGCAAAAAGTACACATTGTTTTATGAATTGATTTCATCCTAAAGGAAGTGAAAAAAAAAAAATCAGTGAGCTGACAGCCAAAACCTAAAACATACTGACAGTTGAAACACAGAATGAGCAAATAAAACATGTGAATCTAAAAGCTGTGATAACAAGTACTATTCAGAGTTAAACCACCAGAAGAACCAAAGTATTGTTTAAATGTCTCATGCATCTGATGACAAATAAAGAACTTCTTTAACGGTGCAGGCAGAGAAGCAGCCTGGAGGTTTTAATAAGCATGTGGACAAAGCATTTTTCTTTACTTCACTTGAAAGTCCTACCTCAAAAAAGTTGCCATTTTAACTTACCCTCTTTTAACAGACTCAAGAAACTGAGCATTTATTGGGTCTGAATAGGATCGCAATTCACCATCATCTAAACTGAAGCCATTCCTCCACAGTTTCAACAAAATTTGAACCTATAAAATGAAATAAAAAGAAGTGAAGACAGACACATAAGGCAGTGCAATTTCATCCAGATTAGTTGTACAAGTTTTGATCTACACTTAACAGATTATGTACCAGATCACAAACAAGAATGCAAACAACAAAATAAGAACGGAGGACTGGACTGTAACTCTCATTGTTAGAATCTTTTTTAAAAAAAAGCAAATAACTACTATCTGCTTCGAGACCACTTTTACACCTGGGGAAAAAGAATCTCTTAATGTGCTATCCATGACAAAGTATGATACACTGACTGTGCATCTTCACAGCATTTCAATTACTTTCAAAAGCAGTAAACATTTTTGTTGATAAATTAAGAAATAAACCCACAAAATTACAAATTACTGCTGATACATCTACTACAGCCAAAACTACTCTTTCCCCAAATTATTACATATTGAACTCCAATGAATTTGGTACTAGCTCCATTCAGTTCAAATGCTGAGAATCCTGGAAACCAGCTTCCTTCCCTCCTTACTTATTTTGCTACATATAAGGTCCAGTCAGAGCCTTTCAGCTTCCGAGCCTGCACCTGTTCCTTGCAACTGCCTTGCAATCCAGCATAACTAGCCTTCCCTAGCCAACAAAACTGGCCTTTCCTTGGAAAACTATCCCTGCTCCCAGTTATGGTTAACCCACACGTTTCTGGCTATTACTTGGAGAGTAGAAGGATTACTCAGAAAAGCAGAAGGTAGCAGCTCCTAGTGTGACATGATAGCACACCCCAGCCAGAACCACATCCTTATTCAATTCTTGGCCTTACTTATTTCTTGGGGTGTGTTTCTAAACGAGCTTAATATTTGCTCCAACCATTCACAAAAATCTCAAAGTGCATAGAACCTTGTTTTTCCTCACCCTCTCCTTCACTTCCTGCCTTTTAAGTGATAGGAAAGAAAGGCCAGACAATTTCAAAATGCCTCTAACATGCTGCTTCACCTTTCTTAGAATACACCCATGCCCTCCAGTTTGAGATTGGCTACTTTGCAAGCCACAGCAAGAATCAATTCCCAGGATTAAAATGTTAGCATAGCAAAGAGAATGCAGAACAACAGCTGGTGGAAAGTAACTGAAAAGAAGGTGTGCTAAGAATTTCAAAGTAATTTACACATGACAATTCCATAATGGAGGCCTTTGGGATATCCAGTGAACATCTGTTCTCTTTGGACACGTTAACCACTTATACTTAACACATATTCAATAGTTAGATATTATTTTTTCCTCACAGACATAGTTAGAGTAATACTGGCACTTCAAGCTGTAAACATGATTAAACAGACATCTGTTGGAGGTTCTGTTTGCTATTCAGAATTTACTTACATCTTGATTTTCTCCATATATGTATTCAGAGTGCTTTTGTGATGAGTCACCCAACCTATATCCACCACCAGAAAATGACTGAAAAAATACACAGAAAAGTTTATTGAAATAATTATTTGAACCAGTTTATTAAAATTCTTACCTAGGTTCAAAAAAAGAAACATCCACAAGCTTGCCTCTCTGATGAAAAGCAAATATTCTGTTATAACATGCATTTTCTAAGTGGAAAATTATACCTAGTAAGCATAATCAGGCTAAGCAAGCTTTGTGTGATGCATTTCAGTTTCTACTCTGTACATTTTTTCAGACGTAACAATCATAGAATAGTTTGGGTTGGAAGAGACCTTTAAAGGTCACTTAGCTCCCCTGCAACAAGCAGGGACATCTTCAACTATAACACATTGCTCGGAGCCCCATCCAACCTGACCTTGAATGTTTACACAGATGGGGCATCCACCACCTCTCTGGACAACCTGTTCTGGTGTTTTACTATACTTGTTGAAAAAATTTCTTTCTTATATGTAGGCTGAATCTACTCTCTTAGTTTAAAACTGTTACCCCTTGACCTATCAAAACAGGCCCTACTGAAATGTCTGTCCCCATCTTCCTATAAGCCCCCTATAAGCACTGGAAGGCTGCAATAATGTTTCCCCAGAGCCTTCTCTTCTCCAAGCTGAAGAATCCCAACTCTCTCAGCCTTTCCTCATAGGATAGATGCTTCATCCCTCTGATTATTTTTGTGACTTTCCTCTGGACTCACTCTAACAGGTCAATGTCCTCCATGTGTTGAGGACACCAGAGTTGGATGCAGTACTCCAGGTGATGTCTCACACCTGGAGTTAAGGGCAGGGGCAGAATCACCTCCCTCACCCTGCTGGCCATGCTTCTTGCAGCCCAGGATATATTTGGCTTTCTAGACTGTTAGTGCACATTGGTGGGTCATGTCTAGTTTTTCATCCACCCCCCACAAGTCCGTCCCCTCAGAGCTGCTCCCAATCTGTTCATGTCTCAACCTGTATTGATACTGGGGTCTGCCCTGATACAGGTGTGGCACTTTGCATTTGGCCTTGTTGACCTCATGAGGTGCCCACAGCTCCACTTCTCCAGCTTGTGCAGATTCCCCAGAGGTATGCCATCTCTCAGGCATGTCAACCCACAACACTCAGCCTGGTGTCGTCTGCAAACCTGCTGAGGGTGCACTTGATCCCACTGTCTGTGTTACTGATAAAGTTATTAAACAGCACTGGCTGCAATATGGATACCTTGTCACCAGTCTTCATCTGTACACTGAACTGTTGACCATTATTCTCTAGAAGCAATTCTACAGGTAAGAGATTTTGATTTGGGATGCAAATTTAATCTGGTTTCTTTTTTTAGCAATTGTAATTAAAAACAAAGCAAACAATTCCAGTTCATGGTGATTTCTAATGATATTTTCTGAAATTGTGTGGTTCTTCCCATTTATTTTCTAGAGCAAGCTATTGGAGCACAGACAATCCACAACTGTGCTGAGCAAAACCTCTGCTATTTGCAAACAGCAAAAAGGTGGACTTGCTTTCATGTGGTTTGATGAGTTTCAGAGACATTAATGTAAATAGAGATCAAAACATCTTTTAACTTTTACCTTAGCTTTACCGAAATCACCAGATGCTCTTGAGGCTTCATCTAACGGGACAGCCCCATGTTCTCTTGCTTCCTTGAAGAGTTCAGCAACAATTTTACTCGGATTATTAGAAGTTCCAGAAATCTGTAATCCTCTATATTCTGAGTCACCTGAATAAAATCTTTAGAGTAGCAATGTACATAAGCAACAATGCTTTAAATGACAAGCATAATTTTTCTCTTTCCATCCAAAGAAAAAAGATGAACAAAGAGACAAATTTGGCACAAAACCTTTTCATTTTGATCACAGAAATGTTCCATTTGGTTCTGACCTTCCCAGTAATCCAAGCAACACTACACCTAACAACCAACAAGGTGCTTTCTGAAACAGATCCCAGAGGTTAGAGGGCAGTGCCCTATGTTATAAGCATGCACAATCCTGATGCAGCTGTCCATCTTACGTGGATGTCACCTGCTCCCAGAAAGACATGTTTCCTCAGGGGTGTCCTGTGCATGGGACTGTGCCTGGGCTGGATAAAATGTATTTCACAACTAACACCATGCTGGCAGAACGAGCATAAAACTTTTTCTGGAAAACTTGAACAGTGTCACAATTTGATTTTTTAATCCACAGATCTAGCATATTTCCCTTCCTTCCAATACCAGAAATGGAAATTTTTTAATAAATTTAATTAACCTTTCAAGACATTTTAAAACTTGCAGAAACTGCTGTGAAAGCTAATTTGTGGTTTCTTCCTTCACCACAGTCCTATTATTAGCTCTTGAAGATGAAATGTTAAACTACAAATAATTCAAAATAGTTCAATAGTTCAAAACTGCATCTGTTTGATTATGAAGATCAAGATATTCCTTGAGAATTATATTGAGAAAGCCACTATAATCTCTAAATACCAATGGAATAGATGCTGTAAAAAAAAATCTGCATATAAGTATATAATCTGGCAAACCTGAGTGTTTTGTCTTTGATTACAGGAAACATTTATAACTAATAAGTGTTTCTTACTTTCCTCAACTTTTACACTTAACCACTTGGGGTAAGAGAAATCCATGTGAAACTGTCTCTCAGGCCAATGACTTCAAAACCTGTTGATTCCATGATAATTAGTTACCAAAAACCAGTATGGGGCATGAAGGTACTATATAAGCAGAATAAAGTAACTAATTGTCACTCCCTTAGTAACATCTCCCCTTTGCACATAAGGCTGTATTTATTATCCCAACTGCCATTTATATAGAAAATCTTTAATTATAAGATTTAAAAGAATGATAGTGACAAGGAGATAAACAATTCTAAAAATCGTAATTTGCATTCAAGAAAGAAAGTACTCAAATATTTGAACAATGGATACAAAGAACAACCCAGGACATTTGAGAAAAAGTAAAAAAGCTTTTGAGTACAAGTCCAAGTTACAATCTTTACAACCATACAGTCATGTGTTAAGGCATCTACAGGTCCTATGTCACCACAGTCAGATTCTGCTAACAGTTTTACTAGAACAGTGTACAGTTAACACTTAACTTTAATAAGTCACATAGCATCCCTGCAGTTACTTTGCAGGACAGACCTAGCTCACGTGCATTTTGAAAAAACAGGAGGGAGCAAAGTGTGAATGTGACAAAACTCCCAGTTAGTTTCATAACTGTTAAATTATTTAATTTTTTCTGTTTTAAAAATACCTTTGGTTTTCTTTGTCATCGCTCATGCTTCTCTCTGGTTTTCTCAGCCTTCTAAGAGAATCCAATTTAAGACTGCCAAGAGAATAAAAGAAAACATTTGTAGATGATTGGTACATACACTTCACAAAGTAATTAATCTCTAAATGAATTCTGAAACTACTTCTTTTTCAATAACTAAGGATATCGAGTTGTGGCTTTTTTAGTTTTTGGGGGGTTTTTTTGTTGTTTTTTCTTTTTTTTTTTACCAAGGTACATAGCCATGAATGATTCCCAGTGAATAAGCAGGAAAGGGCACATGCATGGCAGGGTCATTTTGTAGTAACAGTTGGACTGGATGGTCATTGCAGGTCTATTGCAACTCAACTATTCTATTCTAGCAGAGATTATGCAGAATTCTGCTTTATGCCACTGGTGGTCCCACTGACAACACAGGATATATGCAGGCTCAACAGCTTTTTCAGAATCCAGATTACCAGAATTAATTACACATCAAATTATTTCCACATTTGAGCTCTTTTTGTCACGGGGTAAGTTGCCTAGTCAACACTGACTTCCCTTGATGTTCTGGAGTCCCTATCTATGAGGATCCTAAAAACTAAAAGGTAGTTTTCACTTCCAGTTTACACAATTTTAAAAATACTTTGAATGACAACATCACAAAGACTTTCAAAAGATGATAAAAATGTAGAATCAGACTCTGTTTTATGATAGGCACTGATCGACAAGTCAGGGCTGTCAGTTGCACAGTGCCAGGAAAAGCTGGACAGATACACGCTCTTACCTGTAGGACTTGACAAAACTCATTAATATAAGATGTTTATGAGGTAGCCAATTACCATGGGATAAGAACATACATACAATCTGCTACATGAGTAATGGCAGATCACTAATTCAGGTTATGCAATTTATCTGGTTACTATACCTTTGAAATGAAAGTGTAGCAGAGCTGGCCATCCCTTAAGTATCAGTGTTGATGAAATAATGTAATTCTATATCTCAGTGAAGAATCTGGTTCTAATTACTTTTTCAGTAAAAAACGTATTATTATGGTCTTAGATCATGTGCACTAGAAACACTTTTAATTTTAGTAAGTCAATTCTATTTTCTTCCTTTGTCGCACTGGAAGTTTGTGTTTCTGTGCCAATAGTTGTAGGTTTCTCAAAGCAGCTCACACAACATGACAGAAGGGCCCAGTGGCATCTTCTATACCTGCAACTGTGGAAGGCAGGCTAAGTAGATAACTTCAAGGGCAGCACTGTGTTTCCTTGCAATTAATACACTGCTCATCCAAGAGCAAACTTAAGTCTACTAGAAGAAAAATCTCTTTTGGGATACCATGCAAATAGCAGCCATCTCTTCTTTCTCAGACAGATTCCGGTGTGATTGCCCGCAGTGAAAAAATGTTTGCCAGCTATCACACTGAATTATTTGAGATATGGTATTTTCCTTTGGTTAAGAGTGGGAAGTTGTAACTTCATGATACGTGTGGGTAAATGGAGCTCTTTACTTATTTGTTTGTAAACTTTGTTCTACGTAGCTGATTAGTCAGCTTGGGTGGTTTCACCAAAACAAACAAAACAGGTATTATTTTCCAAGTGTAACATACTGCACTAAAATCTCTCTTCCTGATGAGATCTGCATTTCAAGATGCACTCAAAGCATGACTCTGGTGACTAAGATCTTTTCTTTTGCTTAACATCCTTTAACAGAGACATCCATATTGGCAGCAAACGAAAGACAAGCCAAATACAAGACTTGTTATGGCATTACTGACAGTAATGTTACAAAGGCTCCTCTTCTTCATGTGATTTAAAAAATATTAATTAAAAATTGGCAGGATTTCTTTATAAAAAATTCAACACTACGTGGAAACTTCAAACGCTATGTGAACTGCAAGCACTGCAAGCTAGCAAAAGCTGGATTTATATACAGTTATGCATCTTTCCTTCCATCTGCCCAATCCAGACAAATTGATTAAGAAGCCCTTCGTCTTTCTCTCACCTCTTAGCAGCCTAATAATGAACCTACTAATAATTTTTCAAATTACTATTAGTCTCATCAGGTACTGACATAAGTACAACACTAAAAGCAGCTCACTTGCAAGTTTCACATAAAGAACTGATTTGTTGAATTTTGAAGAAGCCAATAACTGCAGTACTTTTCTGATACAGCAAATTTTCAAATTCTGTCTGTGTAAACAAAGAGCAACACTGCATTTCATTTTATAGCATCTTAGTCTTATCTGAAGTGGGTTTGAAGTGTTTTGGAACACCATATAGCACATAGGCTCTTAAATAAATACAATTTAAAAAGCATTCTGAGAAGACAGATGATGCATTATTGCAGGAATTCACAATTCTGGATTATGACTGCTTTAGATCGCTTTTTATACAAGGAGGGGATCGAGCAAGCATGACAGTTTTGTGAGCTAATACAGCACCTATCCACACATTTCTGAAGTACAAAGCATATCTTACCTCTGTGATACTTTTGGGTTACTGATCTTTGTAGTTGTTGGTTTGTCAGAACACAAGGACTGCCTTTTAGCTTCATCTTCATATAACTCTGCCAAGGCCAGCTGTAGGAAATTGAACTCTTTTTAGAAGTCTGCAACTCTAGAACTACATGTGCAACAGTAATAAGACAAAAATTAATGTGAGACATGCATCTCTCCAGAAAATTAGAAACATCAATGTGAGAAACCCCAACTAGAATTCAACTTCCTTTCTGCTTTATGAAAAAAACCCACACCATGCTTAAATGCCATTCTGACTTGCAACTCGTACTCTGCTGTCATCTTGTTCACACTGCTTCCCTAGCTACATTATGCCTGTATTAGATTCAATATCACACACCCAGATACTAAGCATCATCTCACTAATGTTAACAAATCGAAATAAATATGTAACCCTCTGATAAGCCTGGACAGCAAATAGTAAATATTACAAGCATTTTACACAGAAGTGGGAAAAAATGTAACTCAAACAAACTTGTACTGGAATGAAGAATGAATTTGGCTTTTCTGACTTGTATTCTAGATATCGTTGCAAATACTTCAAAAAAGCCAAACAGCTTTTTCATATAGATTCCCTAAATGCTGCCATATCAGCAGCAAGTTCGTTTTCAGGAAGTTGTGTGAGGGACATCTACCATGCCATTTTTAGCAATCTTACTTTTGTCTTGAATAATACCTTGTCAAGTCATGTTTAGTTCTGTCCCCAAATCATTTAGTTCACACTATACAACTGATATTAACATTTTATCATACACACCAGGAAAGGTACTAGGCTACAATTTCATTGCAGTTTCATATTGAAGGAATACACATTTAAATAAAATGGAACACCATCTGTCCTTCAAAACTCATTGCTATAAACACAGGATATTAATCCCATATTATTGTGAGGCATTTTTGGCAGGGACAAAAGTATGAGCTGTGGAATTATACCTATTAAGAAAGTTAAACTGACTAAACAGACAGCTCAAGAAAACCACTGAAGACTTTCATTCTATCTGAGGATACAAGCAATAGCTTTTAGATATGTAAAGTCATAGACAACATATCCATAAGACACAAAAAGGAACAGGCAAAGATCTATCCTGTAACATTCCTGATCCAAAAACTGAGGGATGCTAAGGGAGTGTAAAAGGGCATGGTCAGGCTTCTGTGATTTTCTTATACCACGTATCTTATGGTGCCAAAACAAATCAAGTACAGAGATGGATGGACGGATGGATGGATAGCTGAAGAGGGACTGGTGAGACCCCCGATGGATGGATGGTCAGCCACTCTAGCCCAGAAGAGTACTTGCTTGGGTTTTAACACTTTATCAATAAGAATCTACCCAAAATGCCTGTCTGCTTCAGTTGACCAAGACCTTATGAACCAAAAGTATTAACACAGACTGTTACATATTTTAACAGTAATAAAGCAATACTGGAGATTAATCCAACAATAATACTGGAAATGAGAAGGCTCCAGTGAGGCCTCAGTGTGGCCTTTCAGTACTTAAAGGTGGCTTACAAAAAAAGGTGAAAGAGCCACTTTTTATACAGGCAGATAGTGATAGGACAAGGTGGAAAGGTTTTAAACTAAAAGAGGAGCAATTTAGGTTAGATGTTAGGAACAGATTCTTTACTCAGAGGGTAGTGATGTACCAGTATGAGTTTCCCAAAGAAGTTGTGGATGCCTCATCCCTGGCAGCATTCAAGACCAGGTTAGATGGGTCTCTGAGCAACCTGGTCTAGTGGAAGGTGTCCCTGCCCATGGCAGGGGGGTTGGAACCAGACGATCTTTAGGGTCCCTTCCAACCCAAACCATCCTGTGATTGTAGCAAACCTAACTTCAACATGGTGAAAATTCCAAATAGTAACCAAGGGAAAATCTTTCTCTGTTAATTATGTACAATTAAATAAAACAGGAACAGTTTCAATTACTAAATGTTTAATCTGTATTGCAATCGAGTTGTTGCTAAAGTATTTCAAACCTTCATACAGTGTCAAAGTTCCACACAAAATAAATACTGCTAAAAGGACTTGTAATTAAGCCCTTCAGTACCAGTGCTGAGTTACATTTGTGACCACACTCTACTTTTCCCTCGTAGACCAGGGAAAAGGTCTTGTCCTTGATCTTACATCGCATCTGTGGAGGCTGACATTTGCATGCGGGGCAAGGCATTCCTGCCAAACAATCGGGGCATACAACGACGCCCAAAGAACTGCAAGAGCAGCTGAAACTCGGGCACTGAAGAGCCCTCCCAGTTCCACCCTCCGTTTCCCAAGGGGCCTAGTGCTCCTCCAGGGGTGCCCTCCCATCCCACCGCGGGGTGTGGGAGGAAGGGAAGCGGCCGGCTGGGCTCAGAGGCCGCTCCGGGGCAGCCCGGCCGGGACCCCGCGCCCCTCCCGCCGCCCTCAGCGCCGGCCCCAGGGAAGGCCTGGGGCGCCCCCGAGGGGAC
>JAWWMO010000083.1:113407943-113465075 GCA_035047845.1 Dendrocincla fuliginosa | reverse complement strand
GTGTCCCCCATGGAGTTGTCTCACCGACCCCTGGAATGCCCAGACCTCCCCAGCAGTGGCTGCATCCTCAAGGGTCAGCTGGCTCACAGATGACGGTGGGCGTCCCCGCCAAGGAAACGTTGTCCTGTCATGTGAAGTGAGCCCCCCCCAAAAGATGAACCACCTGCCTTTTATCTACTTGGCCAAAATGACGTTTACCTGAGCAACGTGGCCAGGGCCATCCAGGCAAAGGTATTTGGCACTGCCCCTTACATTACATACCAATTAATTTTACTTTACACAGAAATCTCTCTCTCAAGGCTACAGACCGTCTTTATCAGGCTGTTTCCCGTAACTTGGCATGAGAAAACCCAGCTTCTCACAGGTGGCTGGGCCAAACACAGACCAAAAATACCCACATTGAATTCTACCCAAATACACTCATGAAATATTTCACATGATCCAAATCTCATGAGTGACTGCACAAGTAGTGGCTATAGGGCATTTTTGTCCTAGTTTGAAATTACTTGGTATTACATGGCATCCACTTCATACTCTACTGGATTTGTATTAATCTGCTATCAAAACTTTGCATGCTTGGTCACTATTTGAAACTGTTGATTTATTAAGGCTTTTTTTTTAATGTATCTCTGCCCTAATGACTGTGGAACTACTTTTGATATTGCTAGTTTCACCAGGTAGCTGCCATTGGTCCAGGAATCAAAGATATTAGCAAGGTGTAGTTCCTTCAGATACACTGATATTAGTCTAGCAGAGTCAGAACAAATGCTGTGGGCGAGCACTATCAGCCTACCCATTACAAGAGAGAAACAATAACAAGATAGAGATCTTTGATCAACGGAGAGATTTCTTTTGTAGTGACACCTCTGGCACAGCACATCTGTGAAACAATTAGATGCTACGTTTTTATTAGGAAACAAGAGAAGTGATTTTTGTTGTGAAAGATAAGAGGGAAAATGGTGAATTGCTCAACATAATATTGTTGCATTAAGGAATAAAAAATGAGCATATTTTGGGCCATTGAGGGACCTTTCTGTATTTCTCTTATTGGTAATGACATTAAGCTCAATTTGCTTGTATAAATATACCCTGAATTTTCAAAACCTTTCCACTTCTGAATGTGAATACTGGATTGCACAGTTGAACATCTGGATCATTTCAGTCATCATAAGCTGCTTTCAGTGCTTACCAAGGAGGCCAGTATGGGGAATTTGTATTGGAGTCTGGAGGCGTGGTTGGGTGGAAAGTGTATGCCGGTTTAAGGTGAAGTTTGGATTACAGGATTTGGGATTGTGATCTGTGAGTTGAAGAGCTTCTACTTGTCAACTGCATGGAGATAACTGTTTATGTGTGTTCTTAGTGTGTGACAAAAATAAAGAAACATGATTTAGATTACCCATCTTTAAGTAAATATTGTAACCTTACAGAATGCTCAAGCTGGGTGTTCTGATTTAGGTTACAATACCTTTGAAAGGGTTAAAAATAAGAGTGTTGAAAGACACATAATGTAACAGGAGCGGTTCAGTCACCAGAATAATTATGCTGGTAGCACAGTCCAAAACTTTTTCACATGTAGACGAACTTGGAGAGCCTTCAGGCTGTAATGGGATCTGTACAGGTTAACTGTTCTGACACAGTCAATTATTGTACCTTTTCTTACAACTGAAGGTGAAGTTTGCTAGAAATCAACAACTGAATCCTGTAGAAAGCAAAATTCAAAGTCTGAATTCTGTGATTGTTGGAAAGTTGAGATTTACAAGGAAACTTTCGTTGTATTTTAATTTACTAAAGTTATCGGTTACTCCTGTATTTTATGTACTTCTACCACACCTTTGAGAAAAGTCATCATGTTTCTATTCCCTGCAATAGGACTTTGTGACAGAGAGGGTGATTTTTTTGAAGTTATTGATGTGGCTACAGACACAGAAAAGTGTCCAATGGGGTTTAGTATCTAAATACTTTTAAAAATCTGGTCATAAGTGATGCGC
Organism: Dendrocincla fuliginosa; assembly: GCA_035047845.1. Lineage (NCBI taxonomy): Eukaryota > Metazoa > Chordata > Aves > Passeriformes > Dendrocolaptidae > Dendrocincla > Dendrocincla fuliginosa. The sequence continues at coordinate 113,463,087 of JAWWMO010000083.1, read as the reverse complement.
TTAGGATTACAGTGCAAACCTGTGATACAGATTTGAACTGAAGTTTTAGAAAAGGTCTGTCTGAAAAAGTTTACTTCCAGAAGCATACACTAATGTTTGCCAATTTTTACAATTAATTTATTTCCATCAACTTCTGACACAGTACAGGTTCTCTCTTGTTTAGCTTTGCTAAAACTGAAGATGAAAAAGCTGCCTTCCTATTATAAAAACCTACCTTTTAGCATGCTGAAAACTCACTTCTAACGTAGGGTTTCTAACTTCATTCTTTTTCTGAATATGCATTTAACTCATTTGTTCTTTGACTTTGAGAGACGGTGGCATGAGGTCAATACCAAGTGGTCAGAATTTTAAATATAGACTAGAGACAGACTTTCTGTTGACATTTGAAAAAACTTGAGCTCTTCTATTAACCATATGCAGCATAGGTCCGTTAAAAATTAAGGCAGGATGGAAGTAAATTATTTCCTTCTTCATGGTTTAAGAAAATTAAAATGAATCTGAAATTGAAGGGTTTTTTAACAAACCAGTCTCATAGGGCTGAATAAATTAAACTGTCAGACTTTAGTCATTACACATCTTCCTGTGTGAAGCATGGAAATTGGAAGCACAGACTGTGCATATTATGTTAATACTATTTACTCTACTTGGTATCCATGACGTATTCTGGTGAGTGTAAGCTACAAAAGAATTATGCCTTACAGAAAAGAAAGAGAAATAAGGTTAATGAAACGGCATCTTGGCACTATTGCTAAGTAAAACACATCTCTGACTAGAGTGCTGAACAGTATTGGGGGTATTCATGAGCTATTCTGCAGATGCTATGGCTCACATTAGCATGTATAACACCAAATCATCCTGTCAAAGAACCCTTTCTCTGTTCAATGGTGTAACAAGGCATTGATTGTGATTGTTGGATTATAGAGTCTGTCTACTGAGAGTCGTGCAAGATGCTAAAATTACACAAAGGGCCATATTCTTCACAAGAATCCAGAAGTGCAACTTTCATAAAATATGTTGTCCCCAAAATATCAGGAAAGACTACATTTAGAACCAACTTTCTGTTTTGTTATGCTTTAGTATTCTGTAGTGTCTTACATGATGCTTTAATTTCACAGTAAAAAAGTTTTTCAGTTCTACCAAAGAGATATTTGTCTTAAAATCATTTACAGAAAACCTAGTGATTTTCCCCAAGTACAAACTTTCTTTGTTATATTGAGTGACATCCTGAAGCCTAAGGGATTATTTGAAAGTAAGCAATTATTTTCAGGTAAAGATGAGGCAAAGTTAATGAGTATTTTTTTTCTGCTGCACATTGCATTGACTTCAACAGAACAAACACCAAACCACTACTGGATATTAAATCATTCTTCTTTGCTATATAACATACACCTGCTAAAACACAGACCTGGTACTTCAGGAGTTAGTGACTCTCTCTAGGGCTACAGTTGGCCTCCCATCCTCCATTATGCTGACACCAACTAGTTTTACTCTGAAAAACCTTAACATTTATAATAGTCTATAGAAGACTGAGTTAGCATTAGTTAGATAATACAACATAGGTGCAAGCTGTGGTATGAATATGCAGGTGACACTCATGCTCTGGTCTCAGCACTACCGTGTCCCTATGCAGTTACGTGGTGATTCTGCAGCTGGAACACAAACAATCTTATTACATTTTCTTCGGAGTCAACTCCAAGGGTCACAGCACTGCAAAGACAGGTAAGGCCATGGCACTGGAAGCCACCAGTTCTGCATTGTGGCTGTTGAAGTCCGGTTGTAACTTTACAGGATAATGATGTGCTGAAAGTGCTTTTATGCCTATTAGCACTAACCAGTATTCCATGCATGCACCTCACTGTGTAGTGAGTGAGTAGATCACCATCACTCAGTCCTGCCACCAGAACAAGACATACTTCTGAACAGATGAGAGGGGTTGCTTTCCAGCCAGCCACAAGCTCTTGCTTCCATCTTCCCAGAACACTGCTGAGATCTTCCAGACCAGAGCTGTGGGAGGTATGGTTTGCAGCATAACTGGAAAGGGACAGCAGTGCCTTTTACTGGCCATGGGAAGAATTTTTCTGGGTCTTGAAATAGCAGCACTTCTAAAGAAATTTTGTTTCCTGAATCTGAACAAAATTTTAGAAATAAATTCTTTACTGTGAGGGTAGTGAGACACTGGAAGAGGTTGCCCAGGGAGGTTGTGGATGCCCCATCCTTGGAAGTGTTCAAAGTCAGATTGGATAAGGCCTTGAGCAACCTGGTCTAGTAAGTGGTGTCCCTGGCCATGGTCCTGGGGGGTTGGGACTAGAAGATTTTTAAAGTTCCTTTCAACCCTTAACATTCTATGATTCTATAGAAGTGTTCTGGAATGAGTAAAATGGTGGACTGAAATGTTTTCATTGATTGTTTTTTGTTTTCGAAGTAAGGCAGAGTAACCATTTTCCTCCACTTGGGTCCCCAAAAGCAGGGGCAGTCAAGGCTGTTACATATTAAATAGGAGTGTCCTTAGATGGTGCTGCTGTCTGCGAGAGTTCCAGACATATCCATGGACTGGCCAAGAGATGTGCAAAAATAGGTGAAAGGTCCAAAAGGTTAGGAAAAAAAAGGTAGAATTATACATGTTTAGTGACAGTAAATGTGGTGAGTGGGAGATGGGGAGAGGTGGGGAGACATTCTTGTGACTTCAAACAGGCCAGTGTGTTCCTAAGAGAGGCTCAAAATTCAAGATTTTCATCTGAGAGTAACTGAAGTCCTGCTCATTTCTGAAAATAGCATATTTGATGTCAAGGAAACTTCTGAAAGAAGTCACGAAGCTGAGCACATTGACAGTTTTCTTGCCCTTGGTGTGCATCTTGAAGGTTGTATTATGATACAATTTGGAGGCAGATATTTCTGCTGAAAGAAACTAGTTTTCTAAACCATTGGTCACAGACACAAAATGACCCACAATGAAAGTGTAATGATGGCTCAGTTGCAATGTAATATATAAAAATCAATTTAAAAGTGACATATAGCACTATTTTGAGAAGATTCTAATTTTATTTTTTTTTAATTAGATAGAAAGTGACTAATGAAATTATTTACATTTAACACTGTGGAATGCGGTGAATTAATTTATACATGACATTAATATTTCTCTTTAAACCACCATAACCTCTTCTTAATTTGCTTTGCTGATCAAAATATACAGCTGTAATAAATTTGAGTATGAGAGGAAATTACCAAGTTCCAGAAGGCTGTTTCACATCATGTTTTACCATGTGAAAATTTGGGCAGAGTATCTAGAGAATCTATAGTGCAATTTCTCTTTATTAACAGTAAAACTAAATGTGTTACTTCATTCACTTTAGATTCAGCAACAAGTAAGACAAAGTTATGACTAGATAAATCTAGCATATGGAAAGAAGAAAAAAACCCAAATATAATTAAAAATAATATAGACCCCAGGATACTACCTCTGTTAAAAGAAATGGAACAATAAAAGAATTTAGGTGACCACATCATGGGCAAACGGAGGAAAGAGAGAGTTTAAGCGATACCTCAGACACTTCTGCAGCTGACTCAGTGATGAATATACTTAATATACACTTTGTTGATTTTGCTATTTTATTCTACAGTTTCATTTGAATGGGTGGTGGGGAGTCACAAAGTTCACTCAATAGGAATTATGGTTGCTACAGAAGAGAAATATCTGAGAAAGAAATAAGACTATGCAATATATGTGTCACTTAGGAAGTTATACTCTAATTAAAAGAATTAATCCTAGGCAAATTTACATGAGAAAGGAAGAAATCAAGGAAACTCAGTGTGGTTTTGTGCAATGTTAATGTTACTGGACTTTATGCTTTTGTCCAGACAGCACATGTGGGCTGTAGAATACAAAACAAGGCTGGAAAACTGCTGTGCATCTGCTTTGCTTTGTTCTGAGGGACTGACAAATATGGTTCCCAACAGACTTCAAAAGACCAATCTAAGTGATTGAAAGATATGAAACCCTGGACCACTATAAATACACATGAAGTGTTAAAATAAAATGTTTAAATCCAAACAAGAGGACCTTTCTATAATCTACAAATATTCCACTACATAAACAGACCCCCTCAGAGTGGCAGAGATTGTCAAGGGAGCACGCCTCCCTTGAAGGAAGGCTTTTGCTGAAAGTTGGCATTTGTGTTAAAATTGCTCTTTGATGTAGACTGCACCAATCTGACAAGCCTCACACCACTGTGAAAGACATCTCAACTGCTTATCGAGCAGGGAAAATGTCAAAAAGCAACATGATTTATTTGCCAGCAATAAGGGAAAGCACTCTACACTACAATGGGTTTGACCTAAGGCCATTTAAATTTAACATGAGAATTTTATAAATCCTGAGCAACTACACCTCCAGGAAATCACGGGGAAGAACAAGTCACTTCATCAACCTCTCCTGACTGTTCTAGTGCTTTGGTGGTGTTCTACTTAATGTTTTCTCTCTCACCTCCATCTGGTGTTGGTAGTCGCCAAATGCTGATATACTCGTTTGCTTTCCTGATGGAACAAAATGACCATTTTTTACAGCCCCAATGTCCTTCTTTTACAGCAGCACATCAGCAGCATTAAGGGTTCACTACAAGTGCTGGGCAAAACCTGGCATCCACACATCACTGCAGTCATAATGGGCCATCTGAAACAATTGCACCCAGCTGTTCTCCAAAGGTGAAACTTTGGGCAAAAGGGCCTTGGGAAAGGAAAGAATTGTGATGTTTCCTTTGCATGGGAGAGGTTTTTTAAAAGGGAAGGACTCACAATATTGTGCAGGGACATGAGGCTCTTCCTTTGAGAAAGTATCCATGCAGTGAAATGAAATACAATATTTTTTATCTCCTCACTTAAATAACAAGGTGCTGGACTGCACCCCCAAGGCCGTGGGAGCTAGTGGAGCTGAAGCAAGTAGACAGGTGACAGGGAGAAAATCCAAAGAAATGCCAAATCTTGGGGTCTGGCCATGATGTTGTCTGTGCTACACTCAAGAAGAAAACGTATCTGGATGAGATACAGTGACTGACGTTTTCTAAGCATTAAGGGATTTTGGATCTATTATCTCAGCAGCAGGTATGATTCTCTTGCTGCCCTTGAAAAGCCCAGCCACTGGAGATACATGTTCTATTTGGAGAAGTATGGAAATATCCTGCCTACATTGGAAATACCATAGCTTTGGAAACAATACAATGAAACCTTTCAGGTGGTCCAGCCATGTCATCTATCCTGGTTGGATTGAGGTGGGGTTTGAGGCCCCCTACAAAATTTATTTTTTTTTTTGATATAGCAATTAAATATTGGGCCATACAAATGTGTGTGGAGAAGAAATGCTTTCAGTCTCACTTTTCCCTAGGTACATAAAGTGCATTAGTATTTCAGCTCTAAGCGCTTCATCTGGCAGTATTGCCAGTGTTTCCTTTGTGAAATGAGGTAGGCCAGAGGGATTTGTCCCATGAAGTGCCAAGTGAACCCTGCTGCTGTATGTGACCTTTTGGATATGATTACTTGGATTTATTTTTTAAATATCATGATTATTTATTCTACAAGCCAAATTTATCTTGCTAGTCTGAGGTTAGAGTCAAGGTAGGACAGAACACTGACATTCTAGCAATATTTTATTTTGTAAAATTAAGGCTATGTTTGGTGAATTTTATTACATTACAAAACTAGAATGAAGAAAATGGGTAACTTTTTTGCTTCTTCTTCCTGTATATTTTTATACTGACAGTCATCAAAGGCAGCATAGCCTTAAAAACCCATACAACAGCCTATTCTACTCTGTTCCAAGAATATGTCATGTGGTTACATACTGAACAGCGCTGTGTGCAACAGAGCAGACTTAGCTGAGATGACTGGAGAAAATGTTATCATTAGCTCTGTAGACAAACAACATTAGGAGACAGAAAACACTTGTGGGAGCCAATATGATTAAATCACTAGTTGCTAGTCACGATCACGTTGCATGTCATGTCCAAAAATATCAATGCAGTTATTGAGGGTAGGACTAACAAAGAGTGCAAGTGTCATGGCTTTGAAAAAGGAGAAAGCATCAGGCTTATTCCTTTTTTTTTTTTTTTTCCTTCCCAGGCTAAGAAAGAAAAAGTCTTGATTAAAGGAAATGATATCATGGGACTTTTCTAAGATATCATGGGACCTTTCTAAGCAACATTCAAGATACAGAATAGGAAGTTCAATAGTAGAAATGAATCAAAACGTCAAGTAGATATTGTTAGGAAGTCTAGCTTTTGCAAAAGGTTCCTTGTGATTTCCATACTAATTAAGCAATAGAGGATGATCCTCTTTCTCTGGGAAAATTGCAATACTTTAACAAGAACCACTGTGGGCTACAAGGTGTCAGACAGTGTCACCTTAGGTCCAGAATTGATCTCACTTTGCAGTCAGCTCTGCCACCCAACACATCTGGGCTGCATCTGGCCGCCAGCTGGGAAAATCTGTGCAACGCTGGGCAGCAGTGCTTGCACTGACCCACTCGGGCACTTGGATTCCCATGACTGCGTATCTTTACAAGACCCTTCATTTTACAGTGTAGCTATACTATGAGTTACATATAAATGGGTATATTGAAGAGGCCACATGTCACTGACTTGTTTGTATTGACACTTGTCAATACTAACAATACTAACTGACACTTGTCAGTACTTAGCATCTGACTCCTCTAGAGCAGATTTTTTTCAAGGATAAACCCTGTTGAAACAGCCCCAAAAAGAGCAGGCTAACAATTAAGTAATGTGGGCACTCAGGGCTCTTTTTTCTAAACTCACTTCTATGCCCTCTTTTGTTTAACATTGTCCTGACCATGCAGTACAGAAGACATTCAGTCATATCATTCTAGCTCATATAATCTGCTACCTTCATCCCACTGCAGTGCCCTAGTTGCCATGTCACACATTGTTGCATATGCAATTGTTGCTTGAAAGCAATATTAATAATAATTAAAAAAAAAAAAAGAAAAAATAACTCCTTCCTCACTGCACTGTATGTGGTATATAAAAATTTGGCATGTGTTCCCAGACACTGAATAGTATGTAAACAGATGTGTCAAAAACTTCAGCCTGTGAACAATATCAGCTGTCAGAAAAAAATTATGTGTAGATTATATAATGAAATTTGGAGAAATGGAGTTGGTTACCAGGCAGTGCTTTTAAATGTATCCATTACTACTGATGAGACTTTAAATTCTTTCTGCTGCCATGCAATGAAATGAACTGTACTGAAGCAAAAGTAATAAACACCCAAAGTATAATAAGTCTTGTAGCCTGTTGTGAAAGGAGTTGGTTTCCTTAGCAATAAAAAATGATGCCAGAAAAGTACCCTTTCTCTTCTCTTTCTTTCTTTTTGGCAAATTCTCATGTTTACTGGCTGATAAAAAGAATCAAATGTCTACTATCTAGCTTCAGCTGATGTAAACAGACACAAAATAAATAGATTTCATGCTGATTAGTGACTGGTAAATTTTATAATTTCAGGCTCTATTTAAAATATTAATGATTTTAATGTCATTGTGCATTTCCTGATTGATGCCATGGAGAAAAAAATGTATTATGTAAGTGGCACAAAATTTTAAATGGTGAACCTTGGCATGCCATCTACATTGATTTCAGGTCTCATATCATTAGGTCACATGAACATATTTAATGCTTAAATCAAACTCTCAGATTTTGTACATGGAGGAATTGAGTAAGAAAGGATTCGTACTCTGCCCCTATCCTAATAGATATTAGAAAGTAAATGTCTTTCAGATAGTGATTGATTTCTGTTTTCTTGCATTCTTGTGTGGAAACATGTTACGAAAAATCTAGCAGGATTTCTGAAAACCTGTTTCTCACAGGACCTGATTCTTCTTTACAGATATACAAACACTTTTCTGGCAACATGAAAGAACTTTAAACCATACATATTTTACCCTTGAGATATAAGAAAAACTTACTTGTTATCCCTGAACACAAAAGAAGTAGGTAGTTCATAGAGATAATGTATAAATCTATAACACAATTTTTTTAAAAATAAGATGCTCTGTTAAAGCAACTACATACAAATTTGAACATTCTGTATTGCGCTTCTTGAAAGAAATAAACAAAACCAATCCTCTTCCTGCGTGTCTCTTACCTACAACTTGTCTGCTTTAGTTATGAGCCTTAGAACACTGTGTTACAGGATGTGCAGTGCTGTTTTTTAAAATAATAATCATAAAATACTCTGAACAAAGCTGAGGTGTGCACAGCATACTTTGCTACTGTTTTGAAAACATATTCAGAAATGTATAGTTAACACATTCTGAAAGAATCTGTACCTTGCGGGGTAAATAGAGCAAGGGACTAAAGAAGATACAAGTAAGATGGATGCTGCACAAAGTAGTAGGACAGTCACATTGAATTATAATGTCATGAGTGGTCTGCAGTGCTGATGGTCAGGAAAGAGTATTTTCCTTCCACACTTAACAAATTCAGTGGCAGTCTGATGGACGAAGCACAGTGTGTAACTTAAGGGCAATTTAAGATTATGTGCCAAGTGGTTTAACACCTCCAGTAAATGGACATTTTAGTATGAACCAAAAGACCCCATACTTTAATGAATATGAGAAATCGTGATTCCAGATTTTCTGAAATACTTACTATGGCTGAAAATGCACCCATTATTTAAGAGCTTTACATTCTTATGTTCTCATTCCTGCCATAAAATGTCTGTGTATGGCTAAAAGACAGTACTTTAATGCCTTGTTGGGCAGTGGATTGGATGGCAAATACATGAAGTACATTGGCCCTTGAGCCTTTGAGATACTTGGGAAACAGTGCTGGTTTTGTGGTAGGAAGTATAAATGAGTCTTATTTGAAAAGAAAGTTTTCCCATGAAAAGCTGAGCAAGGAATATCCTAAGGGAAACGATCAGATTAATATTATCTCCATGAATTTCCTCTTTTCCTGTGTGTCTGTCTTCCAGACCAGCTTGGAGCAGACTCCAAAATTTGATAAATCCACATGAAGTCATCAGTCTCAGAGGCTCAGAAGAGCTTGATACAGAACACCAGGCTGTTGACATTACTGTATTGGTCTTGAAAGGGTGAAGCTGACAAAAGCTCAGGTGTGCTTCAGGGGTCTCTCACATTACATAGAGGTCATTGAAGTAAAGTATTTCCAACACAATCCCTTTACCAGGAGCCTTTAACTGATAATTTCTTTTTCCTCAATATGGACTCCAGCTTAGACTTCTCTGGTATGACATTTAAAAACCATATCCCTTGACCCTTCCAGAGTTAATTCACCTTCTTTTTGGAAGGCTCTTATTCCATGCATTGAAAGCAGCTGTCATTGCTTTTGAGTCACGTCCACATGTGGGTGTATATTCTCCATTTTAGAGGGAAAAAATTGTTTCATTTTAATGGTTTCATTAGGTAGAAGACCAAAACATTCTACAGCTCTTTGCTCTCAACAGTACTTTATTTTCTCTTTAGCCATGTAAAATTACTACGTAACTCTTCATTTTATCTTTGAAAGGGAGTGTTTTAATGCAAGGCATAACACAAGCTGTCTGTATGCTCTTAGGGATGCTTTTCCTCCATTCATTTATGATGCCTTTTCATTTCCCAGTACTCCCATGCTATCAGTTTTGTTGTTGATAGTTGTTGATATAGTGATATGTACTATTCTACGAGTCCATTAAACATTAAAAAGTCGTGTGTTTTTTTTTTTCTGAAGAACACTGACAACTGTATATATAAATATTCTCGATGTTATAACTCATACAACACCAGCTTTCAGTGCTCTTTCTTTTTTCTCTGCCTCTTTATTTAATTTCACCACTGCCCCACACTGGACTTGGTCAAGGATTGCAATGTCATTGCTAAATCTACCAATTATTATGTGAGAATTGAATCACAAGAATCATTTCAGACTAGAAAGGAAGTCCCAACTTTATATCACCTTTTCTTCTCCCAGATATCCCATCATTAATTATGGGATGTAAAGTGCAATCCCAAGGTGTCCTAAAAATGCCTTGGAAGGACTGGTCACACTGAGTGAAGAATGGGGTAGGTTCACTCTGAGATGTATTTTTACCAGGCAGAGTTACAGGGGTGAGGGGGCTATGCCTGGTGTGTCACCCCACAGCAGACACAAACCCAGATGGTCAGTCCCAACCCAGTTTTTCCCATAGGAAATTGCCCCACACAGCTTCATAGATTTCCATGCCTCCTCCAGACTCCCAGTCACCTGCTCTACCTGCTCCATAGGTCCAGATATGCCTTCAAAGGCCTAGTAATTTTCAAAGATTCCCTTCTACAAGGGTCCTTGGTGAGGTTTTTGGAAGGAAGTTGAGGACAGAGGACAACATGTCAAGGCACTTTGATGATACTTGTGTATCCCTTCCAATTCAGAATATTCTGTGACTGTGAAATTCTGAGGCTGCTCTGATGGCTGAGAAAGCATGTAATTGGTGAAATGTCACAATCCAACTGTGGTGATGCATAAAATTTCCCTCCTGCCTTCTCAGGCAGTTCACAGCATCATGGAAGAGCACTTGAAGGGAGTGTTAGGCATTATTTGCCGTGGTGATAGTGCTTAGATTGGGCAGTGGCATTTTCAGGTTTTCAGATGAAACTTAAAATATCACAGCTGGCAGCATTTCCAACATCAGTCGCTAAAACTACTGTGATAAACTGAGTTTTTGCTTCTCCTTTCTGCATTGAATAAATTGAATTCCCTTCAGCTTGCTACATGCTGCATATTCAAGACCAGACTTAAAAAGTTGTGTTTCTGTCTGAGCAGCACTGACATTAAAAATCTCCTGGATAATACATGAAGTAGCTTCACCTTTCTGTCCTCAGCATTGATTTCCCTGTCTCCAAATGCTGCAACTGCACAGTACCACATGAACTACCAGTAGCCTTTCACACTTGAAGTAGCTATATATCACTGTTAAAGGTTGTGTATCATTAAAATATGCTTTGCCATTCTTTGGTGTGTGATGATCTATGAATATGCATTATTCAAAAAAGAAAAATACTCTTCCAAGACCTGGCTAGGCTTGCCTAGCTGCTTCCTTTCCCTTCTGGAAAGCAGAGGCGACTTGCACCGAAACCATGACTCAAAATAAACATCCTCAGTAATATTTTCTGATGCACTGCATTTAGCAGGCAAAATTAATAAAAAACTCTGATTAGCATGAAGTCAAAGAAGATTCTTGTCAGACAGCTTCTGCAGGTTCTGTGTTACCAATGTCTGCAACATTTTTTCTGCAACATTTTTGCCATAGTGTAAGTATTTGTTTTTTTTTTGTTTTGTTTTGTTTTGTTTTGTTTTGTTTTTTTTAATATATATATATACTACTTTCACTGCTTTGGCCATGTTTAAATTCACTGAAAGTAGGTACTGCCGCACTGAAGGCAATGGGAACACATTTTGATATGTGAGAAAGTTCAGTTTCAGGCCACATGAGTCCTTTCCTGAGTGTGATCTATAATACTGCCTCTGGAGTTATTCCGGCCTGGCAGAAGGACTCTATTAGGAAATGATGCTATTACAAGCTCCTTTTTACCTTCACTGTGATCTCAGAGGGACACTTTTACATTCTGTCAGACTTTCTTAGGAACTAATTTATCTTTGCAGAGCTTGCCCTGCTCTTTGGAAGGCAGAGGTTTTTATAACTGAAACTGTGGCTTGGAACTCTTCTGAGGAAAGATATATGCCTCCAGAATACTTTCTTTTTTATTATTATTCTAAATCTACATAATGTGTTTTGTCACCCTCTCTTTTAAAAACCGTTATCATGATGAATAATTAATATGATATGGGAGCACACAGCAACTTCTATCTGAAATCTCCTATTTCAGGCGGAGGCAAGTGTTCTAATGACAGAAGCAGGAATGAAGCATCAAGCATCTTAATTTGGGACAGATTAGGTCAGATCTGCAGGTCAGATGCCACATGAGGTAAAAGTAGTTTAGGGGAAGGAAGCAGTCACTGGAAACAATGAAGAATCTCCCTTTTGAGTGTCTTTCACAAGGGACAAAAAATGGCAAGTGAATTGCTGAGTGGGATTAGAGCAGTCCTTGGGTCCAGGACCTAGAAATTCAGAGCTGTATGTCACTGGAGGCAGAACACAGTTATCTATCTGCATAGCACAGCTAGCTGTCTGCATGTGAGCTGGGTACTTCAAGTACAGCTAGGCCTCCTGGAAGTGCCTGAGTTTATTGCTTTTCACATGTGGGAACGTCATTTTGACAAAGGAGCCTAGAAATTGAACTGTAAAATGTATTTGTTGAAATGCAGGAATGAGCTTTTCCTATATTATATAAATTGCAAATGGGCATGAAGGGGAGCTGATTTTCTACATGACTGAATATCCAGTTTCAGAAGACTAAAGAAGATGAGGCTTTTGCTGTGCAACAGGATCCTGACAGAAGCCTCTAGTTCATGAACACTGTGGTGAACCTTATGTTTCATATGGCTTTGTTGTCTATGAATCAGCATGTTACAATCTGTTCTGCTTTTTTGTTTGGTTGGTTTTCAAACTCCTGGCAACGTTGATGCATCAAGTTAGTTTTTATATCTAACACAGCTTCCTAACTGAAAGAGTGAAATCTTCTCTCCTCTACCAGGGGTTTGCACAGAGATGAAACATGCCAACAAAGCAGATAAGCAGATGCTTTCACTAAAGTCCCAAGGCTACAGAAGGATTATCTCTCTCTACCTAAATCAAATACATTTCTGTGAAATAGGGGTTCTTTGTATAAATACTGAAGTGTAAACTAAAGTCTTTTCTCATGTGCAAAGCAGCCTAAGTGCAAAGCTAACTTTGCTCCATTCACTAGGTGGGAGTTTCTGAAGGGTTTACTACACCACTAAATTAAAATTCTCTCTTATGGACCCCTTTCATGGTAGCAGTGACAACTGGAACAAAATACTCCATGTTATACTCTATTACCTGGTAAAATTGATGAGCTGCCTGTTGGAAGTAGTCCTTGGCTTATACCATCTCCCAAACTGTTCCTAGGAACTGTGAGAATAAGTGCAAATCAGGCAATGCCAAGTATATGCCAGAGATCCTTCTAATGTTCAAGGGTAAAGATGATTTCAGTTCCTGTGCGTGGGAACATTCTTCGGTGTCATTTGACTTTCTAGAAGAGAAGTCTGTGTATAAGTTCATTTTGCATGACCTATAAATGTATGTTTTCAAGAGAGGCTGGGATTACACACAACATCTACAGTGAAATTCGGAACAGTTTTTTTTTGTTCCTGCTGGATATTTAAATGATTTACTACTGTATCCAATGTCTAGCTCTTAGGTTAAAATTCTTTGAAAGTGCAAACAGCTGTAGAGGATTTTGTTAGCAAAGAAACTACCCCTTCTTATTAATGCCAAACAGTTTTTGAGGGGAAGTTTATAGTGCTTATTATGGATGGAGATACACACTGGGACAGCTTCTTTTTTCTAACAAAACTAATCCATGGATCAGTTTCAGATGATTGTGTTTATTTTTTCCACAGTATTTTGGATTCCATGAAGATCTGCTTTAGAAAAGAGGTAAGGTTAAGTACGGTTAAGAACTAACCTAACTTTTCCCGATAATAGCTATGAGTTAAGAAGGGAACCTTGAGAAAAGCTAAAGGTGAATGGTAGTGAAGCCTCAAATGAAATACACACTTTATCCATTATATTCACAGCCTTCCTACAGGAATGTCCGTATGTTAAAGTAGTCTTGGGAGGGATATGATGTTATTCCTTGCAAGCAGCAACATCACACTGTGAATTACAAGTAAAAACATAATTAAAGTGGAATATGAAACTACATGATTCTCATAGGGCTGTTGTACATATAATATCAAGCTTTCTCTAGACACACCTAGAAAATACCACAAAAGATAGAATAAAAAAGGGGCATCCATTTATATCTAGGAATTATTTTAAATGGATCATCTTCTTGTGTATACAAACATTTTAATTCTGTTTTTTGTACAGACATTTGAGAGAGTTATGCATACTTGCATGTTCTTAGCTGTGTGAAGTTATGGTTTACTCACTCTCCAACATTTCCAACACTCTAGGCAAAAAAGCACAGTTTGTTTCCAAGTCACTCCTGGGAGCATTAAGCTATGCCAGTACACTGCAAAGAAAGTTTGAAGTTATTTTTGCTTTTATTCAGGATGTGATACGGAGATGCAAATGTTTCTATGTGCAGAATGTGTTGGTGTTTTTATTCTGACGCAATTCCATTGCAACATTTTCATTAGTTTTGCTAAGGCCAATACACCAACCAGGGGATCATTTGGAAACAGTAACAAGAATACAACTGAAATTATTAAATCTGGCCTGATTCACCTCATCTGGTACCCACCTTATCTTATGGTAGAGCTTGATAAAGATCAGGACTGTTCTTTAATTAAAATTAACACATCCATGTAGCTACAGGAGCTGCCTTATTCCTAATTCTGAATAGCTATCACTTCTGCTAGACTAGGTTTATAACTGCAGTAATCAGAAGCCCTATTAACATTAGGTATTCATCCCTTTAAAAAACTTGGTTTGGGGACTTCATTGAAATCACTCTAATTTGGATGAATTCAGATAGGTCTAAATGCTCCAGGTCCAACATACACAGTCAGGTTCCAGTCTGATAGCCAAATACCACTTTAGCATGGTGCACACGAGTACCCTGCCCATTTTACTCTGAGATGAAATGAAAGAGTGGCCGACAAACCCCTGAGTTTTGTGGCAACCTCTGAAGCATGTGTGCAAGGAGTACGGGGGGGGGGGGGAAACTTCTGTCAGATGACTTCAAATCAGGTTTCAGTCTGCTAGTCAAAAAAAGTTAGCATTTCTAAGCAGTAAGTGGGAACTTTCTGATCCCTCCATGTTCTCCTGGGTTCTAAAAGGGACAACTGCCTCAGTAGTAGAGTTTTTGATAGCCATGCATATAGATAGGCACATGAAATACAGGGATAGCTTTGGTCACCAGAGAGTTAACAGGTGAGGTCCAAATGTTTTAGTGGGGTAAGTCTCCTTGGTAAATTGTGAGCATGTGTGCAATTGTGGGCAGGATTGAAGCCAAAGTTAGGAAAAAAGCATGATTTCAGCTGTCTCACTGTGACTGCATATAGTGTAATGAGAAAAGCAATTTAGACCATGGAGTTTTAAGGGGGTTTATTGACGAGGTAGATCATGTTGTACTGTTCCCATGTGGTTCTGTAAGCACACCATCAGCCAGCTAACCCAGCTAGCAGCAAGTGTAACTCAGATGGATTTAATGAGATATATTTAATAAGTACATTCACAATCAGGTTCAACACACAGGATTTTTTGTTTTCCCCAGGCTTCTGACAAAGCCTGCCACCAGCTGTGAAAGTTAATTGTATGTTATGTTGTAACTGTCTGGGGCTGGCAGCAAACCTTTATCCTATGGTATATTTTTGTCCCTTGGCAGCAGCATAGAAAAAAGGGAAGTTCGAATTTCATTTTCCCCTGGTTTGATGTATAACTAGTACAGGAATGTGTTGGGACAGGTTTTTATGTTGCAGTGAGTTCTAGATGTGCTCTTTAACATTTTGTCTTTTTGCTTCCATAAAGTGGAATACAGATTCTTTAGAGTTCATTCTCATTTAGCCTGGGTAAATCCTGCAATAGTGCTTGCCTATTTTGCCACTGCAGTCAACAGTGAATTAAATTTTCTATATTCTCTTATATTCTTAAAAGGTCTTGTTTTTCTCATCCAAGATATCACTTGGAGTTTTTTTCTGCTTTGCCTTTGCATATTTTATCATCCCTTTATAAATACAAGTAACTTGGTTGGCAGTATTTGCATTCTAAGCCATCCTATTTGTCTTTTACTGCTCAAGCTGTTTGAAATCATAGTGTGGTCTGTTCCAACAGCAATTCTTACAATAAAATTTATTATCACAATCAGATTATTTGTATAGTTTCCCTTTCTTTGGCTTTGTGTGTAGTCCCTGCTGCAGCTTCCTAGGGACTACACAATCACACGAAAACCAGGGAGCAGTTAACATTTTTTTTCATGGAGTTTATATTAAGAATGTGCTTGGGTGTTCCTTATCTCATGGTGGATTTGGGGTTTGTTTCTTTGCTCCTATAAGCCCATAGATTGGTGTGTCTTGACAGAATGAGTGGGAATGAAAGGATCGGCTGGAATGGGCATGTTGCAGGATTCATTTCACTGTGTGTCAGAAGCATCTGTTTTTTCTTTCATCAAATCAACATTTTATCATCAAAAAATAGAAAGACATAATCTTCCCTTCCTGCTTCCCAACATTTCTAATAGATCAAATATTTCTATGAACACAAATTAGATGTTTACAAAATAGTAGCTATAACAGTGTGATTTGAAAGTTAAACACTAATTGAACTTAAATGAAGAATTTTAAGATAGTTTCTTGTGAAGGTCTTCATTTTAACCTGCATCCTATAGATTGTTTAGGTATCAGTGAAGATACTTACAAAAAGTATGTTCAAAGTTATTAAAGGCAGAATAAAATCAGCGTCCCCAAACACACAGTCACATGATTTATCACAGAATAGAATCATAGACTTGTTTAGGTTGGAAAAGACCTTTAAGATCATTGAGTCCAACCATTAGCCTAGTACTGCCAAGGCCATCACTAAACCATGTCCCATGTACCACATCTGCATATATTTTAAATATCCCCAGGGATGGCGACTCCACCACTTCCCTGGGAAGCCTGTTCCATTGTCAGAGCACCCCTCTAGTAAAAGTTTTTCCTAATATCCAATCTAAACCTCTTCTGGAACAATTTGAGGCCATTTCCTCTCATTCTGTCACTTGTTATCTGGGAGAAGAGATCGATCCCCACCTGGCTATGAGGTCCTTTCAGGTAGTTTGCAGAGAGTGATAAGGTCTCCCCTGATTCTCCTTTTTTTCCCTGGTTAAACAACCCCCATTCCCTCAGCTCCTCCTCATTAAAACTTGTGCTCCAAACCTTTTGCCAGCCTTGTTGCCCATCTTTGGACACATTTTTGTTAGTCTTTAAAACAAAACAAAAAACCACAAACAAGTGAATGAACAAACAAGCAAATGGGCTTCCTGGTTGCATTTTGAACCTGAGGTGTGCAATCATCAGTTTGATCTAAAGTGGATCCTCTTAAACTGACTTGGGGTTAGTTTGTCTGACTTTGACTCTTCTGTCTCCTTGGCCTGTACATACCTGTTTAAGCATTGCTCTTGCTCTGGACAGTGCTAGGGCTGAGCTCAGGGGATCCATGCAGAGGATGTCACTCCTTGGTGTAACTTGGTTTACAAAATACTTAATTAATGAAACTGGTGAAGCTTTAGGAATTAAAAAGAGAAGGCACCTGGGAGAAGGAGGAGCTCTACCTGGAGGTGACAGAAGTTTATGAGCTGTGGGGAACTTCAGGTCAAATTGGCCCCTTCAGCGTGGAAATAGGTGCCTTGAACTGAGATCACCAGCACTGTGGGCACCTTGGTACCCCTCTACAGTCCAAGTCCTGTAGGTATCTCTACCTGAATACCGGGTGTAAACCTACTGTGGCTGGTCGGGGACCAGAGGATGGTGTCTTTGAGGGATTTCAGAGGAAGTGGAGGGGTATAAAACGTGAGGGCAACAAAGCCAGGGAGGAAAGGCCGTGAGGCTCACAGGACCTATGTTTTCAGTGTACACAGTACTGATAGATGAGAACTGCCTTGTATTTGTATGCAGGCATGGAGCAGAAGTTTGCACTTCAGGCACAGGGGAAACTTTACAGGGGCACTTACAAATTTGTCTTTAGTGGGACAAATCTCCTCAAGCACAGCCTTGGTTTGAGTAGATAAGCATGCAAACCTGCTGGATTGAATGGAAGTTCTTTTTTGCACACCCTGACAACTCCTAAGAGTGCCTACAGCCTTTCAGCAGGTGGCACTGCCACTGTGTCTGTCCCCGACTGAAGCGCTCCCAGAAGTATGGACTGCTCTTACCATGAGAATTGCTTGTTAAGCAAATGACCTGCTGCTGGTAAGGAGATGCTCTGTAGCTAACAATGCCAAGATTGGTAAAGTAATTAACCTTCAGCCACAAGTGAAGTTAATAAAAATAAGGGCTCCTAAGGGTGATAAATTACTCATTAAAAACTTACAGATAGTCTAGTGCTAATAAACTTTGGCAATCCTCATCCACTGTCATACTGCTACTTTCCTGTAGGAGGCTGATAGAATGGTAACACTACTCATGGGGAAATTATCTTCTCATAGTAATTCAAATGCAACCACAGATGCCTTTTAGTGTTTTCATATGAAAAATATTATTGACTTGTGTATTTCCTGTGATTGATTTCACTTTTGCCAGTTGGCAGACCCTCATTCTACTCTGAGCACATTCCCCAGCTGTGTCCTGACTTGTATGTATTTTAGATATTTTCCTATTGTCTGTTTTTTTTCTCCCTATTCTAAAGATTTGCTGTTCATATTTTCCCAGATTCTCTCCCTCTTTGTGCCTGGACCCTCTTGTCGATCAGCTCCTGCTGTCCCTTCCTCACACTGACCAGTTCAGCCCATGTTCTGCATTCTTCACACCTACTTCATGGAAGTGCAAATTCTTCTTTAGCATCAGTGAAGACACCTTGAAAGGGACATTATCTCCACTCTACAGAACTGCCTATCCTTGATGTCCCACCTGGAAGCTTTCATCAATACAGGATATGCTCAAGTTTTTGTAGATAAAGTGAGCTTTTGCAAAATCACCTCTGCAGTGTCTGTGAACATAACCTTGAGCTGGGTTCAACCTGCACACCTGATTGCCTCAGCTTCTTAGTTACAAAGTATAAATCCAACACTTATCAGGTGGGTTGGAGTAAATTTGTTTAAAATGGAGAACTGGCATAAAATATTAAGTAATTTATATGGTCATGGAGAATTTAATCTCCAAGTTAACTTTAGAAACAACACTAAGTGAAGCAAAAAACTGAAAAGGAAGAAGTATACTGGAGGTTTCTGCTGCTTAAGTCCTGTGAAATAGATGAATAAGTACCAACAAGAAATTACAGAGTTGTTTTTTAATATAATAGCACTATGACTATAGTTAGCATCCATATGATAAACTACAAAGTGGTGCTGAGAATGGAATAATTCAGAAGAAAAAAAAATCATGCATCTGGTTTCCTCATGAAGTCTTCCAAACAGAACCCTACGAAATCTTTACTCAGTAGGAACCAAACCAGCAAAAAGTATTTGTACATTCAATGCCCCCAATACTATATAAATTTTATATATGAGCAAATTGTACAGTAAATACCATAAAAAATTACTTTCCTTCCAATTATTATTATTATATTTCTATTACTAGATCTTTTCACAAAATTTCAAGTTTCAGAATGAAAAGATAAATAATATAAAATAAGTATGTCATTAAATATTCCAAAAGATTTCTCTCTTGAGCTGCAGATTCAGAGTGGGTTTCTTATAAATTCCATAAGTGGAATTATTTTTATTTAAGTCTATTTATCTGCTTCCTGTATTAAATGAGGGAAGAGAGGAGTCACCATAACAACTGTTCTACCACCAAGAAAAGCAGCATTTTCTTAAAGCAATACATCTATCATATAAATATATCTCTAAATATATGTTTGGAGCTCATCGGCAAAGATTGACAGTGATTACATCAGTGTTGTCACAATAAAAACAAGTGAAGAAGCACACCCACATCTTGTGTCCCAGCACCTCCAGGGCCACAATTCCTCCTTTTTATTTTCCTCACCTTACATGCACTTCAGCAGGTATATTCAGCAATATTTCTATATAGCACCACATAGTTCTAATGTTTCTATTTTCCCTTAGTGTACTACCTAAAAACATGTTACATGGCGCTGACCATGTTTAGCAGCAAGTGAGGTCAGTTGCTTTTGTTCCAAGTGGACCTGAATTGCTTGGGCTATTTGCCTACTTGGAAGAGCTGCCCTACTGATCCAGGCATTTTAGGTAGGTGAGTGGTCTTAGAGGATGTCAAGGCCTGAAGCTTTGCTGTAATGGTAACATTTAATACCACTACTGAGCTTCCTGTGTTAAGGGTGTCTTTACACACACCTCATTATCAAGACCAGTCCTTTCTTCCCATTACAAAGAAAACAGCATTTGATATAAACAAGAAAGCAATCATATCACAGCTGGAGTATTCCCTAGTTAATTCCTAACCTTAAATATAACTCAATAAAATAATTACAACACAGCAGTGTTGGTAAACAAAACTAATTTACATATAATATCTCACTTCATACATCCAGAGAGCTGTCTTAATCCCATGTGGCATTTTCAGTCACAAGATCATACATGTAATAACAATAGACCTTTTTATCCCTCAGGTCTTCCATTTAGCCTCTGGAGGCAGATAATATCTCATAGCTTGTCAGTGTGACAAGGAAAATGGTCTAATCAAGCACTCCTGTGGACCATTACAGAACATAATAACAGGGGCTTTTGATGGCTTTATCAGACATGCATTGGAAGGTTCCCTATCAAAAGAGGAGAAAATTGTTTTGTTTTAATGCAAAGCTTAGGGATATACATATATTAGGTAGGCTAGAAACTGGGAGCCAAAATGGTTGGACAAAACTATTATGTCTTCAGTAATGCATAATAATGTGGTTTATAATGTATGCTGTTTAAATTGAAATGCTCTCATCACTGATTACCAGGGCTTTCAGCATGAATACCGGGACTTGCACTGGGAGGTGGTAGTGTACAAATATTGGCAAATTGTATTATAACCTTTGAAATTTAAAAACTGCCCAGAGTTGTACCTCTTTGGGGGTGATTTTGTCAGGACTTGCAAGAATAAAATAAAGGCAGTGTGGAGGAAGGTGGCGTGGGAGATCCCTCCAAGGAAAGCCCAAGGGACCACACAGAGCAGAGTGGGTCACTTTCGAGCTGTCTTTTTTAGTACATTTTTAGTTCTCATAAAGTAGTTGAGTTTAGATGGGACCTCTGGAGACTGTGTAGTACAAAACCTTAAACCATAATCAGCTAGAGCAGGTGCCCAGGGTGGTTTTGAATTGGGGTTTTGATATTTCTTATGATGGAAACTTCGCAGCCTCTTCTTGGACAAGATTGGCTATAAACATCCAGTTCATTACAGCTTGTCTTCTTGCACAGAAGTGTAGCCTTTTCTGCCATGCCAGGTGCTGCTTTTTTGTGGATTTTTTTTAGTGTGTTTTTTGTTTTGGTTTTTTTTTTTTTTTTTTTTAAATAATCTGTCCACAAGAATATTACAGACAACCATTGCTCCCAGTTCAGCTGTACATGGTTGGTTTATGAGGAATCAGAGACAAGCACTTGCCAGAGACACTGGGTAGTGGTGTTCTTGTTAGAGACCAGACCATTAGAAAGTTAGCCAAATTCCAGAAAGTGACCACAATGAAAGGTGTCTGTGAAAAAGCTAAGGAGCAACACTGGGAAACTGTCATGTGTTAAAGTATCTTATACTGACCTGAGAGTTCAGCTCCAAAATGCATCACAAGAAACCAGGTTAATGCTGCAGAATTGGGTGCACCTGCTTTGAAATCTTCCAGGGAAGGTGTGAATGGTACTTCATTTACATGTTGCAAGCTTAACATGTAGATAGTTTTAATAAATCCCTTAAAGGAAGCATAGATAACTTTCATGAAATTCATTTCATGTAAGTGCTCATAAATAATTTCCACATGATATGCAGTATGTACAATACTGTATTCCATCTGAGCAGATATCAGAATTCTGGGACTGAGCCAACCAGCTGGTGCAGCTGTGGAGGTGATGACAAGGTTGGTGTCACAGCAAAAGTGCCAGCCATTACATTTAGCTAGCATGCCCAGCAGATGGATTAATTCACAATTAAGCAACCATCTCCTAGGAATCTATTCACCTTTTCCTCTGAGCTGAGGTGCAGGCATGGTAACCCAGAAAAGCAGAGTGATACTCTGATTTGTATTTCAACAAGTACAAATGCCATCTTGAACAACTTAATCAAATAATGAAGGTTTTATTCATTCCATTCACATGAGGCAATATTCACACTGTAATGAAAACAGTAATAATAGCCCATTGTATTCAACAGGACAAGCTGGTCAAGAAAATACTCTCTCTATATCACATTTTGACACTTTTGGAAACATAAATTGGTTATGATTAGCTCTAGAAGTGTTGCCTTGTCTTTTGCAAAACAGATGAGTGGATTTAGGAATTCATCCAGCAGAAAGGAAGCCAAGGGCTTTGCTACTGCCAACAAATACTCCACAAGTTCCTCCGCGTCACTCTTACACTTGACCTCACCTCTGACCTGCAATGAGGTCTCGTGCTCCCTCTCCCTCTCTGTTGGTTGTCTTATGGTTCTTTTTTTTACTTGCCAGATGCTCTCTAGGTTTGTTAGAATTTGTCTGCTTGTTTCTGAAATATTAACAAGTGTTGTCCAGGGATGACCTTAAAATGAGCAGATTGATTTCTGTTGCAGTGCAAAACAGAGCTGTGCTTCCTGGCGCAGCAGGAGCGGGCTTACAGAAGGAGACTGACAAAACCTACTCTGTGCACTGCTCAGCCTGCAGCTCGGTGCTGCGGTCGGGTTAAAACCCACTGGTGGGGTTTTCTGAAACAATGCCTCAAAGAAGTCAAAAGCACAGGGAACTGAGTAGCTAGCTTTTTGTTTTGTACTTTTTATGATTAAATGTGTAAGGCTAATAATATGACCAAAACAAAGAACAATACTCTGACTTCTTTAATCATGATTCTGGCAGAATTGAAAGAAAAAAACCTCTCAGTTTGGCTCACTGTCATGTATTTATCTCTTTAAATAAAGCATAATTTCTAAATCCTGTACCAGCTTTGAGCATAGTCAGTGATGCTTTGGAAGGATCCCTGCACCAAGAAAACCATTTCTTCAGCACTTGCAGCTTAAGTATTTTGTTAGCACTGATGCCCATCTTCATATTTTTTCCATCCTTTCATTTACCACTCTCACTATTACAACTAGATATGCTTCAACATGTTTTTGTTCCTGACCATGAATTATTCTAACATAAAATACCAATTTGAAATCTGTATGTTTCCTTTACTACATACTGCACAAGAAATGTAAGTTATTCACATTCACCTCTGCTAATGTGATAGATAATGTGATATAAGGGAAAAAGAGTTCCAAAGATTTGTGATTTTCTCCATTTGTGACTGCACTGCTTCAGTTCTGTCAATAATATTTTTTTCTCCAAGGTAGTGCCTTTGATACACAATCTGATTTTTTCATAGCAACTTGTGATTAATCATCTTTCTGCTCATGCCAACATGGTCTCCAGGGCATTTTCACTGTAAGTTTCTAACATATTCCCAAGATGGGTGCTAGTTTTAAAATAACAAAATTACTCTTTTAAAAATTACTCAGATGTAGGAAAAAACTAATATTATCGATTTGATAGAGATGAGCTTGTATAAGGCTGAAAAGGAAAATTATGTTAACAACATTCACTTTTGCAAATTTTGTTGGCATTCATGTTTCCCAGGGAAATGCTACAAGTTTAAGTGCGGGAATTCATCATTTTTATGAAATTTCTGTGATGAATATGACAATTGACACTTAAGGAGTACCTATTACCCAGCCCAAAGGGGCTATTTTTGTCCTGAAATAGAGCATGCAACCAGTAAAATTTTATGACTTCTAGTCCTGAATTTATTTTTTGCTTTATCCTCGAGGGACAACAAATATAGCCTTATTACCAAGAGGAGCAGCCTTTCCTTGGTGTGACAGATAAAGAATTTAATCATTTGCCTTGAGGCTTTGTAAAAAGTTCTTTATTGCTGTGTTGACAATGAAATGTCAAATAGGTCCTCAGAGCACTAATTTTATTTTACTTATTTGTTTGGATTGGTAGGGAATAACAATAGAAATAGCTAGTTTTTAAGTTTAAACAACAACCTAAAGAAATAAACTGCTCTTCTATCATTGGGAAAGGAACTAATTCCAGAAATCCTGCATGTCAATACAGGTAAGGGGACAGATCTGAAGATAAGAGGGCCTGATAACTTTCTCATTGAAAAGGTCATGTTCAAGGGCCTTAAGCCTATGGTTCATTCACTACAGAGAAATACTTCCACTTCTCAAAGCTGAAATGGACACCCAGCTCCTTCAATCAGTGCTTTATGCACAGCAGCATGGACGCCACATACGCAGGGACTGGTATGTGTGGCTGGATCTTGCCTCCAGTCTGCCAGTCTTTGCTATCCATCAATATGCATAGATAAAAAACTTACAAAACACCTCTGAAGTAATGATGCAAAAATGATTAGTTTTGGTTCCCAGGAGACATGCATGAGCCACCCCACTGGCCTACTGAGGTTTGCACTGAATCAGTGGTAGCTTCACAGACCCCATGGCCAGTTGTGCTCCCTCTAGCCCTTTTCTCTTTCCCCTGTCCTCCTGCGGTGCTTGGAGGTAATGTAGAGTTTGCCAGCTTCTTGGGTGTTCGAATGCTTTACACCTCTATATTTCAAACTTTTGTTAAAAGCTGCTGAAGTTCACAGATATTGAGCCCCATGTTCAGTCTGAGCTGAGTTTCCTGCTAGAAGGGACGTTTCACTTGGCTGTTTCTGTGGTCATTTGGGATGAAAGACTTCACTGGAAGGGAAAGCTGCTTCAAAAGGCATGAAGTTACTCCTTTGGGAGCACTGCTATGTGAAATAATGTCTAAAGAGAACAAAAGATCCTATTCAAGCAGGCTCTGGGCTCAGGGTCAGACACTAACCATAGCTTTAGATCAAACCAGAGACAAACTGAGACAGAACACAGCCAGCTCTGGGAAAAAGATTGTTGGCTCCAAATCTAAATCTAAGCATCATAGCTCAGAACCAGTTTGTACACATGCTTCAATCCATACGATTCATTGCATTACAAGCAAGAAGCAAGTGTCTGCAGGCTGCTGCTGGGGGCACTGGGTTCTGTGCTGGCAGAGGGTCCTGCACCTCTGCTGCAGTGGGGGCTCAGGAGATGCTCTGCTGCATCCTGCTGCAGTGGGGGCTGACACCTACCAAGAGCACTTTGTGCACAGGGCCCTGTTAATCTGCACACAGGCGCAAATGCAAGGATACCACTTTTGGGACAGAAAGCCCTTGAATCAGAATGTAACACTAAAGAAATGCTGCATATTTGAGGTATTGCTGCATTCATCTTGGTCCTGTACCTTCCTAAGCTGCTACTGCTCGCTTCTGGAAATCAGACAGTAGATCAGGTGAAGCTTTTGTCTCCCTTGATATGGCCAGTCTTAAATGTTGAAATGCAAATGCATCATTTAATATACAAATACAAAAGGGCAGCACCAGTATAATGAAGAAGGTATAGCAGTGCCAACTGCACAGGCTCTGAAATACCCTTTTGCACTACTTTTATGGAGATTTGGAGGATTCTGAAGCTCAGAAGTTGTCCCTCTGCCAGCCCTTTTTTGGTAGCCTCCTTTCCATGAGAAATGAGAGTGAGCTGTGCTCCAGTTATCTGAAACTGCACCAGGGCCTGGTGGGAGCCCTGGCCAACCAAGTACAAGTCAAAACAGGCTTGGCAAACTCAGCCCAGTCCTGGCTCCTGCCCCCAGAGTGATCTCACAGGAAGAACTGAGGAGTACTGCTCCGGAAAAAGTAAGATGGGATGCACTTTCACACAATCTGATTTTCCCAAGAAACTGAAGGCAGAGACTCATTGGCAGTGTGAATTATT
Organism: Dendrocincla fuliginosa; assembly: GCA_035047845.1. Classification (NCBI taxonomy): domain Eukaryota; kingdom Metazoa; phylum Chordata; class Aves; order Passeriformes; family Dendrocolaptidae; genus Dendrocincla; species Dendrocincla fuliginosa. Next base: position 113,437,369 of record JAWWMO010000083.1, on the reverse strand, counting down.
GCAGTTAGAGGGATTGTGCAGGTGGACAAACACTTCTGTTATTTGAAGAGCACTTGAAATTCTGCACATGATAGTCATTGCTCTTTCTTTTTCACTTTAGAAGGACAAAGTACTATTTAGCAGCTGGGAGGTCTAACAGCAAACTGGATGGTATATTCTTTACCATAAGTGTTTTTTTAACTAAACATCTCCTTACTTACTCCAGTGGAAGATTTTAACTAAGGTGGAAACTTTGGTGTTAACCTCAACATCCAGATCTAGTTTGTTAAACAGGGATAGTGATGTCTTCTTCCCAATGTAGTTGTAGATCCACAGATGAATAGTGTTATGAAAGAGGATGGTGCCACACAGACACTATATTAACTACTACATACTCAGGCCTATCTCTACCATTTTGTGGGAGTCCAGACAACTGCCTCAGGGACTGAAGAATGGGACAAGACTTGTAGCACAGCGAAACTGAAAAATGAAGTTCTGTGAGAGTCATCCTTAGCAAAACCTTTTCTCATATTACAGCAGAAGTAAAGGCAACGATTGGTATACAGGCATTAATCAAGCTAGCAGATTTCTCTTAGTGAGAGTAATTAGCTACTTTGCCAGCTCCCAGTCTGCTCTGGAGGGTTGATTGGCTGGTAGAAAATTTTCATGGCAGATATATGAATGTACACACCCGTACACAGATCCTGACCAGATTATAAATTAGCTTTGCCGTGGAAGCTTCCATGCATAGAGACTGCTTTTAGAAAGAGAAGTGCTCTATACAACGCCACTTAGCGTGATGTCTTAGTTATGTGGATGGCAATGGGATGTTTTCCATTTATTTTCATGAAGCTAGGATTTTACCACCAGTTTTACTCACATGCATTCTCTCTCCACAAGCTTAATCTTCAGGGGGGTTTGAACATCTGTCATATTGGCGTGGCAAAAGGAGATGGTCTGGTTTTTATGCAGTGAACATATTTTTGAATCCATTAATGGATTCAACTAAACTGTGAATTAACCTGACAGCAGATACACTTGGGTACCCACAACTGAAACAAGGGCTAGCTAATCTTTGAGTCTGATCTGCAACCCACTTGAAATGTGGGGGAAATCTTGTGGAAGTACAATTCCTTCATAAATGAAGTTACTTGTAGATACCTTTAGTAGACTAATCCCTAAATTTATTCCACCCTAAAGCATACTCCTATGCCAAACTGAAACTGAAGCCTCCATTTGATAGAGTGGATTGGCAGCCTGGGACTAAATAACTATGGAAGCATAAAAAGGAAAGCAAAAGAGAATGAAAAGACAAATATTTACCTTTTGTGGGGTACATTCACAAAGAATACTTCTGAAAAGCAAGTAACAATTCTGAGTTCTCAAGTAAGTTGATGAAAAGGATTGTATTTCCAGTGCTGAGTGCTGTCAGACTCCTTGGGAATTATGCAGCCGAGATCTGAAAAGTAAAGAATTCAGAATCATTAGTCACTCAACAGAAATATTGGCTGATATTCTTGGATTTGGTATCATTCAAAATTTTCAAACCCCCAGTTGTGTTTATTTCTTAAACTGTTGTATTTCGGTTCAAGTCTTCCTCTCCTAATTTCTTTCATTCAAAGAAAAGATAGATAAATAGCTAAGATGAGAGAGTTCATTTCACATGCCAGAAAACACAGTGTTTTCAGCAGTTTCTACATGATTCTCTCTTCCTTTTGCTGTTGCTGTTGTGTAAGTGTTGGCATGAGCAACCCATGTAGCTGGGGGAGGAGGTGTCTGACATGCAGTATCTAACAATTTTGTGAGATTATAAAGGTGGCATGTAACTGTATGGAGGTACCTCCTATTGTAGAGTGCCAGTAATGTGCAAAATGCTATTTCCCAGGTGTATCAAAAAGTTTAAAATTAAATTACTCGAATCCAAGGCCATACAGATCTTCTACCTCTCTTGCCATCAGCAGCTTATACATGTATGTGAATCAGAGAGCGGAGCTGAAGTCAACGGTCTGACTCTTGCAAAACAAAGCTACTCAAGGAGATTAAGTCTTCACAAGACTGAAGCCTGACTGGAAAACAAAATGGATAATAAAGTCCGTGTTAACCAGTAATTTCTGCTGGAAGGATTTCTAACTCATCAAAGTAGAGGAAATCATCTGCATTAGTGTTTTATACAAACTATTTTGTATGTCTGAGCTTTCAATTAAGTAGACTAGAGGAAGAATCAAGTGTGAATTTCATTAATTCTTTGATTTGTTGTTTATCTTAAGGGTGTCTATATATAATCTTAGGGGGGTTTATTTACAATCAAAAATAAAATAATTAAACTACCTTTAGCTACTTCCTTGTGAAAAGCAAATATTTCATACTAAGCCCTGCCTTCTTCAATATTTGTACAGTTTTGTAAGGCAGGGATTTACGTGTATGTGCCTAATGCTACAGATGTGTATATATATATACATATATATATAATATGTCTATATCCTATGAAAGCAGGAACAGAAGAGAGGCTTTCTGGGGTATGTCAGAGTCACTAGGAGGACCAATTGATCTAGAATTTGAGACAAGTGTTTGTGGCACAATGTTGTGCTGTGAGAGATGCCAAATGCATCCCTGCATAAGCCTGCTGGGGTACCCGCCATGCCTAACAGTATTAAAGGGCATTGTACCAAATGCAAAGAAGCAGGACCAGTTTCTGTGGGGCTCATCTGGATATGCTGCTTCTCCAGGCTGAACTTAGTGAGACATTTGGTCATTTTAGAGCTCTTTATTTTTGGCTTCTTGATTGTTGTTCACTTTCTGCATAGTGGCACAACATAAACAGAGGGACAGCAGGTGTCTTGTTTTTAATTTATGTGACCTCTCCAACAGCATCAAGACCAGGACATCTACTGGAAATGATCAGTCTGTGCATGAACTTTTCTGCCTAGGAAGAACAACAACTTCTGGCTTCCTACTTCCATTAGCTATTAGTACAAATTGCTGTTACTGTCCCATCTGACATATTTGCAAAAAAAGTGACTTCCTTTGCCATAAAACAATAGTAAGTGCCACTTTTGGAGAAGAGGCAAGTTCAGATGCTTGGTTTAGTATTTCATTTGCAAAGTCAACATATTTTCTTAGATCAGCTGGTGAAGCTGGGGAAAAATATTAGGTACTTGACAATAAAAATTTAGAAGACTTTTTGTGCGTCACTGTAGCCTTTGTGTTTCTTTCTGGCTGTACAAGATAAGACCTTAACTTGTTTGTGTATAAATGTGTCCACATGGAACAGACAATCTTAAAATTGGAGAGGAAAAATCATGGGAACCGTGAACACACCATCCTTTAAATTTGTTATGTAAAAACAAGTAACACTATAATATATTACTTTATCGGGAAGTAATAAAGGAGGGCTAAAACTCAAAGGCTTCTCTAGTAATTCTTCTAGCTATGACACTGCTTATAACAAGTCACATCTGCTGATTATGCTGTTTTGAGTGCTCCTTCTTTTCTTCCTCTTGCTGCCCTCCACACTCCCATATTGGCATCTGTAATTAGCTGTTGCCTTCAGCAATAACCACCATCTCCCAGTCCTACCTTCTTCCCAGGGCTTTCAGTAGCAGTATCCATGTAAGCGCCTCAAATCAAGTAACAAAGAAAATTTCTCCTGTTCACGTAATAAGTACCAGATAATAACTAAGCACAGAGAAAGGAAAAAAAGATCAGAGAAAATTAAAAGGTGAACAATCAAGCAAAGAAAGAATACCCTGGGCCCAACATCTCCTTGAGGAGGCCTGGGAACATAGAAGGACATTTTTGGGTCAACAATATCCATGTAGCACTGACACACTTCCCATCCAATAAACCACAGCCTGTGTTTAATGCTTCATTTATCATTGCATAAGATGTGCTGTTAATTTCCAAGGAGTGAGTAATAAGAACAACTCCTACATGTGCACACACCTCCACATAGGCACACTTGAGGAGCTTCTCTTTCCCATAACTGCCCTGGAGGCACTTCTTTTAAAGAATCTCACCATGGGACACGTGGCAGTCCTAGCTGCTGCTATGCGTGCCCTGTGGCTTCACACAGGGCTTGAAGGATAATCTCCTGACCACTCATAGGCCTCTTAATAATCCACAGAGAGAAGAGGAAATGAAAGGAAGTGAGGGATAAAGCACAAAAAGCAACCTGAATGCAGACATGAAGCTATGGGTTCTTGCCACTCTAGGCTACCTCCATTCATATCCTGCTTGGCCCAAGCTTTGAGAAGTCTGACAGAGGCTGAGGGAGACTTCCACGAAGCACCCTGTGCCAAATGCATGAGGAAGGACCTTTGGCAGCAAATGCTTTATCAGCAGTGGTTGCTGCTCGTACCTGCAGCTGAGCCCTGTCCACCGGCATGGCTGGCCCAGCTCTCCCAGGAATGGGAGGCGGCACAGCAGGGCAGGGGCAGAGCAGAATAGAACTGCTCTGGGAACTTCTCAGCCTTTGGCAGAGACATCTGGCATGATCTACTGGGATATGGGATATCTGTGGCATCAGGGGACCTTCCCATGCTGCAGGGAAGCTAAGCTCACCTGGTTTTTGAGAGCACAACAGTGTTCAGAGCTGACAGGATTAAAAATGCATGGGGTTTAGTGCAATAAGCTTGGCTGCTTCTAAGCATGAATGGGAAAAGTCACACAAACTACTGATATTTAATGATGAGTAGTCTTCATATTCCCTTTTTAGCTGAACAGTGGTCCCTTGGGAATGTGGCAGATAGGCAGAGGCCTCAAAAGGAGCCCTGGGCTTTGTTACAGCAGCAGATGACTGTGAGTGCAATCAGAAACGTGCTCTACCCCACTTGTGCAACAAAATCAGTCAGATTGGGACATAATCCTAATACTGACTGCAGTGTTTTGGTCCAACATTCCCAAATCAGTGCCATGCAAAGGAAAGTGATGACAGTTACAGAAAAGTGGAACCATATTTCCTTTAAGGACTCATTCCTTCCCCTAAGAGGTATGTCAATTTGGTGTTACTATTAAGTCCTGTGACTGGTAAATGTCAAAATGTTAGTGCTCACTGTTATCATCTTTCTATATCTCAGCAGGAAGCTGCTTATAGAAGTGACAGTGATTCTTGTATGTGAGAGAAACACTGCTGTCTTACTCAAGAGGTTTGCATTTTTCAGTCTTAAAAAAAAATTAATTAAAGGAGACTGTGTATTAGAAGGGCATTAGTAGAGCTTTCCCACTCAAGATTGACAGAAATCCCCTGAGAATACAAAGGAAAGCACAAGGCAAACATCTGCTCAAATAAAGGGAGTTAGAGAACTGCCTTTTGTTGCACTGAAGTAATATTCCACCTATAAAAATTAACCACTGTGTTTCTCCCCGCCTTTTATACCATATGCAGTTCTCTTTAGGATTATGTTTACTGGAAACTTTTGCTTGTGCCATTTCTTTTCATTCCAAGCTAATTTCTGGTCCCATGTAACTTAATCACTTTTTTTTTTTCAGCCTTCTATTGACAATACAAGCCTGGGACAAATAGAAAGCCATCATTCAAAGAATAACATACCTCCTTAACAAAACCTGACACAGGAAAGCAGGCTAGGGCTCAGACAATCCCAAACCTGCTCCACTAAGAAATGACATTTTTAACAACAGATCTGTCATGCCCCACTGGAAATAATAGGCCCTCATCATGGGACGACAGGTGATTATGTTTTGGAAATGTTCCAGTGCCAGCTGTGTTGCTGCATGTTATTCGTAACCTCTGTAATTGCGGCTTTTCAAAGCCATTTTTATTTGGAAAGGCAGTATAGAGGACAAAAAAATACCCCCTACCACCACTTGTTCAGAGAAAAAAAAAATCAGCATATCAAAGCCTGAATAGTAGTGGCCTGTTTTCTGAATTGCTGCCTTAGACTCCCTTTTTCCAGCAAAACCCCAAACTTTAATGCAATCATTGTTACATGTTTCCCCCTTTCCTCATAGTCCAGTTATAGTTCCTGCTTACAAATGAATGGACCTGCAAGTATCTGCTTAATGCCTGCAAGGGCAGTTCCTTCTGAAATATGAAAAGGCTGAGAAGCCGAGCCTGTTCATGAGGATTGCTTGTAAGCAGACAGTAAGGCAGTAAGTAGACAGTCATCTGTATATCTGGGGTTGAACCAAGCAGGAGACAGGGAAACGAGCCATCTAAAGTTTCTCCTAAATGAAGTTTTCAATTGTACCTGCTTTTAAGTGCACTGGCACCTTCAGGTTGGGCCTAGAATGAGCCTGAGTAACTGTGTGAACCCACGAGCACCAGCTCAGAACCCTGCTGCTCCTCTGGTTAGGTCACTCTTGTTACATCTAGTCACCATTTGACCCATGCACAGAAGTCATTAAACTTTTGGCTGCTACATGGAGCTTTCACACTGTTCATCTTGCTTGCCTTGGCAATTTAGGAAAATTCGAGTCCTTGGATTTCTTTCCTTAAATGACATCCGAATATAGATTTAGAAATTGGTGGGAGAGAGTCACTCTGCCCCCCAAACTATAAAAATTGCCTACCCGTTATGCAAGTGATGGATTACTAAGGCAGTAATGTGGGTAGTTATATTCCTGGTGGAACAGATAATCTAGGCGTGAATCACCTTTTCTCCATTGCTGTATATTCAGAGCAAGTACTTTTATATCTGACATCCATGATTTCTGAAACCATCTGAGAAAAACGTGTATAAAAAGAAGTCACATGAGAAAGGAAGGAAGTTTAAAGAGCTTTCCTTGGATTTTTAGTTGCCAGGGTAACCATTCTACTCAGTAATCAATATGTTTGGCATGTTTCTATTGCTTTGTGACTACTCCCACAGGCAACATTGAAAGGTGTTTGGGGAAAATAATGGAAATGAAGACAACTACAAACTTAGGGAAAAAAATTATTCAGATATAAGAAAAGGAAATAACTTATCCCCCAAGTTGTCTGAAGCTGTATCCAGTTTTCTTGAGAAATACTAGTTATTTTATTTAATAGGTTTGCAGGATTTGAGAGGATCCTTCGGAGTATGTGAGTTTCAGTACATTGGCTGCCAAGGTGCACAAAAGCTACATCTTAGGGTTTTTCCATGTTAAACTCACTGCATTGTGCCTACTATTTTGTGTCAATCAGTGAAAAATTACTTTTGAGTGAGCAACTCCTAAGTTTAAAAAAACACAGAGCAAGCCAATCCTGAGCTACTTTAGCAATATAATTGAGAAATGTTACCTATTTAAATTTAATAAGAGTTTGCAAATATTAGGCCTTGATTCAATGCACATTATTAAGAATTTGGAGAATCCCTACATAACACTCTTGTAGTGTTTTCTAATCGAGCCTTTCAGAGTGTTTTTGTATATATAGGTAAGTATTATTTTTATTCTAAAGTCAGACATGTACTAACAAAATGTGGTAGAACTGTTTCCTCAAAGCTTTCACAGCAAAGCAGGACATGAGTTGTTGCTGTGATGATGACTTATTCCTTTCTAGACATTTCCATTGTTCCTATATTTGCAGCTACACAGAGCAGAAGCTTATGACTCCATCCCTCTTACTCATCTCTTCCTGCCCCATTTCTTTGCTTTCCTGGGCTGCTGCATCACAAGGACCTCATCAGACATCTGTGATGAAGCTGACCTAGGTTAAGGAGGCTGCATGACCTAAAGCCCTGCGTTTCAGAAGGAAAACAGCAAGGGAGCTTTAATACGCTCATAATTTTTCAGAACCTCCTCCTACCCCCATGTTCTGAACCCATGAGACATCAAAATGTTAGAAGAACTATTTATTCAGTTCAGCCTTTTTTTCTTGCAGACTTTTTCAAACAGAGAATCTTCAAAAACTTCACAGCTCAAGATAAAATTAGAAACTGCTTTAAAGAGTTTGCTGCAATAGATGGCAAGATTGCAAGAGAGGAGACACCAGGAGATATGTCAGAACAGAAAAGGAAGATTTTATTAAAATGAAATTCTGTATGGATGGGCATTTCCTGTGCCTACAACACAAAGGGAAAAATGCATAAAATAATGGAATGGGCTATTAATTTTATCCACTGGCATTTACTTAGGTCATAAGATGTTCTTCCATTTATTTCTGGATGGTATTGTGCAGATTTTGAGGTGCCCGCAGATACCCCATGTGAAAATTTCTCTGCTCAATCAGTTCTTACTGAACCAACACAAATTTTCTTTCTCTGAAAAATACCAGGAGCCTTGGTGGTGAATTTAGTGAAAGGTGACAGAGACTTCTGTCATTGATCATGCCCCTGTTAACTGTGGTGTGATAAAGGCTGTTCCCCTCCTGGGAAGTGCTGCAAGGCAATTCTGAGATATTCAAGTCAGGTGTTTGCTTCATCTGTGGCACTTGTCTCCCTTCATCTTACATAATCTGTAAGTAATAACTACTATTATTTTTGCTTTCTATTATAATTAATGACTCCTTTTGTGGCCATACCAGTGTGACCAAGCACTCAGGTACCATTGCCTGAGGAAAAAATAAGCCTGCAGAGCACAAGCCTGTCATGCCAGTATCTGTTGTTTCTGATATAGAAAAGAGAAACATTATTTTTGCAAACCAAACTGTAAAGGCTTCACATCTCTGCGTGGAAAAAAGGATGGACAGCACGTTTGCTGTGAGCCACAGATGATGATCTCTGTCAGCTTCCTTCAGGTAGATAACACTGCAGCTCCTGGAGCTGCCCTGCCCCCAGTTTGCCCTGGCTACATGAAGTGCGAGATAACAGCAGGGCTTTTACATGGTCTACTGCAAAATGCACCACTCTGGACTACATTGAGAAATTTAGCAATCCATCTCTGTTGGCCCCTTTGCTGTGACAGTCGGAGCAGCAGCAGTACAGAGCTGGCTGTTTCAGGGCTGGGTTGGGTACACTCACAGATACCATCAGTGTTAGCCTTCAAGCCCTCACCAAATTCTTTCTTTCTTTTTTTTTTCTTAGACCCATGAGTAGCTCATTTTGCATAAAGAAAAGAAGGCAAACCCACTTTCTTCTCCTCACACTTGCAAACACAAAAAAGCCCAGCCCTTTCCTGCGTAATATTTTTTTCAACCACGTGATCAAACTCCTACTGTGGAAATATCATCTCATATTTTTTTTTGATTATTCAGGTTTACAACAATGTGTTAAAGTCTGTTCTACCAGCAGGAAGGAACTGGCAACATGATGGTGGCAATTTTCTGAAGTCTAATCCCTCTTGGCCACTCTTACAGGAAGAACAGTAATGTGGACAGGGTACATCTTTTCCTCAGAGACACTCCTGATGGCTGCATCACATGCTTGTCTAGGCTACATGTTAATTATTTAAAAATACATATTAAACTAGAATTAGGGTTGAGAATATGTACCAGTGTGTTAAGATAATAAAACCTTACAGGGATGTCATAATTATCCCATAAAGAAGCATGACAATTTCGGTGACTTGAGATGAAGCATAGAAGCAATGAAATTGGGTTAGAGATAGGCAAAATGTCTCCATATAACCTTTATGAGACTCTCTAGTGAGATCCTGAGAATTAAAAAAAGAATAAAAGATTAGTTTAAGCTAAAATATCTTCTTCATAAGCATTGCTTTATGTTCCTACATCTCAGAAGTATGCTGTATCTAAATCAGACTAGCTGATGGTGTTCTAAACTTAATTAGTATTGCTGATTGTAATGTCTGGGTCAGCTCTGTCTTGATTTACAGTGCTCTTCAGAGACAGCTTGCAATGCCCTGGAAGCTCCAGTAAGGACATAAACATGGCTTTTGTTTGGATGGAGCTTTTCCAGACTTGTTGAGAGCGTGCTCTGCTCACTCTCTTCTCTTAGAAGAGATTTCACACTTGACAGTGTTCTGTTGTCTGCAAATATTTCTTAATTGGTTTCAGTTTCAATAAAATGAAATTTGATTAAATGTTATGGGGGGGGGAAGCTAAGCATGAAACAAAGATTTCATGAGTAAAACAAGGGAAAAAAAATAAGTCATAGTGGGAAGTAAGACAGCTCAATTCTTATGGTGCACTTGAGTTTCCATACTGCATTAAAATTTAGTGGTATTATGATACACTGACTGTACAACCAAGATAACAATATCCAACTCAACTGGGCTTCACAGGTTCTAATCTTTTCAAAGGCGGCTTGCAGCTGTGGTCTAGTAATGCATGCAACTGCAAAGCAACCTGCCTGTACAAAAAAAGGTGCAGAAATGTCAGGAAAAAAATGTGGTAATTGCCATTAAGTTGGAATTACAGGCTGAGTGGGATGCTAGAGTCATGCAGAAGAACCATATACAGGAAAATGAAAGGTAGTGACTTAATCAAAATAGCTTTCTTCTGTGTGGTGTTTATATACATAGGCATGTGTGCCTGAAGTAATGAACAGTGTGTTTGTCTGGAGGAGGAAGAATGGTCCAATACCAACCTAGTTTTGACATTGTGTTGAGGTACCAGCTAGAAATCAGCCCAGGTTTGGCTGGGCTCAGAAACCAGCTCAGTTGTAGCCACAGTTCAGTATCCAAACTGATTTTAATTCCCCCCTTGTGTATTGATTTCTGTTCTGTTCTCACTGTTGTTTTTCACATTTATATTCACCCCTTATTATTCCACATTGCAGTACTCTCATTTATTAGTAGTGTCAGGGTTAGTGTCTTCACAAGACAAGCACTGCACTCCTATTGCCACTCTTTGGCAGTGTGGTTCGTCTGGTTCTGCCCCGTTGCCATGCAAACATGTTTGGGATATAATTCTACTTGTTTGTCAATTATTTTTGTTCACAGATTGAAGCATCCTGTGGACTTCTTGGTTTGTGTGATATATTCTATTACATATATTGTTCTTTTTTGTATTGTCCCATAAGATACTGAGTTTCTGTGTTGGTGTAACTTTCTAGATCAACTGAACCATGGCAAGGACATCATGGGTTGTACTTCTCTATTCCCTATTCATGCTATAAGTGCTATCTATTTTGCTATGAGATTAGTCTGGGCTGCTGCACTTGAGATAGACAGAGACCTGGCAGGAAGCAGGGGAAGGCAGCAGCAGGGGATATTTGTGGATCCCCAGCTGGGCTACTCAGGGACAGATGATGCAAAAAGGGAGACTGCCATGCAATGGGGCTGGAGGCTTCTGAGCTGGCCAGGCGCAGCAGAGTTGCAGCCAAACCTCAGAGGTGACGGAAAGAAGGAAGTTCTCTGAACTGTGTAAAGTTTCTTGCAATTACAAAATCACTACAAGTTTCTGGTCTGCGAACAAGATTGAAGGAAGGCACCTGCTCTGAAGAACAGGGGGTTGGGGATCTGGGGAGGAAAAGACTTATTTATAAGACTTTTTGTTCTAGTCTATTTCAGAAGCAGGGGGTTTGGGTTTCTTTCACTGCAACAGTGACTTAAATTTAACTTGTGTTTTAGGGAAATGGAGCTGCAGATACTGAAACAGTTTTCATGTGCTCACTAGAAGGAAAAGGTGTAAGGAGATCTACCTCACAGCTCTGCCTCACACTGGGTTATGTCATGTTAGTTTGAGTGGAAGTCCTTTTTCACCTTTTCATATTTAATTCAAAGCCCCTCTATTTTGCTTTCCTTGAATAAAGCAGATGAAATCCAGCCAGGTTTTTACCAGCCCTCTGGTCTACAAACCAGGATCAGTGCTGGCACAGTTTTTCTCCCTTCTTCGTGGCTTACGCATACAACTAAGTATTAAATCACCCTCAGCTCCCTGCTGAGGACCCTCAAATAGAGAGAAAGTCACTTCAAGAAGTCAGTCTCTCTTTATATATTCTGATATAGACACAGATGAAGATTCTCTGTGTATCCAGAATTTATACTGCAATTAAGTGCTATATAGTGCGAGGGATATTATCCACTCAGTTTATGTTACATCAGTCTTAGTCTGTTAGCAACATCCATACTGATCCTCATGGTTTTCCATCACAAGCACTATTACTATAGATGCAGTCTGTTCTCCTGGATATTTTAATAATAACCATGTATAGCAGTAGTTGCACTTTTTTATAGTACCTCTCCCACCTTCTCATCACTTGTAAATGTTACTGCTGCTTCAGATATTTGACTGCTCTTTCCTTGGTTTGATTTTTCAATCCATCTAAGCCTAGTCCAGACTCTTTCTGTCTGTGCTTACAAACCCATTGCCTTTAGGACATGACTGTTCTTTGTATGCCTTCAAATGGAAGCTTATTAGACCCATCGATCAAAATACATGGTAAAAAAAAGTATGACTCTCCATGCTGCTAGATATAGTATTATTGTTTGCCTCTGTCTACTCTGCCCTCAGCCAGTTCCTTGTACCTTTTAATCTCTGCAAACTTCATTCTGTTCAGGTGGCACGTCACATCAACGTACTAACGAGCTTGTGCCTCAAACAATGGCACATATGTTGCTAATATAAATGCTAAGCACACGCGTTTGCATGCAAAGTATGTTTTGAAAAATGGGCTGATTATCATGAAGAGAATTAGGAATGTGCAGATGGCAACTCCGTCCCCATCCTGCTCTCGGCAAGTGACCCCTGCTCTGTTGTGCCACGAGAGCCCATTATCCCAGCTCACAATGCTGATACAGCCACAGTCCCTTCATGCATATGGAGCATCAGAGAATTTTTCCTCCAAGGGTATCAATATCCCCATCTCCTTGATTTTAGAGGTCACTGTGGCTCAGACAATAGGATTTTTATTTACAGAACGAGAATGAAATTTGGTGAATCCTTTCGCAGCTTTATAAGCTTGTTGGGTTTAATACATTTTCCGTGTGTAATTTCAAATATTGCCAAGATACTGGGTTTGGTATGAAGCTCCTGTCTGTTCATAGCAGGACACAGCACACTGGAGATCCCACAGGTTTTTCTAATTAATGCCACTATGCATTTCTAAGACAAGGCAGTGTATAATTCCTTCTCCAGCATAGCTGAAAAGCAGAAGGGCTAGGACCATCTAATCAAATTCTCACATAAGAAATGTGGGCTTCTGTCCCCGCCCCCCCCATTATTTCCCACCTTCCCATCCCATTCTTCTGCAGCTACTTCACCTGCAGCATCCTTGCCTTTCTGGCTCAGGTGCTGCTCTCTTGCCACAGGTGGGCAATATCTCAGAAGTACAAGCGCTCTCTCCTTCAGCCCTTCTGACTTAGGTGTTGTAGTTACCTATCACCAGTCAGGTGTTTCTTTTTTTCTCAAGCTTATTATTGAAATTTTGTATTCCAGTTTTTCCATATAATTCTGACCTCTTGTGCCTGCAAAGATGCTAAATCTGTCTTCTCTCACTTGCTACATATCATCTTGCTTGAGATGGTATCCCAGCTTCCTCTGACAAAACCCGTTTTTTGTTCTCATCTTGACAAATTTACAGTTTCAGCTTCTGAACTCTCATTTTCTTCAAAGTCCAGTGTCTCCAGTCAGAGCTAGAAAAAAGACAGATGGACCTTCTGCCCATGGTGTTGCCACCTTTCTCCAATCCCAGTTTGGTGGGATCTAGAAACATACCTTTGTTACACATGAGCTTCCCAGAACTACCTGCCCTCCTCTAGTCTGCTGATGTCATCTTCTCCACTTCTAAAATTTGTTATTCACACTCCTTAGCCCCCCCATTATAACTATTTACTCTTCTTCTGTCTTCAACATGAACAGAAAATCTTCTGCATTTCCTTCACCATTTGGTACGTGAACACATAACCCCATATATTCCCACTGAATGTTCTCATTGCAAAATCAGGCTAGATCTAGTCATAGCGTGGGAGAGGTCTTGACATCAGCACAGCTTCTCCTGTCATGCAGAGTGAGATAGGTGCTGCTGAAGGGAACATTAATGCTCCATACCCCTGGTGAATCCGTGGTGGGGAAGACCCGTCTCTGCTCACACAAGTGCCAGCTATGCCTTTCTCTGCACTGCCTGTGCTGGTGGGCACAGGTGTACAAACCAGAAGAGCATGTTCAATTTAATTTAAATTTTGTACCTATTCCCTATAATAATGACATTGCAGGTACAGGCATACTAACCATTATGTTATATGAAAATTATATTTCCATATCTTCCCAGATGAAACATCAGACAGATTTCATCTCCTTTTTTCCCCAGAAAGGTCTGGAGGAGAATAATTTTTATAATCTACTTTCAATTACTAAAATTGCACAAGCATAAAAACCCTACTAAGATGAAAAAAACTCTGGAAACTATTAGAGAGTCTCAGAAATGAACTCTTAAATTGCTGTGCTACATTCATTACCTAGCTCAGTAGGCTCTCAATGGTTTATTATAATGTTAAACTCAATAAAGGGTGCATTTCTCAAAGGGCAGAAAAGTCTTCATACCATTATTTTATTGTTTATCAGGTTAATGTAAAATCATTTCATAATGAATACACTTCTAGTTTCCAGAATTTTTCTATTTTAAAGCAATTTTAAGGGAAAATAAATGATGGTGAAACTGAAAATCTCTACTCTTTGATGATGTAGTTTTATACTATTATTGTTTGGTTGTTTTCTTCCCTTGTAAGATCCTGACCCATAGAAATACTTCACAAGTCATAAGTACATTTCATTTAGGTGTTCCTATCACAATTTCTGTACACTTTGGAAAGAGGATGTTTGGTTTGCTGAATATTTTCTTTACTAAAACCAGCAATTGCCCATCCACAATCAAATCTTTTTAATAAAATATTTAATTGGATCTGAAGTGAAAATTTATTTCACTGACAAATAAAGAAATAGCTCATTTTTATTATATTTAAATTCTTTTTTTCAACCCAGCCTCAATTCAGCTCTGTACTGATGAATAAATCCTTTGCAGTTTATCTAAAAGTGGTACTCCAGTGTTGGTAGAGAAAATTTGTGAAGGCACAATGGTCTCATTCTTGTATGGATAGTACAGATGTAATTCAGGGAGCCTAGCATCCACCATATATTTTCAAGTATTTGGTACATATATATATACAAACATATATAAACAAAATACTAAATAAAATACAAATTCTGAAAGACCGCAGTGGTGACCTCACTGTCACTGAGTAGAGAACCATTTAGAGTCTGGTAAGTGCCCTGAGAAATTCCCTACCACGTTTTTGAATCAAATTAATTTGATACCAGCTGACATCACTGTCTTGTGAGAAGTATTACTCAGTGGAAAATGGTTTAGTCTGGTCTCACACACATAGATGGAGGGGGTTTCACATTTTTGGCACACTCAGCATATACCTGGACTGACTTTCTCCTCTTCCAGTGGTAGGACCTCCAGCTTTCCACCACGACCCACCCTGACTTGGAAGAAAGGGCACAAGAGATAGAGAACCTTCCCACGAAAAGGATAGATTCACTGTAGAAAATATTTCTGTAGGTAGTATTCTATGAATACATCAAAAATTTGTGTGGGTATGTAGCTAAAATCTCCTTTGAAAACAGAACTAGCAAGGGCAAACATCCAAATAGCATACTTGCTTTTGTCCACAAACAGTGCCATAAGATGGCAATCCCTCCCTTCAGGGAATTCTCCATGGTTCAGGTAGAAGCTTTTAACCCTCAGGTATTCTTCATGGTATGTGTGACTGTACTCTGGTCCTTGTTCAAAGAAAAGCTATTCTGAACCATCATCCCAAGGCCAAAGATGTTCTGCAAGCCTGTGCTTGTGTGTATGTGATTTTGTGGACACCTAAACAGTGCTGGCAGTAAGGAGATAGGGATGAGTGCATTCTCAGGAGCTTTCCTCCTGCATGCAGGATGGCTGAGGAGGTCAGAGTTGGCACTTACAAAATAATCATGATTGTTTCACTGTTATCCTGTGGTGTGTGCTGTGGTTTACCCACTTGTAGCTCTTAAGGCTGCAGCCAGGGTTGGTATTCTCTTTGAAGAGTGACAGACAGTGTGGGTCTAGAGCCTCATCACAGCCCTGTGGTGCCTCTGTAATAGTAAAAAATGGCATTGAGCCTCTAACGAGAGTATGGCATGTATTTAGAAGTGTAAGGTATAGAGGCTCAGGGGGAGGGTGGAGATGGTTCTCCAAAGGCAAATGCACACTAATATAGAAGATACTTTGTTCAGTCAATCAGCACAAATATGGATTGGCAGAAACCTAACAATACATGCTAGCTGTGAGTAGTTTTGAAAGCATACAGAACCATCAGATGCTTTGCCTACTTATTGAGAAGTTTACCATTAAAAATCACAAAACAACAGACCTCCTTTGTACTGCAAGTTTGCTTTTCTTGTCTGTGAAAAAAGAAGACTGAATGTATGTAGGGGACAGTGGGAAAAGAACTTGAGAGTGCTTTTAAAGCAAAAATGAAGAAATGGCTGGGAAAATTGCAGAGAAGAGTAAGAGTTGCACTTTTCCCTCTGTAGGATAAAAGAGTGCAAGAAGATACACAGTGAAGAATGATCACCCCAGAACAGCCAACTTCACAAAGTGAATTGCTGAGGACTCTCTACCATGCTGTGCCAAGGCTCTGGGGACATCAGATAGTACAACTTCATATTTAACATACGTAATTGTGGAGGAACCTCACCTTCTGTCTTTTTATCCCCAAGTAGAATAAATCACTGGGTTGCACCCCAGACATTCTGTTTTGGCCCAGGAAGAAATCTCTAAAGTGTTATCTTGAATCATACCTTCACTGCTCTGTTCACCTTATCTAAGCAGTTTTCCCCATGGTTTCTTGTAGGGCAACAGAGAAAGGGCTCAGTAGGTTGGTCTGGCTACCAGCAAGCCTGCACAAGCTGGGTTCTTCTGGTGTGAGCTCTAAAGCTTTGTCCCATCTAGCTTAGAAAGGCAAAAAGTAGCTTAGCAGAAAGAAATTGGAGGAAGTTTATCCTCTGATGGCCACTATCCCTGGGCAGCCCCGAGTTACACAGCAGGAGCAGTAGAATCTCCCCACCTGGTGCCAGGAAGTGGCAGCTGTGGGAAAAAAAAGTTTAAAATCTTAAAAAAGGTTTCCTGCTTTGGTAAGAATTTGAAGTCACAGGCCTCAAAACTGAAGGGACACTGGAGCTGAGTGGCAAGAGATCTTCTTGGGTGCACCTGCTTTTTCTATATGAGGAGGTGCTTTTAATTTGTTTCTTTGTAGTTAAATGATTTAAACAGGAGACAATGTGATGAGTAACTCCAGGGATTATGTTTTGGTTTTATTCATTTGCTATATTAGCTTCACCAAAGGAAGATGTGAAAACAAATCTTTTATTTAAAGGAAGATTTATTTGTAAGGTAGGATGCCTCCACTCTTCCTGTCTTGCTGTATACGTCTTGGTCTTACCTCAGCTCTTTGACTTCTCCTTGCAACAAAATTATCAGAGAGCAAATAAAATTCTCAGTGATTGGTAGTAAGGAAAGTCATTCTGATCCAGATACCTGAGAAGGCTTGAGAATGTTTCTGCTTTACACTACCCCTTATTATTACATCAGGCTATTCTTTGCATTTACAGGTTCATTCTCAATAGCTGAGAAGTGTTGTATTTTGCAGACTATGAATTCAATACCACCAGACAGTAGGGAAGCTGAATGACTTTAGAAAGTTTACATGTCATATAAGGAAAATAGCATTGTTTTCTTCCAACCCAAAAATGTCAAACACAAAATGTCAGCTCAACCTTAGCAAAACCAATATTATTACGGCCTGTGTATGCATATGATGCACTGTTTATATTCCACAGATCTTAGCAGCTAGACTGAGAAGTGAAAAGTGAAAAAAGACAGACCAGTGGCCCCTAGGGTGCTGTGATACTGATCCAGTGGCCTCTTTGAGGGAGTCTTGATGCTTTAGCTCACCCCAGGGAGAGCTATGGCTGGCTATACTTCTTTATATTGGGTATAGCTAGTTTTCCTGCACAGCTGTAATTTCTTTCTTTAATGCTAAAAGTTTTCAAAGGGGAGGTCACCACTGCTGATGCAGCAATCATAGACTTTAAAATGTCAGAGAGCTCAGATGCCCTGTGGAATGCAATCAAGTTCCCACAGACCAGGTGCATAACTGAATAAAGAAGATATTGTAATAATTAGGAGAACCTTGTGATTATAATCACAAGAGGTTAGCAGATAAGAAATGAGTGTGTGCTGGGATGTGATGTCAAATGAAGAACATCTGTTTATTGGGCCTTTAAAGTCTTATACTCCTGGATGGAGTCTCTGCCTGTTCACAGATTAAAGTTAGAACAGAGAAGAGGGAAAAAGTGAGATCAATGGATGTTTTGATGCAAGATGAAAAAAATATAGAAAGAAAGATTTGGCCATTTTTGTATACACCTGCCTCTAGAATGAAGAAATGTGTAGTGGATGGATAGTGTTATGCTTTAATATGTTTACCCTAGTGAAATGTTCAGCAGGTCTTCCAAATTTTAGAGCTGACAAGACAATAAATCACTGCAATATGAAAAGTTTCACAGGGTTATCAAAGGAAGGTTATCTGCATGTCTGGCCAATACTTAAAGGCAAGTTTCTTGGAAGAGACTTGCAGAATGCATGCTAGCATGTACATGTATGTGTGGGTGTGTGTATAAGAAGACTGAACAGGCTGTTATCCTGAGTCTTGACTCTAGCCATTGGCATGCTCCAGGTTGAGAGGTTTCTCTGCATGGATAGTGAGAGTAGCATAGTCTCCCCTACTCGTGTGGGATTTGGCATCTTGTTATCCCTTCCACAGAGGATAATGGGAACACAGTCTCTCAGAAATAGCAGACTTTGCAGGGGTGACTTGCAAAGGGAGAGTGTTTTCAACTCTCCTGTGGTGCTCCCGCCCTCAGATGGTTAAACATTACAGTTTAAGAAGAGCTCATCTTTCACCACTGTTCAGGATCTATGTATTTATGCAGGCTATATGTACAGAGTAGAAAAGCAATATGGAATGCAATAAATGATATTCCAAGGCTTGGTGATAAAACTGATTTTTGCCTCTGGTGGCATCACCAATTGCATTTCCTTTCTGTATTTCTTCACCCATCACTTTCCCTCACCACGGAGGTTACACCTCGGTGTGTCTGGTGAATTAAATATAAAGGCTTTTTTTCAGGTGTTAATGAGGTGAGATGCTTTTCCTGCTATGAGTGCTTGGTGTGTTTCTATATAAGAACCTTACACAGCCTCAGCAACTTTTACTAAGCTGCACAGTGTTATTGATTTCTCCAGCTTCTGCTGTGAGGGGTTTGTGGTAAAAAGCAGTGACTCAGCTGATGTGCTCAGTGGAGCTGTTTTACATGCTCAGACTGTGCTGCTGTTGCTGCTGAATGGTTAAAAAAAATTTCAAAGGCAAGCCTTTCAATTTGTTTGAAGTAAACTGCAGTCAGCAGCAAGGTTTTCTGGCAACTTTGCAGAGATTATTGCAAACACTCCAAAGGGCAGGCCTGATTCTGGGGGATAAGCCAGAATGTGCTTCTCCCACAGCAAAATGGGAGACAGATCAGGGGTCCAGCTTCCCTCTTGGACAGAACACGGTACACTGAAGCTAGGAACAATCCCACACAGAAAGCTGGGGTGTTTGGAAGGGGAGATGGCTGAAAATGTTGGTCCCTCTGCTGAAACAGGGCAATGAATATCAGGGCAGGCTTGTACTGGTGATCTCAGCTCTCTATCTGCATCTGCCTGCATGGCTGTGACAGCGATTTACTGAGGGTTACCACATTCTTAATGCTGTCCCATGGAAACCTGCAGATGAGAAATGTTTGTCACCACAAGACAGATCAAAGCCGAGACCTCCCTGAATTTCTCACAGACAGGAAATTCAGCAAGTATGCAACCTGGGGAAGAGGAGGGAAAAAATGCATCTGTCCTGGGAGGAGAAGTGGGGATTGTTTATCCTTTTCTGAAAGATAAATAAGCTGTTCCTGCCTGTGATCCTGCTTATCTGTAAAGCAGGACTCCTAGAAGCTTCCAGACCACCACAGATCCATGGAAGTGTAGGTCAGGAGGCACCATTTGGACCTCTCTTGTTCAAACTCCTGTTAAAAATATCTTTATCACCAACACTACATGAATTCATGGCTTTGTCCAGTAATTCTAAATATTGAAAAGCTCAAAGGATGGAGATTCTACAACCTCACTGGACATCGTTCTTTGGTGCTGCACTCACTGTCACCTTTATAAAGACATCTTGTCTAATGTCTGTCCTGAACCACCCAACACAGAGCTTGTGGCTATTGCCCTTTGTCATATGGTCTGCCACTGTAGAAGAATTTGTATCAACTTTGCAACACTGGTTATATTAAATAACCAGTGTTATTTAATATCTTCATTAATGACATAGACAAGGGCATCAAGTGCACCGTCAGCAAGTTTGCAGATGACACCAAGCTGACTGGTGCGGTTGGCAGACTTAAAGGATGCGATACCATCCAGAGGGACCTGGACAAGTTCAGGAAGAGCACCCATGGGAATCTCATGAGGTTTAACAGACCAAGTGCAAAGTATAATGCTCAGGTCGGAGCAACCCCCCATATCAACAAAGCCTGAGGGATGAACAGATCGAGAACAGCCATGCTGAGAAGAAGTTGGGGAGCTGGCGGATGAAAGGCTGATTGTGAAATGGCAATGTGTGCTCACAGCCCAGAAAGCCAATTTTGTCCTCGGCTGCATCACAAGCAGCATGTCCAGCAGGTCTAGGGAGGTGATTCTGCTCCTCTACTCCACTCCCGTGAGACCACACATAGAGTGCTGTATGCAGCTTTGGGCTCTCCCCAACACAAGAAGGACATTGACCTGCTGGAGCAAGTCCAGTATAGGGCCATCAGGTTGATTAAAGTGATGGAACACCTCTCCTTTGAGGAAGGGCTAAGAGAATTGAAATTGATCTGAGAATTTACATGAGCACGTAAGGGACAAGGGGGAATGGGTTCAGACTGAAAGAGAGTAGGTTTAGATTAGATATTAGGAAGAAAGACTTTACTGTGAGGGAGGTGAGGCACTGGACTGGGTTGCCCAGAGCAGTTGTAGATGCCCCATTCCTGGAAGTGTTCAAGGTCAGGTCGGATGGGGCTTGGAGTAACCTGGTGTAATGGAAGATGTCCCTGTCCATGGTAGTGGGGTTCTGTCCATGGTAGGGGTGTTGGAACTAGATGATTTTTAAGGTCCCTTCCAACCCAACCCATTCCACGATTGCATGATTCTGTGATTCTGAGAAGCTGTAGGCTGCTATTGAATTCCTCCTAGCCTTCTCTTCATTAAAGTCTAGAAACCCAACCTTTCCTTACAGGATGCATCCTACTGGCCTCTGACTCTCCTATTAACCTTCCACTGGATTGCTTTCAGTTTCTCCATGAGCAAACTTGGAAAACCTGAGGATCCCACCAATGGAGAAAGTCCAGGGCTTCTGCATGTCTCAGGATATGGAGCTGAAGCACTAAGGGTACTCAGGCTTCCTACCACAGCAGTAGAAGCTTGTGCTGTGACACCCCAGCTCTCATCTCCAAATGCCTACCTGAGATTCAGGTAACCAGATGTACCAACAGGGACTTAGGCAGTTGTGCTTAGGAGACAACCTGGGTGCATTGAAACAGAACTTTTTTTTCACTGAGCATTTATGTTTTGACATCCTGATGTTCTTCTATCCAGTAAAACTGAAATCATACAGGTTACTTCAGGAGAACAGTGTTGGCTGGAGAAACGACTACTTTTGAGGGGCTTAACCTATGCGTGCACTCTGAGTTGCTCAATAACACTGCCTTGCAAAGCAGAAATGGAAAAAACCCAGAGAACAGACTGACCTGAATTCGAAGAGCCTGACAACAAGCCCGGTTGTTGAAAGACTGCAGCACAGAAACCTCACAGTGAGATCTCTGAAGCAAGGAGACCTAGGATCTTGGGAAAGAAGCATGGACATACTGACTCATTGTCTGTAGCAATCTCTCAGGTATTACTAGACCCACTATATGCTGTTGAGACCTCAAACTGCCAAACATAGGAAAAATATTTTCATTTGTATTTAACAGTTTTTTAATGATAAGAAAACTCTTTCACCCTTCTAAGTCCTAAGAAATCTGTTGTGGGGAAACAGCTGAGCTGCCCCCTTTCAAAGTCTGTACTCCCCCTGGATTTATGAATTCAGTGACCTTGGCAGATGTACAGAAGAAACCCTTTACCACAGCAAGGGACTGTTTTTCATTTCTTTCCAGACTAGGCACAAACATACTTTCTCTCATCAGATACACAGATTTTGAAATTCCACTTCTTTCCTCCCTCTTCAATAAAACAATTTTTGAGTGCCAGAAAAAACCACACACTCCAGCTGTATGGTTTCTGTTGCCCTCCTACAGCATCCCAAGGTAGTAGATAAAAAGGTGTTGTTTTGAATTCTGTTTTCTGAGTCCAGTATAAAGTGCAATTGAAGTTACTATCTACATTGGCAATTTTAGCTCTCTGGTGATTGAAACCAATTCTTATTAGCTAAACATGTAAAGATGTGGCATGGTTTCCTTCATCTCAGAATATGCAGGAATAGTATTGTGTCACAGATGACGGGAATTTGGAGGATTCCCAAATTCAACAGAGAATTTACTATGCTGGATCAAACAGGTTTCCTTTCCCACCCCTCTGCCCTCCAATCAGGACTGCTGCATTTGGTAATGACTGCATTTCATGTGAGGGAAATGACAAAATCTATCCATGACTGATGTTCCATGCCAACAGTGCAATACTGTAGATGGAGGGAAGGCAATTTCCTTGTGACCTTGGAAAAGAGCACCTTAAGCAAGGCAGTTGCTGTTATGCAGGCCAACAATTGCTGTAGTCAATTTTTAAAATCCAACCCTGTTTATGGAAAAAGAAGTTAATCCTGGATGTGAAGGTACGGTCAAGAAACACCAGACAGTACTATTATTGATAATCAACCTGATTTTGTTTAATTAAATGTCTGGACATTTACATATTGTAGAAGTTTTTCTTATAAAATGCAAATACTTTTCAGAGTTGCTTGACCATCATTCTAATCCAAAGCCCCCACACATTTCTGACTACAAATATTTCTTCTTGCTGGGAATCTGCATGTGGGATGTACTCTTACAAGCATAACGAGACCCATCTCTGGGTACAATGAGTTCTCTCCCCAGTAACTTCCACCCTGGAGTTACTCTAAAAATCCTTGCAGGATTAGCCTGCAGCTATCCAGAAAGATAGAGAACCACACATGTTTTCAAAAGAACAGTTGTGTAGCTTGCTCTTATCATGATATTAGTGAAAGTAAGCAGATTACAAAACGCTTCATAATCTTGCACAAGCTGTTATGGTGAATGACCATATAAATGCATTTAAGAAAGCTGGGTTCATCCAATCCTTTAGCCCAACCACTTTTTTTTTTTTTTCAGTCAGGCATTACAATTACAGTGTTGGTGAAGAAAATACCTGATGAAGACCTTTGATTAGAAATTAGGTGGCTTTTTTAAATTGCCTAGTCTGTATTCATTGCCCTGAAAATTACCTGATTCCTTTTGGATAATTCTGAAAGTGTATTACCACACTGCATTGTATGAGCTAGTCCATCAGTAAAACAAAATATATATATTATCCATTTTAGCAAAATCGGTTTTTACTCCTGTCCTGCACACATGGCTCTTTACAGACAGTGGAATCAGCCACTCTGATACCACTCTGAAAAGGTTTATTCACAGAAACATGACTGATGCCAAATATTTGCCCACTCCCAAAAGATTTCCTTATTTACCTGTTTGATAAAGAGTGTTAGCTGGATTTTCATTAGCCCCTCCTGAAGGGGCACACATCACACTGAGGCACTTCTCAGTAGAATATTGACATAAAAGTACTAGAGCTACCATTACAACAACAAGTATTTACAGGGAAGATGTGTAATACACAAACAGGTCAAGGCCTTTTGAATTATTGCATAGCTCTTCTGCCCACTGGCTCACTATTTTTTCTTCATAAGGGGTGGTTCTTCCTTGCAAATAGTGCCACAACATGATGCCAAAATGGAAACAGCCACATTTCCCACTGAGATAAACATCAGTGATCTCCAGCTGTTCAGTGGTGCAGTAGCTCACATGAGTAAAGCCCATTGTTTTTGTTCCAGGTCTGGCTCTCCTGTTTACTGTGTCCTGGCTATTGCCATGTGTGGGAGAAGGAAAGTGGATTGTGTTGCCAGTGGCTTCCCCCACCAGCCTGTCCTGGGCAGGCTCCAGGGTCTTCACACACACCACCATGCCAGCTGGGCTGGCCAGGGTCCAATCGTTGCTGTTTCTCTTCCTTTTTTCATGACTGGTGTCTTCTCACAAGAATTTCTGGCAGGCAACAAGCACCGAGGGTCTAAATTCATCACAGAAGTTGCCTGCAGAGAGCAACCTGGCAATCTGCATCTTCCCAAGCAACCCAATTGCTGACAAGAAATGCAGACATGTGAGGCAGAACTGGCTTTAGTTATTCTCTCTTTTTCTTGTCTGGTTTTGCATTCTCATTCCTAGAATGCTCTCCATCCTCCCACATGGTGGAGAAGAGAGCCATAGCAGTCAGTGCCATGCAAGCATGTGGGCAGAGGTGATGCAGTTGGGGAGAGACATCCATGCTCACCCAGGCATGTGGCTCCCCAGCGCTGTCAGCAGAGCAGAGAGCTGCAGCCAATGGGTCTTGGAGACATCTACAGAAAGAGAGAAGACTGTCATTTATAAAGGTTGCTAGCCTTAATGAGAGGAGTGGGACGTTTGGCTTCCTCTGACTTTCCCTGGAAAAGTAGTTCACAAGTATATTTATAATATACAGGAGTATTTGCTTTTTTCTCTCTTGACTGGGACATAAAATAGAGTAAAAACAAGATAGACAGAGAAACAAACAGATATTTTGTCTGACAGGCTTTCACTTTACAAGCCAAATATTGGACTAAGGCAGCTGCTATTCAATTTTGACTCAAAATTCAATTGTAACTCTATGATAAAAGTCAACCTTTTTAAGTCTTGTCTTCTGCAGAGGCATTTTTTTTCTGAGGAAAAATATTCTGTAATGCCTTTAAGTCATCCACATGCAGGCAAGAAAGCAAGATGAAGGATTTCCTCCTGAACTGATTGCTTAGACCTTGCAATGTGATCTGAGCTTGCAGAGACACGTTGTAGTCCACCTCCATTTAAAATCCCAACAAAATGTCTACCCACTGAAAATCTCTTAGATATTATACAGATACAGATGGTACTCTGCTAAATCTTCTAAGCAGTGATGCAGTTCTGTCATCCTATGAATGCCTCAGCAAATGAATACTACCTCAGCTCTTACAAGTGAAACGTGGTTCTCATTTCAGATGCACAAAGCACAGAGACAATAAATGGCTTTGCATCCACAAAATAATGACTGCCACATATGTAGACTTTGAACCCAAACTTATGGTGTCTCTCCTGAAAGTCTCTCCCTGAGCCAACACACTGGCTGAGTGGAACAGTGCCTGTGAGACACATCCTACACCTGAAGCTGGGTGCTGTGCCATTAAGTACAGTACAACTCTTACAGGGATGGCAAGGATTGCTGCAAGTGAATATAATCCTGTCCCAGGGCTCTGAACAACTGGATTAATACCTATTATTCACTATGCTAGAGTTGTTCAAGAGTAAGGGACCCAGAGGCCAAGCCCATTAAAAACTGGGAAAAGGACAACAAAGACCAGGGAAGAGCAATTTGCATTCATACTAAAATATCATCAAGGAATCTTATATTCTTGGGTTATACATGATGAAGAAACTTTGAAGATCTTGCTCCCCACTCCTCAGCAGAAGCCAAATTTAAAAATGTAATTGAGATATTAAAGAGAATTCACCTTGAATGTTTTTGGATGTCTGTGCTAGAGGCTGAGTAACTTAAGCTGTCTCTTAACAAGTATCCTGTTTCCTCCAGCTGACCAGAGGCTCTATGTGAGCACCTTGGGCTGGCAGAGCAATGCTATTTCTTAAGAACAGAAACTTTTCACAGCAGGGTGCTGACTCCTATGTGAAGTCTTTCAAGCAGATTCACAGCTTTGCCATGGCACTCTTGCTCTGAGAGGTTTATGCTAGATAGCCTGTCCTCATTTTACACCAACCTGGTAGGTTTGCTACCTCTTACTCAAGGCTGACCTCTCCACATTTAAGCTGGAACCTATTCTGGCTTCAGCTGGCACTGATGGAGGGTACATAGCCACTTGGATTTTTTTTGGGGTGGGGAACAAGGTACTAAGTCTACCTGTCTTAAACATTTTGGAAAAGAAGGGCTCATGTGCCCTCAGCTTTGGTCTCTGAAGTCCTTCAGGGACTCCATCCTACTTTCTTCAAAATCACTGGTGTAGATTAAAAGTTGCTTAAAGGAGCAGTAGTTCAGCTTCCCTGCTTTCCAGTCTTAAGGAGTCCTGCTTTTATTCTCTAGAACTTAATTATTCACCAATCCATCAGCAAAAAGATGTGAGCAGTAATTTAGATGTGTTTTCTTTTACATACAAAAAACAAAGTTGTGGGAATTTTGTTATTTCACAGTTAGGTTCTGAGACAAAAGTATGATCAAAATGTCTTGGGTTTATGACAGTTATGATAATAATGTAGACTATTTCTTAAAAAAGAAACAATTTAAACAAATATTTTTTTCTGTCAGCACTGAAGTCCTAGAAATGGTACTGCTACTAATATTGTCCTCATTCTAACAGGCTTTGGTTAATTCAAACTTCTTTGCTTTAGAGAAAGGGTTTCCTTTGATGAGTCACCATCCCAGGAGGTATTTAAAAGATGTGTAGTTATGGCATATGGGACATGGTTTAGTGATGGACTTGGCAATGCTGGATTAATGGTTGGACAAAATTATTTTAGAGGTCTTTTTGCAAAATAAATGATTGCATGATTTTATGGTTCTCCGATGCTGCTTCATTTCAGCTGCCACATAATGTGAGCTGCAGTGATCTGAAGGTAGCTAATTCCCAGAGTTAGCCAGCAGGTTTTCTCAGTGTGTTTCCTTTCCAGGAAAGCTTAGAAGGTTAGTTAGGAAGAGGTTAGCAGTATGAAGTGGGTAAGGGGACTGGAAGAGGACAGAGCTGAGTTGGCATTGCCTTGTGGCGGAGCTCAGCAGGGGGAGCAGGGCTGTTTCACCATCCATTTTCTACCTTACTGCCTTCACAGCAGTTTTGGGAAACTATGCTGGAGGAGGTCAGAAACTTTCTTCAGTAGCAAGAAATGAAAATATTTAGAAATTTTGCTTCAGTCAGATGTACTTTCTTTCTTGTTCTCTCCCTCTTTTTTATTAATGGAATCTGTTGCCTAAACATTTTTGTGCTTTTGTCTCCAGTTCTATTCTGCTCTTACTTGAAGGCAGCAATTTTGCTTAAGAGATTCATAGCAAGAGAAAATAGAAGACAAAAGTCTCATTGATATTTCATACAACAAAGGAAAAACTGAACAAGAAGGTAATTAAAGTAAAATCCTGAAAGCTTTTCATTCTACAAGGTAAAAAAATGTCTCTAAATCCCAATTTAATTTTTCTTGTCATGTTGACTATCCAGCTCCAATGAATAGACAAAATGTTCTAGTGTATCACCCTTTGTGTACATATTTTTAATTCTTTTTCCTGCACATATATTACAAAAGGTTGAGAAGATGGAAGTGGTTTTCTGCACAAAGGAAGGGTATTTGCTCAGCAGTCTGATGCTTATTAGGTTTTAAATCTGTTTGAAATAATGAATTGCAATTGACTGTAATTAAATATAAAACATTAATTAACCGAGTGTTATTAACAAAGCAAACCAAGAGCAGTTTGTAAAGCTTGTATTTCCTTTTACAGAAGTTTCCCTGCATACACAAACTCTGCAGGCTAACCCTTAAAGACTATGTGCCAATCGCAACAAACATTTTTCTTTTTCAGATGGGAGAGTTACATCTCTTTATTCAATGTAATATTATATTATTTGATGGTCAGAATTGTCGTATTAAGTGTTTGTGCAAGAATTCTACCAGTAAACCCCATATTTCTCTCATTGCAGATATATTGCTACATATAAGTTGCAGCAGAAAAATGCATATGAGCAGTATCATTGAATTACTGGAATACACAGGATATACATCACTTGATAATTTGGCTCTGAAAAGCCACACCACAGAGTATTATCTTGAACACTCTGGCACTAAGAAGATTCTTTCTTACAGCAAAATTTCCATCCAGGAGCAAGTAGTTGAATTTATTAAATGTACTTCAGATATTAATTGTTACGAGTTAATTGATTCTGTCGCAGGTGGTACTTTGAAGGGCAGTTGATGAAAATTACTTTGGGGCAGAAGGTACTTGTCTCTGGGAGACCTTAATGAACCTAAAGGCTACTTCAGTTTGGAGAAACACAACATTGCCCAGGAAAGGTATGGTAGCTGATGACTCCTGAAGCAAAACATCTTTGGCTGCCCGCTATTGTGCACCACCTATTTTCTTCTTTACTATCTCCCTGCTGCAAGAAACCTGCTCACTCTAATGTATTACTGGGCCACATGATGTACCTCCCAAGATCCAGCACACAAGGGTACAAACCCTGGTACAATTGCTCTTTTCCCTTTTACTCACACTGAAGGCAGCCAGTTTCCCAGCGTCCCAAGGCAAATACAATAATTCCTTAAAGCTCAGTAGATGCTGGGCTTTTGAAAGGAAAACACTGTGAAGGAGAAGTGTTTTCTTCAAGGCTCTGAGGGGAGAGATAATGAAGAATGGCTCCATTGTACAGTGAGGATTTGCCTTGAGCAGCATCCAAATGCCTGTATTTCACCAGAAATGCAAGCTCTTTCTGCACCTTGAGGCAAGCCAGAGTCTTAATTGCTAAAGCAGATATTTGTATTGGGACACATGAGAGCACACCCTGCAAAACTATATAGGTACTGTAGCCTCCACCTTGCTCAGAGAGCAGCATCAAGAGTACTTTACTGAGCTGTATGCAGAATGATGTCATTTACTCCCTTCTAAGGAGGGTTTTTACAGGATTTCCTCCATATGTTACTGTTAATTCTGTGACATGGATTAGGAGTAAAGCTGAAGCTCTGCAATCCCTTTAGCCCATTACCTCCCAACTTCTCAAGACCCACTGTCAGTAAAAGATAGATAGGCTCAGGTTTATGTCTTTAGCTCCCTGTCCTCCTAAGTGCATGGGAGTGTTTGCATGGGTTTTGTGTAGCTATCCTTCACCAAACCCTAGCATTCAACCTGGTTAATCCTCAGGACTTCTCTGTGCACACATAATCCAAACAGCCATCTTTCCCAATATTTTACTTTCTTATTTTCTGTTTGCATAACTCCTGTGAGGTTTGCAGGCTGCATCTTGTTCCCTCAGGGAGGTGGCAAAATCACAGCAAATCAGGCTCTTTGCTCTAAAATTTCCCAAAGATCAAAGTTTAGTTATCATTAGAATGTAAATGTCACAATATTATGAAACTGGTGCATGAGGAGAAAACATATCTTCCTCTTTGAAAGAGTTTCTATGTGATGTGACATTTTGGTAACATTTCAGGGAGGACTTTTTTTTCTCTTTAATGATCTTTCTTGGCTTTGTTTTTTTTTTCTTTGGGGGGG
>JAWWMO010000083.1:113317872-113407843 GCA_035047845.1 Dendrocincla fuliginosa | reverse complement strand
TTTTTTTCTCTTTAGTGATCTTTCTTGTCTTTTTTTTTTTTTTCTTTGGGGGGGGGCCAGTATAAGTATGCTGTTCCCGCCTGCTAAAATAACATTTAAAATAAAGCATTTCACAAAGTCCTTTTCAAACTGACTCCAACGTCCACCTTGTTGTTTTACTTAATCTGTTTCTCAAGGCAAGAAAAAAGGGATTGAGTACATGAATATTAAGAAGGCCTGACTCCTGATCTCTTAATAAATATACTCAAATTATCCATATACCACAGCAAGAGATGTGTTGTAGAGTGTTTGAGAACAGGGATCCACTTCAGAAAATATTCCTTTTGCGAGATGCTTGAATCCTGACCAGCATAGAGCACCTCCAATGTGAGATATAGCACATTATCAGCTCATGCTTTCTGTTTCTTCTTCAGTAAGTCAATTAAAATAACTGGCCTTCATGTGTGCAGGGAGGGGTGGGAGCAGCTCCTACTGCTTTCTACCATTTTCAGACAGACACAGCCCTGTTAAATGGAATATGTATATGTTGAAGAGTGTGTGTGTGTGTAGTTCTGGCAATTGTACCTAAATGGAGCACCTCAGCCCAAAAGGACTGTAAAGAAACATGTTAATACTCTGAAATTAACTCTGAAATTAACCATTTTAAAATGATAAATGATCTCTGTAATCAAGTGATGCTCTTTTTTATCAGCCAGTAAAAGGACAACATACAAAGTACACATCTTTTGATGACTGGGAAAAAAAGCCCCAAAAAACAAGCAAAAAATCCCTACAGCAGCAAGAGTCACTAAATTCTTCCACAAACACAAATATCTCTTTTCCAAGAAAGCAGGATCATGCTTGGTATTGAAAACTATTCATATTCAAATACCCCTGAGATACATTAAATTCAAGGTGATAATTTTAAACTAGTGCATTCCTCTAGCCATAAAAAATATGAAAGCAAAGATGGAGAAGGTCAATGCAGCAAATTACTGAAGTGGCAGGAATTGAAGGATGATCTTCTTTTTCTACAAGCATTAAAACCCACCTGTATTTTAAATTATACCATTTTGAAGATCAGAATTTGCAACTGGTGCATCTAGGCCTGGAAGTTTCAGTGGCATTATCCTTGAAGGATCCTGATTCAGGACAAAACTCCAGAAGAGCAACAGTGTAATTTTTAAACTATACCACTCAGAGGCTCCTGCAACAGTCTGTAGCTGTGAAAATAAAAGATATGGAAAGTGATAAAAATTAGCAGATGAGGTGCTTATGGGTCATGTTCCTCTTGCATAGCATCTGGGATTGCATGCACAGTAACAGAGCATTGCTATAGGTACGTTAGTCTGGCTAAATAGAAAGACACCAGGCTGTAGAGATGGGTAATAACTTTTCTTAAATCAACATCAACATTTTAGCATCTAGGCAGAGACATCATGTGGGGATAGTGTTTCTTAGGGTTTTCTTTTCTCCTGTTGTGCTTCCTTATCTAGCTCCTACATGCTAAGGAGAAGATAAAAAACATAGAAATAACATGATAAGTATTATAATATCACAAAATAACACAAGCAGAGTTTTACCTGCGCCTCTGTTGGCTGTATTACTCCAAACAGACATATTACAGGCATTCATGAAGATGTGGATGTGGACCATGAAGGGTAGAGTCTAAAGACAAATGAGAATCTAGGGCAGGGACACAAGTTACACAGCCTGGTATAAAAATCAACAGTATAAGCAATAAAAGTGAGTGACTGTAAAATCATTGAAAACTTAAAATTGACAGAGACATCCCAGCCCTGCTGAAGTCAGTGAGAGAACTTCACTGCCTTCAGAAGAACCAATATGTGACTTGGGATGAGTGGAAGGCACAACCTACATTACGTTATATTTACTGCCCCTTAGAAACAGGCACTGGATTGCTTCTCAGAGCAGGCTCCCCATAGCAAGTGCAACAGAGTGTGATTTAGAGGGTCGCTGATGTAAATTTCAAGGCACTGCATGTTGGTAAATTCTATCCTGTTTTAATACAAAATCTGTAATTGGAGTGTTAGTGACCATTAAAGAGAAATTTATTACAGAGGATTTTGCAAAAAAAAGAAAACAACTCCAGACTATATTTTCTCTTGAACATCTTAAGGAATACTTGCACTCTTAACTAGCTAAGCGTCTGTTGTTTTTCCTTTTCCATGCTAGAGCAGCCAGAATTATACCCTGTAACAACTCTGATAAGACTTGCAAAGGAAACATATATTCAAATACAGTTTTAACTTGGCTTGCTTTATTTAGCCTTTTTTTTTCAATAGAACTTTTCAGATTATGCTCATATTTCTGGTTTTTTCCTCCCTCTGTAGATAAACACTATCAACTTACACCATCATATAATTGTACTGTGCAGCAGTCTACTTAAGTAAATTCTGGTTTTCACCCTCTGTTATTATAAACCCATTTTTGTTTTATTATGACTAAATTGGTGTGGAAAGGTAGGAATATTGCCTGTTATTGCAATGCAGTAAATACATTGCATATGGAAAAACTAAGTGATAAAGAGCTTAATTAACTGTGATTTATACTGATCTATATGATCATAAAATCACCAGAGTTTGGAGCAATATAATTTGTTTTTAGTAAGTGTTGCCTGAAAGACTAGTAATTACAGTCATAAACCAATTACTGAACTAAAGTGTAGTAAATTTAAAACCAAAAGTAGTCGCAAGATATTTCATTAGGAAGCCCACTACATCAAAACAATTTGGGTTTAAATATGACACTGAAACTGCAGTAGCACCTGTGACAGGTGAATTTTCAAGTAATTTTCCACTCTAACCTTGCATTTTTGAGGTTTCCAGATACATTCATGTTTTGGCTTACCAGTTGTAAGCATAGTCCCAGTGCAATCTTGTTGATTTAAATGGACAATGCTAGTACTAGTTCTGTGCTGTGTGTGGGCAAGAAAGCCTGAGCAGACCCAGAAGTTGTCAGGTTGCAATAAGACCACAGCAAAGA
The DNA here is from genome assembly GCA_035047845.1 of Dendrocincla fuliginosa. NCBI lineage: Eukaryota > Metazoa > Chordata > Aves > Passeriformes > Dendrocolaptidae > Dendrocincla > Dendrocincla fuliginosa. The sequence goes on along the minus strand of JAWWMO010000083.1, from coordinate 113,404,858 downwards.
ACTCTGGAGAGCAAGTTTGTGGGTTAACAGAGCAAGAGTCACTTTTGGCAAAGCCAACAGTTGTTGGCTGATATATGAACTAGACAGGTAACAGGCAAAAAAAATTAATTTCACTCTTTCAAGTCAAATAAAGTTCAGCGGGAATAAGCTGACATACAGAGGTCAGGCTGTCTGAGAGATGAATGGAAGCCCCATCCACAGTAAAAGGACACTTATACACATATTGCACTTTGTGCTGTCTCTCTTATGCTGAAAATAACTTTTCCTTTTTTAATTAAAGTACTTCAAAGGAATCTCACAGGAAGTTTAGAGTGTGATGCCAAAAGGATAATGTAGTTACAATTGTGCTAATGTTTCCACTGTTGTGACACTTCATGGTGCCTAAGAATCAGTTGCCAGAGAGGGCCAAATCTCTTCTGGAAGCTTTTGCTCCAGGCACCATGACACTGGGGCTCCATTTCTGAGAGAAAAGGGAATTATGAGGAGAAAGCAACTATTCCACGCAGTGAATGGAGACTGATGAACACTGTAGCTGTCTTTAAGTGGTCTCTTGAAGACAACATCGAGGGTTACAGATGTGACTGTTCTCACAAGCGTACCAGGAGGCTTCCTCACTAAAATTTGCCAAGGACTTACAAAAATAACTCACTGAAAGAGAAAATTGTAAAATATTATTAGTAATAGATCACCAATCTTAAGAATTGCAATTGTTTAACAATTTTGAAGAATCACTGACATTTTGAACAGATAAAAGAATTAAGAAAATCTGAAGATGGAGCAAAATTATTTTGGTTATGCCATAGCAAGCAAAGATCCTGACAAATGCTGCAGACTCTTAACACAGCAAAGGTGCGTGGTCAGAAAGATGTCTGATGAGGTAAACTGTCTGCTAATACAAGGTCATGTGTATTTAATGGATAGTACACAGCTGGGTACTAAGTTAGGTATAAATATTCCAGAAAAAGGGATTCCTAATAAGGACTGTGCAATGGAGATGTGCTGGCTGCACAGCCTTGGACAAAGAAAAGAGAGGTTTCCTCTGAGCTCAAACACCATTTCCTGAGTGCAGGTGACCCAGGGGAGCTACTCATGCCACCACTCCCCAACCCCGTTCTGTCACTGGGATCTGGGTTAGCCTTAACACTTCAAACAATGTGTTGCTTATTTTCCTGTTGCTTTGTAGGTTGTTTTTTTAACATGCATCATTGTGACTGAAGTGGGTTAGAGAGAAATGACACGTAATGTTGTGCCAATAGTTTTGGTGACTTTCTGCCTTGTGAATGGCAGTAAGGGGCAAGAAGGCCCTGGTAGGGCTGGAAGGGGTGCCTTACTGCAGACGTGGCCTGTGAAGCTCAACCACTGCTCCAACACGTGCCAAGACAAGAAGATATCATTAGCGCTACAGCAACAGTGCACACAGGGATAACAGACCTTCTTATCTTGGTTGCTTCTACTGGGACACCTTGGAACAGGGAGAACAACTCTGAGAGCTGTTCAATTTGCCCAAGGAAAGGTTAAGGACAGACACATCACAGTTTCTGCACCTACGTAGTGAGCAAAACTGGGGTGAGTGGGCTCTTCAGCCTGGCAAGCAAATGTACAGCAGAACATTGAGGCTGCTGTTTGAAGACAAATTCAGACTGAAAAGGAGATTCCAATTTATCTAAGCAGGGGGCTATTAACCACTGAAATGACTTAGTGAATGCTGCTGTGGGTTCTCCATCACTGGCTTTGTTAAAATCAAAATAGGATTTCTCAACTGAAAAACTCCAGTTCGAAGGGAAATTAATTCATGCCTGGCTATAATTGGTGTTACGAAGAAAGTCAGGCAAAACAATTACAGTGATCTCATCTGGCCTAAAAATTGATGACTCTATTTAAAAGGAAAAAAAACCCAAAGCAAACATAAAAAAACTCACTCAGGAGGAATTAATTTCTAGAGACTGCATTTCACAATGGCGCATCACTTTCCAGTTGTGCAATTCTGTACCTGGGGTGATAGTGCTGCATTACTCAGAAACATCACTTAAGGAGACTAGCTAATTTTTAAAGGCAGTAGTAATTGTAATTCTTGGGTGAAATCAGAGCCTCAGTGACAGAAATGATGGGAGTTTCATTTCTACAGGACAGAATTTTATCTGCCTTTTCCTCCTTTCACAGCCATAAGCATGTCTCATTCTGCATGATTTTACAGAAGGATACAGAGGATTTTCTGCACTGCAAGTTGTGGTATTTCTTTTGGAAATGAAGAAAACCCAGCACACACTGGCTGAGTGCTCGGCTTTGATCTGATGATGTCTTCAAGTCGAGGATTAGATGAACAGAGGAATGTCACTGATGTTTTTCAGCTAAAGAGGGTTGCAGTTACATCAGTGTGGCATGCTCAGCAATATTTAGTGTTTTTCATAGTTTATCCCTAGGAAGGACTCAAAATCAGAGTGAAATTGCAGAGTACATGCAAAGAATCACTGCTAGTAGCCCACAAATTTAACTACTGATGAAAAGGTATATGATGCATTTTTAATACACAGAAAACATTAAGTGAAAGGGATAACAGATAAAGTTTCTCAAGCAAAGGAAAGACAACAACGCTATTTATAGCTTACAGTATGCCTACTGAGCAGAAGAGGTCAGAAAAATGTTGGGTCCTCTGCACAAAGCCTGCTGCATTTTGATACACTGATATGTTATCTCTGTGAACATACTGAATTGCTGGAGATATTTTACTCAGTATCCAAGGATCCCAAAAATGTCTCCTGATCAAATTCTGACCAAGGCTGACTGTCAAGCTGCAATGGTGCATTTTGATGCTCACGTTCACATTTCAAGGTGGCACGTTGTTTGAGAAAGCAGTCAATCCAATCCCACCCCTTAGTGGTTGCCAACATGCAGCTGTTTTGTAATCTGAAACCCAATCTGTGTAAAGAAAAATCTGTAGCATCCATTTATTTAGAGTTTTCAGTGGTTCACATGTGACAAATGTACATATTTTGTGATATTTGGTATGAGCATGGACCCTTTTTCTCTAGTATGAGCACTTTTGGACAGCCAAAGAAAAGGAATTTCTATTCCTACATTTTACTACAGAGAACACATCTCCATGGTTTTCAGATTTTTCTTAAAAAGAACTGGAAAAAGGAGGGGTTGTAACTGCTATAAATACTTGCTTCATCTCACAGATTAGCCAGCAACAACAGCTGGCAGCTGTGCTGACAAAAGTAACCCTGTCTCAGGAAAGAGACCTCTCCTAAACAGATTGAGATCTCAACATTTCTAAAGAATTTTGAATGCTCACAAAGAGTAAAAAACACCAGCATTTGTGGTGCAGAAAAGCAGGGCCTCAGAGCAGAACATTTCCCACCAAGGTGACTTGAGCATGGGACATGTTCATTTTGATGTCTGTGAATTCTCCAGGCTCCAAAGATCCACCCAGTTTAGACATGAGTTGCTTCATGCCAGATGTGAGCTGGTACATCAGGGCAGCTGCTGCACTGTCCATTACCAGTTGTGATATATTGTGAAAATACGCTCACACTGTGCAAAGTGTATGCTCTTACAGACCACGTAAGCAATTCATGATGGTGCATGGACTGCCAAGATGGACCAGAACACATATTCCTGAAGATAATGGGACAAAACCACTCTCCGTGACACCAGAGGAGAAAACCAGAGGAGAAACAGCTGCAGTTTCTCATGTTTTCTGAAGGAGACTTGTCTTTGGCAAGCAGGGCAAAGAGAATTTGGTAAAGCAGCAGCCATCTTCAAGCAGCAACTTGGCCAAAATACCTACCTATTTTAAAAATGGAATTAGTTTTGCTCGTGAGCAGCTGCCTCTGAGCAGTGGGCTGGAACAGCAGGGGGGTGGGCTGTGGGCAGTGGCAGGGCCCTTCCACCCTGGGCCCCTTAAAGACCTCAGACCCCTGGAAGCAGAGATTTGCTGCTCTTCTATGACTCACTTGTCAATCAAATTCTTTGCTAGAAATAACGCAGAACAGTTTCAACTGAATTATTTGATTTGGGGTTCCTCTAACTTGAAGCTGGCTTTTTTATTTCCCCTGTTCCACAGAAAATTTTCTCAATGTCAGTTCTATTATGCACTTTTGAAAAATAAGCAGGGCTTAAAATGAGTTATTTCTTATGGGAAAACAGTCTGTTGGGAACACATTACACATTCCATTTACTAATCAGAATCTTCTGATAATTTTTACTGTGCATTGCAAATGCAGGCAGCCCGCATTACATCTGTAGCGCTCAGATAGACTGGAACTGCTCCAAACTGCTTTTCAAAAGTTTATTTTTAAAATTTTCCATGCACTTACTGTTCCTTTATGCTGGTCACAAATGCATATTTATCCAATGGACTAACTACACGCATACAAAAATTTAGTAGAGTTACATGTACCATAGTGTTAAAAAATATACTGTCTCTCAAAATATATAGAAACCACGGCCTGAAGAAATAAATTTTTCAACCTGAGGAAGCTGAAACACTGAAAATATCAAGAAAGGAAGAAAAATGGTCACAGTAAACAAAGCAACAGGAAAACTAAGATTTTAGTGATATGCTTCATGAAACAGTTTCATATGGCTGGTCATAAATAAAAGTGAAGACTGAGGTTGTTGTCAGAAAAATTTCAAGGATGAGCCAAACAGCTGCAGCTCTGGCTTCTGGTTTCACCACTCAGTGTCAGTGATGAGGTCCAGGAGAAAGGATGTTCAGGTTCTGAGTAGCTGATGTGGAAACACAGATCTGGGAAAGAAACAGCAGTCGTAAAACACAGAGGAAACATGGAACAAGAAGCACTGTTCTACAGAAGTGTACCTTCCTGCAGCATGGTGGGAAGAGACACATGAGCCAGCAAGTTCCTGAATGTGGCATTTTCCTCCACACCTACTAAATCACTGTAGAAATGCTCCTTATTTGCCATAGCAAAAGTCTTGGAGGTGGTGTGCAGGGCTGAAAAACGTGGCATTAATTTTCCAGCAGAAGCTCTGAGGGAGCCAGGGATTAGCTGCTTGTTCAAAGACGTGGGTAATTCCTTTCCAAAACCTTTAAAGGATGCAGCTCCCACCTCCACTACTGCACATCAGTGCCTCCCTGGAAGGGGGCAGTTTCTGAGGGAACTTGTTGAGGAAGATTTCCTGGACTCCTGGATCCTGCATATCGCTCTCATCTCTGCTGTGTTTCACTGCTGAGAGTACAAAGACTTCCAGTATTCTTATCTTGGCATTCCTCATTTAGGGGAACGAGAGAAGCATTGCAAATGATTCTGTAGGGATGGATCGTGAGAGCAGTAATAAAAACTAAAAAGCCAGCACCAGCAGCCATGGCCAGTCGGATCCTTTGGGAGTACTGGGCGGTGAAACTGTTTCACATCCCTGCTCTGAAATGCTTGGCATTAACACCATGACAAGCTCTGCTCCTGCAGACTGTTCCTGAGGAAGACCTCATGGTCTGACTGTCACAGCTAATGTAATTTTCATGTCACATTTCTTCTCCCCACTCTGTTCTCCTGCATTCCCTGTGCTAAAGCAGCCATCTCTCCCCTTGCTCTCTCCCCACAGCAGACAGGACATGATCAGGATACACTAGCATCAAGGCTGCACTAAAAATTCATGCTCTCTCTTCTGCTTTCTTGTTTAATGGTTTTAAAGACATCAAGTCTATCAATAATTTTAGAGCCTAACAACTTGTAGCTGTTGGGAAAGACGTGTAATAGTCAGCATCGGTAAGGAAAAGCCTCTGTATGTTTTATTTTTAATTTTTTTTTTTTTTTAAAGGCTAATCTTCATAACTCAGCTGTGCATAACCTACTAACAACCTCATATTATCTACATGATCTGGCCTCCCCTGGAAAAGTGAAAAAAAGGTGCTGGGTCTCAATAGCTGCCAGGTGCTCATGTTGAACTAATTCTCTAACTTGGTATTAAAAAAATAAAACAAACCACCACTGTTCACAAATACATTAAGACAATGGATTAAATTTACTGCATATTAACATGAGGCTATAAATTATTCTTTGAAATAGCGTATTAAAGTATAATTAACTGCTTAAGCCTGGCTGGTGGCATGGCTTTGTAGACCTAATCCCTCCTTCCAGTGCACCCAGCATTTCTCACGCCTGGCATGTTGTTCTGCATCCAAGAAGGGGCTAATGCAGATGCAGGACTTCATTGCTCCTTAAGTCACATGGGTTCTGTCCTTCAGTAAGCCCATCAGACCACTGACTTTTGCCCAGTATCTACTGAATCTGAGTTTTCTGCCATGAAAACCATGTGAAATGCTCCTTTTTTTGCTCAGTGAAACGTGGTCAGGAAGCCCCTTTCCATACATTTTGAATGCACTCCACAATGTCATGGTGTTACATATTTCTCCACTCAGCAGCCTCCTGGAAACCCAGCGTGACCCTGAGCACCAGTTCTATGTGGTACTTGTGTGGCAATGAGCCCATTAGAAAAATCTTCAATTGCACACCACAGCTGCCTTTGGGTATTAAATCATACATGTCTCTGAGCCCTGACAGCACATGAATATCCTGTACATGGTGGGGGAATTGCCAGAACAGGGCCCTGAAGATCTGCGCTTGCTCCCTCTTCTGTAGCAGAGCTGGAAGTAGGACAACCACAGAAGAAGTGCACACCTTTCAATGGTGACCTCCAAGGACCAGGGTCCATTCCAAACATTTCAGAAATTATCCCTCAAATAAAAAGTCTCTCATAAAGATTTTTTGATATCACAGCTATTTTGCAGTTTATTTAAATGTGGTTTGGGTTAGGGTAAATTTGCTTTAAAATAGTACTAGTCATACACTGCTCCCAAAACACCTAGTTGGTGGTTAGAGATGAGTGAAAGGGGCATCCATGAGGTTTGATATGGATATTTCAGATGGCTCATGAGTTCCCAGGTTTTTCACTAGTTGTTCAGTAAAAATTCAGAAAACAAATTACGTGTGCTACCTGTGTGTAGAGACACATCATGTGCTGGGCAGGTAGGTCCTGACCGTCTTCTCACACCAGTACTAGTGGCTTGTTTTCACCAAACCTCTTTACCTCATCTCTGCAAGGTTTCACTGCTCCCAGGGCTCCTACTTGTGGTATCTGGAGAGATTTCCTCCTTGTACTGCTTGAGTAGACAGGCTAATAGGTGAGGAAGTGGTAGTGCCTGTTCTCTATGCCCTGAATTCAACACCAGATCATATATATATATAATGTATATACATATACAAAGCTCCCATTTTCTCTTGGCAGGAGAGGGCTAGAAAGGCCTTGTTGGTTGAACATGCTAGAAACAAACCCATGGGAAATTGAAAGCACTTTGAAAGCTCATTGTTCAGTCATTTAACACAAAAAAAATCATAGAATTTGTTAGGTTGGAAAAGACTTTTAAGCTGAATGCAACTATTAACCCAGCGCTCCCAAGTTCACCACATGTGAACACAAACCATGTCCCTGACTGCCACATCTACACATCTTTTAAACACCTCCAGGGATGATGACACTACCACCTGGGCAGCCTGTTCCACTATTTCACAACCTTTTTTGGTGAAGGTTTTCCTACTATCCAATCCAAACCTTTCTCAGCTTAACTTGAGGCTCTTCCCCCTTGTAGTGTCACTTGTAATATGGGAGAAGAGACTGACACCCTTCTTGCCACAACCTCCTTTCAGGTGGTTGTAGAGAGTGATAAGCACCCCCTGAGCCTCCTTTTCTCCAGGATAAACAGCCCCAGCTCTCTCCGTTGTTCCTCATCAGACCTGTGCTGCAGACCCTTCACCAGATTCACTGCCCTTCTCTGGACACACTCCAGCACCTCAATGTCTCTCCTATAGAAAATTCACCAAATGGACAGAAACCATAAGCTTGCAGAAAGTGTTTTCAGATGAGATGAGTGAAATTTGCACCAGACGTTTAAGCTGATATGCTCCCAGATACGTAAAACATAGATGAATAAAATCAAGGCTCTGCCAAAACTTAATACTACAGTTTTCATGCAGACACATTAACCTGTACTTCCCAGTCTTACCTGTGGGTCAACATTAATAAATAAGATTGTTAATTTTCTATTGCTCCTCACAATCAATTTAAAATAAGGAAAAAAATGACAATTGTCCAAAATTTTAATAAAGTTCACATGTAGAAAAGCACCCTTCTATCCTATTAAGTCACTCCAAATCACTGTCAGTACATTTCTAAACACTGTGTGCTCAGAGTAGCAAAGCTTTTACAGTTCAGAATGGCAAGACAGACTTCGTAAAAGATTAATATGCTTGAAAAGCAGGTCATTTACTAAAAGATCTTTTAAAAGCTTCCTTTCTTAAAAAGCAAAACTATCTGCCCGCCTCCACATTTCGTCTGAAAGCATTTGCATACACAGCTGTCCTCCAAATTTCAACCCTGTTCTTTTTTTCCTCATCTTCATGTTCTAAGATATGAATAGCAGGTATCTACTGAAAGAGTAGCATGCTTCAGCAGGTGCCTTCTGCTTCCATACACTGATTTATCCTGTTTCCCAAACATCCAGATACATACTTTTCTCATATGCAGGGGTGAAGTGTTAGACCTTCAGCTCCAGGGCTGCATGAGATGGCACTCTGGGGACTTCAGCTTCTAAACTTTCTTCTCTTATCACAGCTGAAAGCCCCCCACAGTAGCCAGGTGAGGACAGGCTTTGTCCCTCCTGGATCTTCCACTGTTCCCTTGTTTACAAGTCTGTTTAGGCAGTGGTCCTCGACTGACTGCCTGGGAACTGTACATGCAGGGTAAGTGGTCCAGATGCCACAGGTGCAAGACACACAGGTACCATGTCCAAACAGCAGAAGGCAAAACAGTAAATGTTTCCTGGATAGTGGGCCTGTATCATTCTGTTCACCGGAAACTGTATGACCTTTGCATACTGCAGTCCTCAAGCCAGCATTTTATATGGAGCCAAAGAAATAGCAAGAGATACCATAGAGCAAAAAATACAGGCAGTTTTGGACCAAGAGGCTAATATTTCAAGATATGCTTGACATCCTGTTCTTCACAAGAGTTTTCAGTCACTACGTCTTCCTGAAGAACAACCTCTAGCTGTTTCATCTTGCCTGCAAATAGCATGACACCCCAGAAAGTGAAAAAATAATCCATTAAAAAGATTACTGTCTGTTCAGGACATGGCAGCTTAACTGTAGCCACAGAGTTACTCTCTTGGTAACAGGCTGTAATGAATGTAGTGGTTATAAAAGACAGAACAAGTTGTGGGAAAGTTGCCTTGGGAGGAGGTTAAGTGAGGAGAACAAGATGACCTTGGTCATAAGCTTCAAAAAAAGAATGATGAAAAAGCCAGACACCACAAGGCAAGGAACATGCAGAAAGGAAGAAGGAAACTGAGAAAACTCAGAAAAGGCGAGACACCAAGAAGGTGGGGAAGACTTGCTGTGCCAAAAGCAAGAAATAATAGCACAGATACTAGCTCTCTCTTACTCTTGTCATAAGATCGTCATGAAAATTACTTTAAATTTAGAAGAATGACATTTGAGACTACAGTTTTTTCTTCTAGAAATGACTTTTTTTTTTGTAAAATACTTTTAAAAAAAAGTCATTATTTATTATTACTCAGTTTTGATGGGCAGACACAACCAAATTCTTAAGTGATCAAATGTAAAATATGCTTGAAGGCTGTTCATACCTATGAGGACAAGACAGATGGTGTAGTGTAGGTGTCTCCACTTCAGATTGCACTGCTGCTCAAGGGACAGCATCAGAATATTTAGCAATAATGTAGTAACTGCAACAAATGATAGGACACAGCTATTGACTACCATTTGGGCTTCCAGGGTGAAAAATAAAAGGCGCTTAGGGGTTCATACTTCTGACTGAATGTACTTATTTAGAGGTTCACTTAACAGATGCCATCATGAGGAGATAAAAGTCCTTACACTGAACAGACAATTTTAATGGCCTTTCCCATTAAGCTATGGGTGACATATTTCAAAGGGCAGATTATTGGAGTCTTTCTACTGATAGCAAGGAATGTCAGATGAATTCAGAATATCAGTGACCGTTTAAGCCTTGCTAACAAGGATTCTAATATGGAGTTATATTATAATTCAGGACAAAACACCTTGACCAATTTATTCTGTATAGCACATTTATATCTGCATTTATATTCATTGCCAAAATAGGCAATGGACCCTTACTGTTCATAGGAACAAAGCTCCAGATGTTCTTACATTCTAAGCCTAATGTGCTCATCTACTGGTGTGACACCATTAATCACACATAACATGAGTTTTATAGCCTTGGAAAAATGAAACCTCCCAGATTTGTCAGACTACTCCCCTTAATAAAAAGTTTCTTATGGGCAAGCGAGCTCTGAATAAAATGTACTAAATATTATCCTCCCATAATCAATAGATATCAAGAAGACTGTTTTTAAGCCTTACTTCACTTTCCATTCTCCCACAGACTGGAATTATTCAGCTCTGTACTGCAGAGCTCCATTAAGCACTTTGTTTTTCATTGAATGACTGGAATCAAGCGCGTACGGCCTCCACGGATGGATACGCTGCTGTAAAAAGAGGTAAGTCAGCAATACTGATTGGCTCTGTTGTCTGAGCGTGCCTTTTGATTTTGAATTACTGCCAAAAGCATCATCATTCTGAGTTTACCCTTCAAAAGCCCTCGGTCACTCAGATGGTGCATGTGCTCGCAGCACAGCGCTCTCCCTCACAGAAACAGTATTCGTAAAAAAAAGACAATTTCAGTACTTGTATTAGTTGAATGTAAATTTGTGGCACAGATCCTCTATCTTCCATCTTTCATGACATTGTTACTATACCATATGAAGTGATTAAAGTACCAGTTTTACTTTGATGCTCATCTCGTTCACTCAGACAAATGGTTTATCTCTGTGCAAAGCTGTATGTAGCTTTCAAAGTGTACTTGGTCACGTAATTTTACTCTTCCTTTCCCTCCCTGGCAAGTCAAAGTAACAGAACCACCACAAACATCTGTGGTGATTTCTTTCGTGTGGGTTTGAGTGTGATTTCATACTAATCACTGAAAATGCCCTGCATTTTATTTCACTGCCATGGCCAAGACTGTCAGTGCCGGGCTCAGTGCTGGCTTTCACAGGACACCACAGACTTGAATCTCCCTCCAGAGCTGCAATGAGAGCTGTTGTTTGTCTGTGAACACTTGCTGTGCACTTTGTACCTGGGTAAGTGCCTGCTGCACACAGCAGGAACGTGACCAGAACAGGTCCCTGATGAGGTGTCTTGAATTGGTTACAACTCTCCATGAATTCAGCAGTGCTAAGGAGTCTCCAAAGGCAGAGACAAATAATGGACTCTTTCGACATGACGGGATTACCTGTTTGCAAAGGCAAAATGGTTATTCCCATTTGAATAAAAAAACATCAGACACCAACGACTTGGGTTTCATGCAAACACACAGGTAATAGCAAGACCATATATAAATAAATCCTACCTGCATAAATGGTAATAAAGTGACAAAGGAAGGTGATTTTTACCTGCTTGCTCAAAGCCTTGTGGACATTTTGTAATCCTGTGATTTCTATTACTGCAATCTCACCAGAGCTGCAAGTTCAGCTGACTATGAAGGTCTAGGTCCTGTAAAGTCTTATTCATGGCACTGTAAGAAGCAGGGATAGTGGAGGCAGAGCTTGTGCTGTTTCAGAGGTGCTGCCTAAGATATCAGGTGAGGAAATGCTCTCTTACAGACAGCTCACAAACCTAAAACCCTTGTGGGATTAAAAGGAAATGAATTTGATTTCTCAAGAGCCTATGGCTCCCCAACAAACCTTGGGAAATACTTCAGAATACTAGCACATGCTCTAATCCATTTTCTACTTATAAAGGCTTCTTTATTACTGCTTTTGGCTGACAACAGTTGAGATAGCATGTTTATCATCATTCTTAAAACACTTCAGAGAACAATGTGAGTGCATTTTTTTATTTTGGTTTTAACTTCTTTATTTCATTGTTGTACAGCTGCATTACACTTGGCTTTAATCCCTTAAGCATTATTTTCCTTGGCAAAATAGTCACTGAACTGAGTAGAACTTACTATTGGAAAAATATGCTTGAAAACCCAGTGTGATGTCAATGCCAACTGAAACCCATGGAGCTTGAAATGTCACAAATATGCCTGTAGCTGAAATACAGAGCTCCTCATTTTTTTTGTCCAAGCTAGGAATGTTATAAGTCTTAGGTTGTGAAGTCAACTGTAAAAATCACAGAGTAGCCTCCTGAAACTGAATGTGTGCTGAAACTGAATGTGTGCTTCCCTCCCTCCATGAACAGTCCTTTGGAGAACAATTACATAAAACTGGATGCAGGAAAATTCCACAGGCAACAAACAACTGCATACCTCCGCTTCCAGTCTCACCTGCATTAACTGCAGTTATCTGTAAGAAGTTGGGCTACAGGCTTCTTAGAGAAAAGATAGAACCCGACTTTGCAAAACATCTTTAATATTCAAATATATAAATAAGCACTACTGAAGAATAATTCAGAAGACTGCAGTGATTCATTATGAACAGATGCTATAAACGGGAACAGTAACATTGCTAGGTAAGGAAGAAGCAAGCTATTTTAGGAGTCATGAAAACCTCTTCTAGTTCTTCAGACAGATCATGCTGCTATAGTTATTTTATAAAAAATTATATTCTGAAAAGCACTTTAGTAAAAGAAGCCTTTTACTGGAACTATTATTTAACCAAGACCTTCTACAGCACTAAAAGACACTGCAATTGAGTTCCTGATATAGTTTTAAGAATGGGAGGGGTAAAAAAAAGAACAAAAAACCTACCATACCTGCACCAGGAGCTATTTATTAGCATAACACTCTTCCTTTTAAAGATTTCGTAACAACTGAAGTATATACAAAGTCTTACAGCATTTACACAATAAAAAAGTTTCCTATTAGCTGATGTAGTATAAGGTAGTGCTGCAATTTTTACTTCAAAGCATGTATACAATAATAATGAAGCAGACCACTGTACTTTCAACTTCTCCACTACACCACCACTGCCAGTTGAAATGACAGTTAATTAAACCACTGGGAAGACACAGATTGTCAAAAGATTTGTAACAGGTTGATCTGCAGCACTAACCATCTTAAGGAGGTAAAAAAAAAAGAAAAGAAAAGCTACATACTGTCATGTTTCTACACTTTCCTAGAGCTGTAATAAACTTTCACAGCCTTAGATATAACATATGCAAGACAACATAATCACATTTTTTCAGATATAGTTCAGCTACTGAGTGTATTTACTTGTGAATAGGAGGCGTTATATTGATATGGCTGCGTGTTTCCATTTTTGTTCATTAACTGTTCAAATAGGTCTACAAAAAAATTAAAAGACAGCATGGAATTTGTAGTCATGATGTGTTTTGACTAATAAAGGCATTCAATATCAGCTATAGGATCTAATTATTCCTGTCAAAAGTTTAAGACCAGGAATCTTTAAGTAAAAATCAAACCCACAAAATCCCACACCTGTACCATCTGTTGACTCCAACCTTTTTTAAGCTTTTCCAACAGGGATAATACAAAATCATTAAAAATGCTTACACCAACCCAAATGCAAGACTCATTTAGTTTAGGAGAGCTCAAGAAGATTCACTAGACTATTTCTGCAGTAAAATGGAGGGAGCTTACCTAGAAAAAAGAAACCTTTACAGAACAGTGCCTTACTACTAGTAGGGATATATAGTTTAACAACGATACATAATTTAAGAACATAGCATTCTTTGCCTTTTAGAAACAGCTTTCATGTGCCAATAATGCAATTGCTACAAGAGATAAGGCTGCTTTGCCTATCGTCATATGCCTAAACCTCTTATTTTGGCCAATTTTGCTTTTCTTCCCCCCGCAGAGGGACTCTGTTTCAACTTAGTAACATCAGTTGACAATACCTGTATTAAGACAAAAAGTGACATATATAAAATCCACAAGGAACCACATAAATAGCAAAGAAGTCATATAACCTTTCCATGTAAACACTTGGATTATTATACTGAAGCCCTAATCAGATTCTTGTCTTAAACTTTTGGCAGATAATGTGTATGCTCAGCCAGGCTTTGTAGTTAGTTATTGTTCAAGTGGAAGCCAGGTCAGCTCACATGTTGACAGGCATGCAACTTGGAAACATTGCACAACAAGCAACACAAAGAGATTTGAGAAGGGTACAAGACTTCAAGTAGACTTCACAACCCTTCACAAACTGAATATTCACAGACAAAGATACAGTTCTTGCTCGTTCTACGGTGGATTTCTCTCTCACACATGGGACACTTTCTGTGACTCTCTAGCTTGCTTGATGCTATATAACCACTTGATGATTCTGGCATTCCTTTCAATGGCAGAAATGCCATATGGCACACGGTCATTGGCACTGTCATCATTTCTAAGGTCACTGTTGCTGTCCTGAGACTGTTCACAGTCTGAGCTAATCATGCTTGCACTGCGAAAGTTGAGGGATATAATATCAGAGTTAGCCCTTGCAAAGTTTTCCATCCCGAGGTTTTCAAGCTCTTCAGGATCCAGTCCGCAGTAGTTAAAGAATCGCTCAACATCTGCGTCGACGCGAAAGTATCTGTCGCTTAAGTCTGATTTTGATCGCTGTAGGGAAGGTCTTCTACTAACTCCACATCCAGACTCGACTGCCTCAATCTCTGGGGATTTCAGGGTGGCTATGGCAGCAATTTTGGGCTTTGGAGGCAGAGGTGGGGCTGAACTACTGCAGGGTATTGCTTTTAAGGGCTTTGCACTAGTTACTTTCCTAATGTCTGAAGAGCTGTGAGAGACATGCAAGAAAGTCTCTGCTGACTGATCTAAGAGCCTTCTGCTGACATTGGAGCTGCTCTCCTGCGGGCTGCTACGGCCTTGTGTGGGGTAAACCTTCAACGATTCGGCGAATGAGTGCCGATTGAGCTCTGTTGAATCAGCTCTGTGGGGTGGCCAATTTCGGGGACCATGCTTATGTCCTGAACCCGAGCTGGAGCCTTCAGAGCTGTTGATAATGTTCTTCAAAATCTCAAGTTTCAGATTTTCTCTCTGGACACCGCTCTCAGTCTTTGCATTGTTGCTGAAGACTTTCAAGGTGGGGCTTCCCAGCGCTCGCTTGGCTGCGGGACAGACCGGTGGCTTCGCCAGCACCGCCGGCTTCACGGGCTCCTGCTTGGCATTGATGACCTCCTGGCTCTTGACGTATTTTGCCTTGTCGGCTTCTAGCCTCTCCACTGCACTCAGTCTTTTTGGATTAGGCTCCGCCTGCCTGCGAAAATAGTCAGGTCCTTTGTTCAAAATGCGGAGAGGAACGGCGGATGTGAAAGTCACGGCAGGGCTGACCGGCTTCACCATGCTACCTGTCGGTAATGTTTCTGTAGGCATGTTTGGTGGTCTTTCCCCCGCAGCCGTTTTGGATTCTTCTCTGGGATCTCCTAAATGCACGGTGCAGAAACATGTACATTAAGCACAATGAGTAGCCGATGAATCCTGGGATCTGAGCGTTAGCAGCAGCGCCTCATCTCACAGCTCATTAAATAACACTGCGTTTCTCTTTTAAAGGCAGCCTTTGTAGGGCAAGGGCACCCGACACAAGTCCGTATTAGTCTGCTCCGCTGACTCCTTTCTTCTCGCTGAAAGATGTGGGAGTCTCGCCGTTCCCTTTGCGCTCCGCTACCGGCAGCGATCTGAAACGCAGAATAACCAACCACACGTTAGCGAGAGTGCCTGACATCAGAGCGATAGCAACAGCCGCCTCCTGGCCCTCCTCTCCCACCGATGGAGGGGATGTGCCGCTGGAGCACAGGGGAGGCACAGCGCTCAGGGTGCCCGTGCCCTGCTCTCCCCTGCACCCCTGAACATCTTACAGGACATGTATTGCTCGGTATTTACAGTCTGAGCTTTGATTTAACAAAATTACATTAGAAAATAATTAATTAATTAAAAAATAAACCCCACCACAATACAGTCATGCATTTCTAGAGGGAGAAAGTGAAGCAAAATGTGATAATTCAGAGACTTAGACCCACCTATCTCCTGAAGACAAGTGAAAGAGCACTTTCAGACTAAAATATTTGACTGTTTTAGGTTGGTTTGTGAACATATTTTATCTCTAAAACCCAAACATTTTTCTCCTTATAGGCAGCACACTCTACAAATCTTAGAAATTAAGTGTCTGGTCAAAAAAGCAGAGAGAAAACAGAGACAAGTAGCATTTTAAGTGCAATGCACACCTTTCATAATTAATCAGATAAAAAATCAACAATTAAAAACCAAGAGATGTTGCTAAAGTCACCACAGATTCCAGTTCAAAGTCTGTTTGAACATTCATAGCCATAGCACCAGGCTCTAGCAATAAAATACGGCTTTCCAAGTCCTCATGATCACCTTACAGGCTTAAGAGAAGAACAAAAACCGCATTGTTTATTGATGAAAGACTTTGAGAACATGCAAAACCATTCTGACTGCGTTTGAAGAAAAAGAACTTGTCTTCAACATTTAGATATAATCACTGAGGTTTTCTACCAAGCAGTAAGTACAAATGAAGTTTATCGTCATCTAAATTATTTTAAGATTCTCTCAGATTGTCACAACAGTCTAAAATCCACCACCATGGATGATATTACAAGTCCTGAAACAATTTTCCCTACACAAGGCACTGAAGGGCACTTATCATGGAATTTACTTTTCAAGCAGTGATTTCACTAATGGGTCTCATTTGTTTTAATATTGCCCCATTAATCTCTGCTGCCCTTTTAAATATCCCATTTCCATTATCACTGTGTTCTTCAGGGAGAGAAATAAAGGCAGCTATTTCTTCACTCTATCCTAAGGAACGCAGAGCAGCATCCTTCCCCGTGATATCTTGCTTATGTGCGTACTGCCATCCCGTGTGTGCTGATCCACCAACACTCAACTTACTAATACAGGATGCACATTGTTTTGACAAAAAAACAAAACAACAAAAGCACCCAAATCCAAACCAAAACAAAAAACCCAAACCCAATCCCCCTCCCCCCCAAATATTAAATTCCAGCTAAAGCTATATTAACAGTTAAAACAACCTCAAGTACTGATGCCCAGAAATACGTGATATATACACTGAATATTTTCTCTGTATTATCCAAGGTCAAAGCAAGCAAATAAAATATACAAATGCTGTAAGGAGATTACAGGAAAAAGCTGAGCTTTCTCCTGAAGGCTCACTGTCACAAGCATTCTTCAAATACAAACTAACATATTTAGGTGTGTGATAAACCAGGCACGCATTCAGTGCAATTGAAAGGGTAGTGAAATGTTAATTAAGCTTCTTTTTGAATGTTGTTTTATAAATCCTAGTGCTAACTCCTCAGCAGTTTGACTTCCTGAATTTTAACTAAGTCTTTCTGAAAGAGAAAAAGCTTGCTTTCCTCATTTGAATCAACATATTTATAGGTACTGTTTTGAAATTTAGTATGAAATTTCCAAATGCGCTGAAGGCGATTCCAACATGCATCTGCACACACACACTTCTCTTCCATACACACAAATCAAATCTTTCCACGTCGCTGGCTCAGAGCTTGATGGCTACGTGACTATGTAAATACTCTATTGGTGTGTATATTTAATATTTCTACACTTGTGTGCAGAAACCAAATCTATGTGAGAGCAGGGGTCTTGTCCAGAGGAAGAAAACCCCACAAACAACCCAGTTCTCTGTACTAAACACTGTCATCATCCAACTGAGTTCATACTACTTGAATAAGCAAGACCACTTTCCTCCTTGACAACTGTCATTAAAGGCCACCAAAGTCCTGCCCCAGAGGGGGGGACTCCTCCTGGAAAGTGGCTCCACACACCACTGCAAATCAGAACTGGGGGAAACCAAGGCATTAGGCATGAGGCTGCTTTTGGAAGTCTTTTCCCAGCACTTAACAACTTCCTAACTCTGGATAATTCTGTTTAATTCCAGCAAGCATTGTTAAGAGGTTAAGCATCCATGTTGGCTTCAACATCGCACTTAAAAGGAAAAATAAGAAGAAAAATAACTCCCACTGTGCATGTCAGTTCATCTAAGAGAACAAGTGTGCTTGTTTGCAAGCATGTATGGGGCCAAGTGCCCTGAAGTCAATAGAAATACACTGCAACTGGCAATGTGCTTCAGGCATGTCTAGAAAGAAAAGCAAAGACCTGGTGGGGAGGTGGGAGAGAAATATCCACCTGAGCCAGCACAGGGAGCCTGGGAGTGGTTACCCAAGTGGTTACCTGGCCAGACATGAAGGCTTTGTACCTCTGGTGCTACTGGTATAAATTAAAGAACATGCAGCTATGAAAAGGGATCAACTTTTTGTGTATTGTTTAAATTGCTCCATTTCACTGAAGTGCTGCATTTGAATATCACTGAAAAGTTTATTCAGCACTCTCATTTCAGAGAGATAAAAATTATTAACCAGATACAGTTAGAAAAGAAAGTGGGATGAAAGAGAGGTGGATGAATGCAAATTGCTAATGAAACAACTTCTGCCTGTGCTGATTCTGCTGCTAGCTAAGAAAGTCAGTTCAATTCCTACCAGCCTCTCCAGTCTGTGGGCACCTGGAACACCACAGTGATGCTAGAGAGCCTTGTTACTTCCTTAATTTCATTGGTAATGATAAAGGCTTAGCAGCAGCAGTACAGTAGTCCCAGGAAGATAAAACCATGCCATGTAGTTTCCAGTTGTGAAAATCATCATTGCAGCAACAAGAGTATAGAAATGTCTTTCTTCTGGTTTAAACTCCAAAGGAATTCACTGCTTAGGCATCTGAATTCCCTGTTGGGTACATATCTCGTACTAGTATTGCCTTGCAGAAGTTGAAAGGCAGATAGGTTTCCTTCACCCACTCACAGGAAGTGTGAAATATACCTATAGACCCCAGAAATGTTCCTTTTACTCTGTTTACATCCAAATGTCTGCTCTGTAGGTGTAATCCTTCTATGGACTGAACTGTGTTGTTCAGGATTCACTCCAGATTTCCATTATTGCTCTTCCTTATAGTAACTGCTAGACTTAAGACTTATTTAAAGAAAAACAAAGACAAAAAACTTATGCATGCACTCAAACACAGTTCTTTTTAATACTATGCATACATTAATAAAACCTTTCTGACAGTTCTTACTAACTGAACTCCTCTAACACCCAGCAACTACTGCAGACCTGCTGAGCAGAATACAAAACATACAAAGTTTTGGGGTTCTAAAGCTGCATTTTCAGCGAGACATTTCCATGCAGGATTCTTTTGCAACAGAGGCAGAAATTCAAACACTTAATTCATTCTAGGCATTGTGCTCTAATCACTCTTAAGCCCATAATATGTTTGTCAGATATTCATATTTAAATAATTGATGCACTATCTGCATGATTTAGGGGAACACAATACAGCCTAGAGCAGTAATAGCTATACAACTAACACTAACTACAAATAAATCCTCTATAAAATATTCTTTCCTTGATTTAAGCCAAGACAGTAGGAGGAGATAAACTATGCACTGGAATTACAGGTCCATATATTCTAAATATGCAGTTTCTTGAAATGTACGAGAAATTTATGAGCTGACCCCATTCTGGCAAGTATTTATTTCTAGCAGTATTATGAATACAATATGAGTTTATTTTTTCCTCTCCTACCTAAAAATGCATTCTAAACACAGAAGGAATGATGCTAACACCCTCCCCAGTTCTGTGCCCTGTAGCTCCTACACATTGGTCAAGTTTCAGACAATCTTTGCTTAAAAGTATCCATACAAGAGCACTACTACTATTTTGACAGTATTAAATCTGCAAAAAAGGCAGCAAAAAGCAATGTGAAAATATAGTCCAAACAAAATTAGTGAAATTTTTGTCCTTGATTTTGTCAAGGACATAGCTTCACCTGACAAAGTTACAACGGAGCTCATGCTCTTAATTCATCCCTCTGGGACAGCAGATGAAGGGATTGTACAAGAGGTAAGATGAAACACAGTAGATAAATATAATGAAGGCTGACAGCCTTTACTCTGCTTTCCTTGATATTTAAAGGCCTGTGTCAATTTTATTTTCCAGATGATGAAATATAACTACCACTACCTCAAATGTGCACCATAAACATCACATAAATTCCAGTATAAGTAATCAAGAAGTGATTGCAACAGGATTCAAAGAGATCACAAAACAAAATGTGCACAGGAACACAGGACACAGATGGAAAATGTCAGGCTCTCCTGACAACTAGCTGCCCTTCAGAGCTTCAGGTCCCATTATGAAGATGCCACTTTGTTAACAGTCATTGCAAGGCCTGTAAATGAAGGCTTCACTGAGAATGACTGGCTAAGGTCCATGCACCAAGTTATACTGATGTGTATGCCTAAAACTGATACCAGTTCTTCTGTGGATAATTGTCATTGTAAACCTCACATATATATGTTACTAAGTTTGAAAATACAGGCAAAGCCTAAGTAAACTTGGCTGAAATTGATATAATGTCATCTATATCCAGAATGGCAGCAGTATTTAACTTTTGAAACCAATTTTAGATAAAGATGTGTATGGTGTGTAGACTTGGTCTCACATAATATTAACTGTCAAGATAAAGCATGAGGAGATGAAATAGTCTTTCAGATCTACCATGACTCAAAATACTAATGAAAGTGCTGATTTTCAACTCTGCTTCCCCCTAAAACATGAAACAGTGAATAGTAAGTGAAGAGTAACATCTATCTGTTCAAGCAGACATTTAAGCCTTCAAAAGGTCATAAATAACATGAACGACAGTGGCCTAAACCCAAGAGTGGCAAAATTATGCAGACAAGGGAAATTTCCACCAAGTAAGAAGGTAAGAACTTTGGCAAAGGTGGCCACTTGATAGTTCTGATGTATTCCAATCAAAAACCCCAAAACTACAACTACCACTAACTTTGTAATAGCATACATAGATGAACGCACAATGGGCTGATATCTTTAAACTAATTCTGCTTCGCTCTTACATCACACTCAAAGACTTAACAGAAAAAACTCCATAAATAAAACAGTGCCACCACTTAGCACTTTTTCTATTTCAATGTGCAGTGAAAATGATTAGACTTAAAGCAGGATGTTGCCACAACTAGAAACACTAAAACTGTTAAGTTGAAAGAGCTTCTGGAAAATCCATGGAAGTATAAACATCCGGAAAGCAGGAAAGTAACCTAGCAGCTATACTTACACGCTAGCCCTGTAATGTATGCCTAGAGCTCACTGGGAGCTGGATAGAGATGTCTCTTTGAAAGAAAAACCTTTAGAAAGCATTTGGCTTCTTTTTAGTTCTGAAATCCATCACCATTACATCTCCTGCCCAGCAGCAATAACCCACTTTCAGTGATACTTGCTTCTGGGTTAAATACTGCCCTATAGATACCTCACAAACATGAAAACCGATTTCTTTCAACAGGCACAGACAGCTGCATAAACACACAAGAAAGCTCAGAAATTAAATTTCCCTTTCTTCCAGCTAGACAGTACAAACCAATATAAAACGACTTATTATTTAGAGCAATATTACAGACTGTGTTTCTAAAAGCTGTAGTGGACATCAGTTCTGTTTTCTCTGGACCTCTGTGTTGCTTACACCATATTGTGTTATTTGCAATAATTTCATTTAAACAGAAAAATTAGGAATGGGCCTAAAAAAGTATAATAAGGAATGCAATTTTTTATTACATTTGTAACTCTAACCTTACCTGAATACTTTTATTTCAGCGTGCATTTTATGAGAATGATGCTCTAAACACTTCTCAAAGTTTTAGAGAAAACACTTTTACTCTTCGTTCATCAGCCAGTGCCAATAGTCACAAGTCCAAACCACTTTTATCCTTTTAATTCTGCATCTCTACATACCCCTGTTTTAAATGAATAGCTTCCTCTCTACAACAAGGCCACAATTCCTAATTTATCCTGTTGTCTCCTGAGCCTACAACAATTTTCCCAGGATCTTTTCTGCACTTTTAGAAATCAACACAACCCCCTTCTTCAATACAGGATCTTTGGTCCTGGTCCTCTGTCACATTTCAGAAGTTCATCAAACGCTGAGATACATTCCTGCTGTACCTAGTGCCAGTTCCTTGGTCCCTCTTCTCTGGAAAAAGGGGAGCTTTTACTTCTCTGCTACTTCTCCACCTCCTCTTCAAACCCCTTCCCCATTGCACCATCCCATTCTTGCATGATGCAGTAACTCCTGCTCTGGCCCAGTTGAAGGAGCAGTGCTATCTGCACCAGACTTTCTTTCTTCTCTGCTGACAGGAAAAGCTAGTACCTCATCTCCTTTGCTCCTGGCAGCTGTCCTTCACAGCCATGATCGGATCTGGCATCCTGGTAAACCACCTTTATTCCTAGTGGTAAAGTTTTCAACATGTGGAAAAAAAGAATTAATTAGGGGTTCACTGCTGCACACTGGGAGAAAACAGAGGGAGGCAGAACAACACGACAATTTTAACTATGAAGCTCTGCAAAAATGTTCTAAATGGAATACTACTCATTTTAGTTCCCATCTCAAATCTGTGGTAACTCTTAACAAGCCCATTTTAAGAGTGAGACATATTCTAAGCTACCCAAATCTTTGTGGCAATAGGTTTAGTAGAAATCATATGCACTTGTAAAGAGGAAAATAAAAATCTTCTATCTCAAAAATGCAGAGATATACCTACAAAGCCACCTCCTTCTAATATTACCACAGATATGTCGCCTCACTAGGAGGCTTTTTTGACTCCAGCTATGTACATCCTGAACATCAAACCAAGTCAAAACCTGGACACCTTCCCCATCTCCCATATTTGACTTCTATGGTTGCCCATCTACCCTATTTATCTTTTACAGAAAGGACCTGTGAGAAATCTGGAATGAATGTGAGCACGCAAGACTGAAGGGAAGAGGCCAATAGCCATGCCCTGCCCACCCATGCCACCCAGCACAGGTGAAGCTCTTATTTCTACTAGCAGAAATGCACATAACTAAGACTTATGGTAATTCCCAAGCTGTGGAGGAACCAGGGATTTCATTGGCCAGTTTACCCATTCACATTGTCTTACTCAGCAGGTACCTGCCAGCACTAAAAATGCAGTCAGTGTTGTCAAGGATAACAAAGGAAACACTCATCCTCCACTTGATTTGGAGTGTAGACTAGGAGCCTTCCATGGCAGATACTCAAAGGACTAGGCTATACCTTGTATTATACAAATACCTCACACGTGGGTGTCAAAGAGGATGAAGCCAGACCCTTCTCAGTGATGTCCAGTGACAGGGCAAGGAGCAATGGCCATAAACTAAAACACAAGAAGTTCCACCTCAACATGAGGAGGAACCTCTTTACATTGGTGGGGGCAGAGCACTGGAACAGACTGTGGCATCTCCCTCTCTGGAGACATGAAGAAACCACTAGGACATGATCCTGTGTAACCTCTACTCTAAGTGACCCTTCCTTGGCAGGAGGTTTGTACTAGATGAGCTCCAGAGGTCCCCTCCAATCCGAGCAGTTTGTGATTCAGTAGGCAGAGACAGATCCTTCTCCAGCACTTCCTTTCAAAAAGTTTCCACTTTGAAAAAAAAAGATTTTGAAGATTTTGAAAAAAAAAAAAAAAATTGCAAGATTTCTTTAAATAAAGGAAAGAGTACAAAAGACTACATAGGCTACTTGGCAAGGAAATTGGATTACTAACCCTGCTCCAGTGCAATTAAGTAATTTCTAGTAAGAAGGGCATTTCAGCTGAAATAGGAAGATCAGCTCAGTTCTTCCTCAGGACGTGGGAAACTTGCCCCAGTTTAGGGACTGAGGATTTTATCCAGTCTCTCATTCCTCAGAAGATTAGAGCAATCTTTGATTTTATGTACAAAAATGCCGCTGCCAACTTGTTCTTGTGGGAAACGAAAAAAAATTACCAGGCTGTCACAGGAGGCCAAAAGCCCTGAAATCTCAAGTTGCCATGTTTAGACTTTTATTTATTAACAGAAGTTCTCTAAAACGGTTCACAACAAGAAATACATTAAAGGAACCTAGTATCATAGCTATGAACAGATTTTATTTGAGAAACAACCATAAACCCACAATGAAAAAAGCAGTTGAGACATTCACTTGTAGTTACTAACCCTGCAAAATTCAGAAATGTTCAAATACACAAAGACCCAAAGTAAACAAGTACAGCCCAGAAAAGAGAAACAATTCCAACAATTTAGGCAGTGAAAAACCCAGAAACCATAAAGATCTAGTATAAATGGAAAAGCCCCATATAATACTTAAAATTTTCTTTCCTTTAGAGATCTAATTAGTATGAGAATCTTTTAAAAATAGTTATTTTCAAAGTTTCAAAACAAAGCTTAGTAGCACCTTTCTGAAGTTTCTTACATGTTGTAAAAACATATTTGAAAGAACTAGTGCCCAAGTATATGAAATATTTCTTATATTACTTGCCAAAAGTTTACAAGCAAGAAACCAGAAAGCCACCTAGATTATATATATTTAAATATTTTCTTTCTTATTTTAACAGCTTATCCTGTTACATGGAAAATTCTTTTTAATACACTCTATACATGAACACAACTGTTTCATATTTGGAAATAAATATTTAAAATACAGCCAATTAATGTCTTTTACTGATATTAAGAACCTACAAGGCCACCTTTAATAGGCAGTACAATAGGCACAATTGAAAAACGAGTACGGTAAAACCAGTACCTTTAGAAAAATGATAATGTTCAGCCAGGGGAGTAAAATAGAGTGGCCTAATTCTGACAACTGTGGACTTTGAGCTGCTCTTCTGATTAGCTGTGGGGTCTTGTTTGCCAAAGCTCTTTGTATTAAACAGCCTTTGCTGTAACATGAGATATTACTGCAGTAAGGTCAGCATGGCTATTTTAAAATAATTTTTACAATCTAATTGCCCTGAGTTAACCATTTCTAATCCCTGAAACTTTATGCACAAGAAATATTGCACATTTATTTTTTTCTTAAATAAATGCACTACAAAAGTTTTGATTATGTAAAAACAAACCAACCAAGTCTTTTAAAACTAAGAACTGGGGGAAAACACAACAAAAACATACCACATGTGATTTACAGCACTGCCACCTTCACAGCAACTCCATGAATGGTATCTTTTATTTTGGACTGGTACAGCTATGTTTTTCTCTAGATAAGATATTTTCCCATACCACAGGATAGTTCTTTCCCCTTTTCTCCAGCCTCAAGTCTAAAGATATATGGTGTTAGAAGTCAAGAAAGAAAATCAAAGAATTGCACACTGTGTCTTGAAGACATGTCTGTATATTTAAGACTTCTTCAAGCAGATGGTTAAAAATACTGATTCCGGCTGTGGAACACAACGCAACTTAGGTCTTCTGTGTAATGATGATGTTGCAATCAATGATACAGCTGTCTAACTCAACACAAGCGCTACACTGCAAGTGCACAGCACGACCACATGCTTGTGTGTGTAACCCCTCAGGCCATATCAGTATTTCCACAGCTATCAAGGTGTGAGCTGTTACAACACACTGAGTAGACTTTCTTCTTAATTTGTGTATGAGAAGTGTGTGCCCACAGAGTTAAAACTACAGACTTTCACAACCTCTGTAAATGAAGATGAACATTAGTTAGCTATTTGTTAATGAGCATCCAAACTTTTAATATTCAGGTTTGACACTCCAAGTGTGTTTTTGTATTACTGCCTAATTTAATGACTTTCACTAAAACAATGTTGTTAGAAAGCCATGTTTAAGAGATCAGACTATCCGGACTCTCTTGAAGTTTTTGCATATCTGAGGGGTTTGATGGACCTGACCATAAATTTTAAGAAACCACAAAACCCTCACCATCTTAAAGAAAACAAAAGCTGTGTTGAGCCATGACAGGTGTATTTAATTAAATGGAGAGAGGAAGGCAGTGCAGGGAGGGTTAAGGAATCCCAGCTTCAAGAAAATAAATAAACAAACAACCCTCCCAAACCTGGCATGCAGTGTGGGGACAGACACAAGCAGAGTGAGAAATAGCAAGACAGAGGGAGGTAGAGGAGAAATACAATTACCAGGGAAAAAGCAGAGAGAAAAAGGTGTTGGGAATAGAAAAGGGAGCACCAAACAGTGGGTTCAGAAGCAGGAGTAAATTACAAGGACAGAGAGGAATTACAGGAAAAAGGAAGAGACACCTCAAGTGCTCTTTCTCCTTTCCTCTCTTGCATCTCCTATATCCTGCAGAAGGAACAAAGACAGCATGAAGCTTCTCCTGAAGCAAAGCTCCGGCTAACCCAGACCCGCTTTTGGGTTGCAGAAGAGAGATACACCTTTCTCCAGGAGCCTCCATGCCTGGGGCAGACTGTCCACTGAGCCTAGAAGGCTGGTGGTGAAGGAATGGCACTGGGTGGTTGGCAGGAGTAAATCACAGAAGGATACTGGCTTCAGAGCCCCCTGCACTTCAAATCAGAAAATGAACAGTGGAGTAAATCCAGCAACCAGAAATACTGACAATTCCATGAGTGCTGAGGTTTGCTGTAGACTCCTCAGTAAATCCCGTTCTTCCTCTTGGCAATGCTTCAGCTCCCTTTCATGTGCTGACTGCATGATGAGATACACAATAGGCTTGTCCCTGGGGAGTCCTGAACTACAGATGTTATTTTGACCATGACCTTACAAGTGCCACAGACTATTGCTTAAAAAGACTGTTTAAGACTATTCCTCCATTCCCACCCTCCCTTCTAGTATCAGACTACCTCACCATTGCTGCATACCCATTCTCCTCTAAGATCTGTGATACACAGCCACATTAAGAGATCACCTGTCTTCTTTAAACAAAGGTCAATCACCAAACTGGAAATTAAATACAGGATTGAGTATGACTGCCCAAAGTAACACAGGAAATTTATTCCAAATCCAGAAACTGGATAGAGGCATCCCAAGCTTGTAGCTACTGCTTTACCTTATTCAGAGGTGAGTATCAGCAAACTTTTTAAGTAGTTAACTGAACTAAAGCATCAAGGGGCTAAGCTGCCTAAGCCAGAAAAATAATGTGATGCAGCAACCAAAGTGCCAAGCCTCAAGTGAGGACACCTGGGGTCTGTTTCTTTATCTGCTCATGCCTGTTGCATAAAGGTAACTTCTCCTGTCCAGTTGCCCTGCCAGCACACTGTCCCCATCACTGCTGGGGAACTGAGTCCCTCCACTGAAGCTGTCCCTCACTCTCTAGCACCAGCTCATCACTGATCTGGACTGGTTTCAAGACATTCTTTAAAAGCTAATAGAAAGGGAGAGCTAGCTGTGTCACAGCAGCTAGGACTGAATGCTGCTTTCATCGTACATCACAAACCCAATCTTTTCTGTTGGCAAAATGAGCAACAATATTTCCAACAAAACTACAGACCTACTGCAGCACCTGTATGAACACTAAACCTTGAATCCCGTTTCTAAGATGGCAGAAATAAATCCCACAGAGCATGACATCAGGAAGGTAAAAATATGACTAAAATTAGTGTAGGTTAACTTGTGATCACAAAAACGAACACAGATCACTTACACCTTTGAATGTTCCTGCTGTCAGTCCTTGGCACAGCTGAAATGATTTTGCTGCCTTTAATTTCATACTACAACATATCTGGAATTTCAAGTTTCCAATTTCCTCAGCTGACAGAAATGGCTTCTGAGTTCTAGATTCTGATAGCAGATTTTTACCCTTAAATTAGCCATGTGTACTCACAGACTTAATATTTTTGCCTGGAAATAAAACAGCAGCAATAATTGTTAATTTAAGACCCCACACGATGCAAATTTACATTCCGGAGCCAAATATGGTGACTGGAAACAGATGAACGTGAAATGCCTTCTACTGAGTGGAAATAAAACTAAATATTAGTGAAGTGTGTTGCTGATTTGACACATGACACATCAGACATTGATTACTGATTTTTTTTCCTTTGCAACAGTGAAATACCAGAAGAGCCCTATTAGTCTTTCAAGAATTGTACAACCACTATTACAATAAAGTGCCACATGTACAGACCCTGTCCTCTTCTGCTCTCCTGGGTTTCAGCTGCTTTACTCGTATTTACCCTTTCCACTGGATGGGATACTGGATTTCCCCTTTTTGTTTTGGAAGTTTAGTGATGAATAAAAGATTTTAGGCTTTAATGTTCATCTCCTGCTCAGATCTTGAGATCAAGTTCAGAGTGTTGCAGATGGACTTGTGCCTGAGGACTGGAAGAAAGCACTCCATCTTCAAAAAGGGCAGGAAAGAGGGCACATGGAACTACCAGCCAGTCAGCCTCACCTTCATCCCTGGAAAGGTGCTGGAGCACCTCATGCTGGAGGCCATCTCTATCCACATGGATGACAAGATGATCAGGAGCAGTCAGCATGGTTTCACTAAAGGCAAATCATGCTTGACCAACCTAATTGCCTTCTGTTGTGAAACAACAACATGTATGGAAAAAGGGAGAGCAGGGAATATTGTCTGCCTTGACTTCAGCAAGATTTTGGACAATGTCTCTCACAATATCCTCACAGGCAAACTGGTGAAACATGGGCTGGATGTGTGGACAGTGGGATGCATTGAGAACTGGCTGAACGGCAGATCCGAAGGGTTGTAATCATTGGCACAGGGCCTAGTTGGAGGCCTGTCACTAGTGGTGACCCCCAACGTCCAATACGGGACCCAGTACTGTTTAACTTATTCATCAATGACTTAGATGAAGGGGCAGATGCCCCCTCAGTGAACACTGGTGACACACAGCTGGCAGAAGTGGCCACTACCCCACAGTATTTTGCAGTCTTTCAGAAGGACCTCAACAGGCTGGAGAGGTGGGCAGAGAAGAGCTGTTTGAAATTCAGCATGGGCAAACACAGGGTCCTGCATATGGGGAAGAATAACCCTGTGCATCAGTAAAGTCTGGGGGGCTGATCTGCTGGAAAGCACCTCTATGGAAAAAGACCTGGGAGTCCTAGTGGACAGCAAGCTGACCATGAGCCAGCAGTGTGTCCCAGTGGCCAGGAGGGCCAGTGGTATCCAGAGGTGCATTGGAAAGAGCATTGCCAGCCGAACAACTGAGGATCCTCCCCCTCCACTCAGTGGTAGTGAGGCTGCATTTGGAGTACTGTGTGCAATTCTGGGCTCCACAGCACAAGAGAAACATGGAGCTCGTGGAGTGGGCCCAGAGGAAGACTATGAGGATGATTAAGGGATTGGAACGTCTTTCTTATGAGGAAAGCCTGAGGAAGCTGTGCCTGTTTTGCCTTGAGAAGAGACAACTGAGAAGGGATCTCAACAATGTCCATAAGTATCTGAAGGGAGGGTGTCAAGAGGATGGAATCAGGCTCTCCTTGGTGGTGCCGAACAATAGGACAGGAGGCAGCAGGTGGAAACTGATACACAGGAAGTCCCACTTGAACATGAAGAACAACTTCTTTCCTGTGTGGGTGACTGAGCACTGGAACAGAGTGCCCAGAGATGCTGTGGAGTCTCCCTCACTGGAGATATTCAAGAACTGTCTGGACGCAATCCTGTGCAATGTGCTTTAGGATGACCCTGAGCAGGGAGGTTGGACCCGATGGTCCACTGTGGTTCCTTCCAACCCTATTTTTCATGTGAGTCCATGTTTTGAGTGTAGCAGTAATAACCAAATAAAAACCAGAAAGCCCTGAATACTAAGGCTACAAGTGCTTGGCTGCACTGAAGTTCTCCTATACAAAAACCTAAGGCAATCTACTGAATGAAAAAACTGTCACCAAAGTACAGGTTGGGAATAAAGGATGAGAAAATGCCTGCAACTACTAGAATACTTCCAAAGAGGACTCAGATAAATAACAGCTGTGGAGGACTAAGGCTAGGAGCGTTCACTTGCACTGGAGGCCTCCCATCATAAAAGGATTAACACAATCTACAGAATTGAATGACTGCAACCAAAGTACAGGTTGGGAATAAAGGGTGAGAAAAAGCCTGAAACTACTGGAGTACTTCCAAAAAGGATTCTGCAGCATTGACAC
Source organism: Dendrocincla fuliginosa (assembly GCA_035047845.1). Lineage (NCBI taxonomy): Eukaryota > Metazoa > Chordata > Aves > Passeriformes > Dendrocolaptidae > Dendrocincla > Dendrocincla fuliginosa. The sequence continues at coordinate 113,374,862 of JAWWMO010000083.1, read as the reverse complement.
ATACACTGCTACATGACTGAGGCCAGCAAGAACAAGCCTCAATCTTTCTGAAACAGTGCTGAACTGTGTATTTGCAGCTAATGAATCTGCCAACCCAACTGAGTAGTAAAGGTAGAAAAAGAGGAATTCATTTCCAGAACATACCTCCCCAGACAGAAGAAGAGCGCATGGTAAAACCCTTCTGGAATTGCCCTCAGTTTATCAACCCCTGGGAAAAAGCACCCATTTTAATTCAAAAAGGTACCTGCAAAAGCGCAATGCCAAACTCTTGTCCAAACTCTGAATGGGGGCATGTAGGACTCCAGGGGATTCTGAAAAAGAGACAAGAAAATGAAATATGAAAAAAGGCATTAAAAACCCCAAACCATAACATAACAGTAACACTGCAGGTGCATACACGTCATGTTGTGATGTTGAAGGTCATGCAAACCTGGACAACCAAGGTTTATCCATGCCAGGAGAAAGAAGGGTAAGAGGTGCAAGGCAGACACGATGCCAATCAGGATTATTTCATGTGAAAGACAAGATAAGCGATGAAATGAACATGGCTGTGCACTGGAAACCCTATGAGCTGTATAACAATAACAACTACTTGAAAAGTCATTTGGAAAGTCTCAGAATGCAAGCTCACATATTACACTACCCAAGGTGTGAGATGAAATGCATCCATGTGGTGGATTCAATGTATAAATGCAAACAGGGCCAAATGTCAAAATGCAATTTTTAATTCACTGATGAAGGATAACATAAAATTGTGCATTTTAAGTTCATGCTATAGATAAACAGTCCCCTTTGTTTTGTTTTAGTCTATTTTCAAATGAACAGGAGAGAAAATACTGTAAAGAAAAAAATCACCACTCTATTTTTACGATACAGCCTTAGTAGGGCACAGAATCAGTATCAGCTACTTTGCAAGTAACTGAGGGAAAATATCAGCATGTAAATGTTAGTGTTATTTCAGGGCAGCTGCTAGTTGATTTTGACATGAAAATATGGAATCTACAGTGATGTTTGGTTTTCCATATTCGGAGTTAAGGTTAAAGTGCAAATTATTTGAGTGCTTAAAAACTCTCCACACCTCCCTGCTGGGATTGCTGACAGGATATATTCCAAATTAACGACAAAAAGCATCAAAACCTGCTACTTAATTTTTATATATTTACTAGGAATTGCTTATTTACTTTTCACAGAATATGCTGAGATGGAAGGAACCCATAGGGATCATCAAATCCAAACCTTAGCCCTTCACAGGACCACCTATTGAAGTGAATATTACATTAATGGGAGAACAAGAATGTTCAACTGGTGGCGGAAAACTACTGAAGAAGGATAAATTTTGCCTATTTTTTTTTCTTAGCCTCTTCCCCCTTTCTAATACATTGTCCTACTGTTCTATTTCTGTCCAGTCAATCAATACATCTTTTACTTCCTATGTAACACCTTTTCCTTTTTCTCTCCAAAATTATTAGCTACTTTTTGGAGGTTTAAACCAGATATTAAAATCCATGTAGAAAAAAAACCCACCACCATTTGTATTTTGTGCCACCTTTCAAAAATAATTGTAAATATCTTCACAATAAATTGGCTGACAAAAAAGCAGGCAGTTTTAAAATGTTGAGATAATATTCCTGTAATTAAGCATTTGTGTACACAATAGGTAAGCAAAAAATAAGATAGCATATTCATTTGGGAGGAAAACAGCTCTGCTGCAGGCTGCATCCTTTCTACACATCTTTTTATGTGCAAAAAGACAGTGATGGAGGAAGGGAAGAAACAGTCTTCCTCTCTGCTGTGAGGCTGGTGACAGCCAGCTGAAGGGAAGAAATGCCAACCTGAAGAAGACTCCCCACCACAATGGTTTTTAACAGAGCTCCAGAAGACAGACACCACATAGGGGATGCACCAAAACCGTTTCTTCTTCCCATACCAACCAGCATACACTTTTATTTTTTACTGATACAAGTATACAGACATAAAAACATGTGGTTTACTCCAATACTAGTAACTTAAACAGGCAAGTTTATGATATTACTGTCAGTGTGAACTATACAGTGGAATATGTTATTGTTTAGTGAACATCAGTGTTAAAAATGTATAGCCTATTGCATCTTCTAAGTGTTAGAAAGAGGCCATAGTAATAAAAAGTGCAAATATTAATCCTAGAGTAGCTCTTGTACAGTGGGTTGCCATAATCCTCTGGTTCCACAATAAACATACTGCTTCAGGTCTCAGAGATTTCCTGAGAGGGTATCCATTAAATTGTGAAATCACCAGGAAGGGACACACCACATGAGCTTCACTGAGCTTGGATCTGGACCCAGGACAGAGAGGACTAAAGAAGATATACATACAAAACTCAAACAGATTAACGCTCTGCAGAGCTGATAAGTGCATGACTGGTTTCAACACCCATGCTACAGAACAAAACCAAAAATGGCATTTAGCTCCTGCAAAAGAAGCGTGCACTGACAAAACAGTTAATGGATAAGGTTTATAGAGTAATGTGGGGTCAGACCAAGTACTATGAAAATTCTTCAACCTGACAGCACAATATCCTCAGGACTACGCATCTCATACATGGGATCATGAAACACTACTGTAGACAATCCTCTGCGAAGACTCACGTCTCCCCCAGCAGGAGAGCAAATCGTTGGACAGGCAGCACTGGATTTTTTAGGTGCAGGATGAACAGCCCAAGGCAGAATCATGTGTTAATTGCACAGTTTCAAGTGGATGAACTGTTCTGGCAATAAATGTCCAGTAGCACTTTATCAGTCCAAGACAGTGGCCTTCAGTCACGTATTTCAGACAAGCTTCTTAATCAACACAACATTCTTAACAGAGTCAAGAGGGACCAAACACACTACAGTGAATATTTTTAAACATAAACATGCAACTGCAAGAAAAAGTAGAGAAAATGAAAAATGTAGCATAAATTTCAGTGGAAAATATGAGCAAGGACTTATCAGGATAGCTAAGGTCACCAAACCATCCTTTCCCAATTTAATATATTGTTTAGTGTAAGAGGTGTCATGTGAGTATTTCTCAAATTCTAATTACACATATGAGTATAATTCTAATATCTTTAGAAAACCTTGTCCCTTTTGTAAGCAACATGTCAGACCCCTGTGACAAAATTCAGATTCTTCCAGCTATCTACATGTATGGACCAGTCACAATGCAGAGCAACCCAGAAAGGCCACCGGCAATTTACACATGCTTGTTTTTCTCCATGAAAAGATGAAAGGAAGACAATAAATAAACAGGCTTTGCTTGTCCCACTCCTGCTTAAATCTGCAGGACAATATGTGGCCAGCCTTGCATTTTAAGAACCAACTTACTCATGACAAACCACTCCCAAATGCCTGGCGTCCATGAAGGATCTTATTTTTCCTTTAAACAACTTAACAAGTCCAGTGTTGGCAGATTCATATCACAGAAACATAGAATGGTTTGGCTTGGTAGGGACTTTAATTCTCACTTAGTTCCAACCCCGCTACCATGGACAGGGTCACCTTCCACCAGACCAGGTCGCTCCGAGCTCCATCCAACCTGGCTCACTTCAACAGGAAAGACTGGTCTCCACAATACTTTTTTTAAGGAACAATAAGTGTTCCCACTGTACTTCTCTTAAAAATCAATAACAGATATGCTGATATAGAGTCAAATACATGGTAGCTGAGATCTGTGCAAAGAATTATCAGTCACTGGCTCCTGTTAGACAGGTGAACAGGACATAATTGAATTCCGGCCTCATTATGAATAATTAAAACATCCTTACCGTTTCGATTCTCTTTGGGGGGAAAAGAAAAGAAAAAAGAAAAAAGACTTTAAACCACCTGAGATCTAAGACAGCACAAGGACAGCTAATGTCAAACTTTTCAAAATCACAAAAATTCATGACACCGAGTCACGTACAGAAGCTGGTTTACCACTTGAGCTTCAGCTAGAAGTTTTAATCTCTTCTGTAAGTACAGAAAATTCCTTAATTCTGTAAGTAACAGAAAATTCCAGGCAGGAAGCACCCAAATCAAGATAAGAGACTCTGGACTAGACACAGACTAAAAAAATATTAACTTCTTCAGTATTTTTCAAATGAACCAATTATATGGGTGTAAACTACCACATTCTCCTCTGAACTGACATTTCTCTCTAGCTTTTTTCTCTATAAAATCCCACACTCATTCAAATTTCTCTTCAAAAAAATCCTTCTGGAACGCCTAGAAAAACACTCCACAATGGCTGGGCAGCTGGCATACTGCAATGGCTCATTATCCTAATTTCAACAGTCTCTCTTTATCTGCTGGTGAAATCAAGGTCAAGTGAAAAACTTTAACAACCACTATGAGATCTGTGAATCTTTAAGTTTGTAGCTAGATTAATTCTAAACAGTTCTAACATTTTTAGATATGTATTTTTCTGACCACTTGGCAAGTAAAAGGATATGCAAATTGTTCATGAAGGAGTGATGCTCTGTTTCATGACTGACTGACCTGAGGACATCCACATCCAGGCTACGTGCTGTCAGGACAGAAGCCCCACCTTCCATCGGCAGTGCCAGGACATTCTAGTAACACGACATGTTTAGAAGACTCATAAAGTAATATCTTAATGCTGGGGTTGAGACCTTTGCAACTAAGAGTCATTGAAATCCAAGGAGAATGTACATAACTACAGACCAGTGGTCCCTTTAGCTGGTCCCTTGTCAGCTCAATATCCTTACAATAAAAAGCACCATGCTATGAGAAAAACAAATGTCAGAGTCTTGTGACTGACACTGCATATTCAAAATTTCAAAATCTCAGAGGAAGGAATGACCAACGTGTTTGTCCATGTAAGCAAGATCCCAGTGAGGATTTTAAAATGGAGAAAGAGGCCAGTCTAACATCTAGATTTCTTATTTGAGATACATCTGAAGAATGAAAAAGACATCTATGCCTCCTGGATACTATCAGCAGAGGGACATAACTCATAACAAATTCTCAAAGGCATTATCAAGGACGTATCTCCTTCAGCATCTCTTCATTCAAAGGCATGGTGTGACCCTGTGCCTGAGGTAAGCATACAGACACTGTGGTGAGGATTCAGGGAGTGTAGTTGATTCTTCCTATTTTTACTTGCTGGAAAACAGTTTGCTTCCTGAGACAGAACCTGGCTTCTCTCTGAATATCCGGAACCTGAGAATTGCCAAAGCTTATCTCAGTTTAAAATCAGAGATATGAATCTTAATGAAGAATAATTAAAGCAAAGACTGTTTCCCCCTTGCTGATGGAAACCAAAATAAAAGGAAAATGGAACAAAATTATTATAAAATCATTTTCAGGGAGACAACATCATGCCAACTAAAACCAACTTGCAGTCTGTCCTCCTTATGAAAAGCTAAAATATTTATACCTAAATATACTTTCCATGGCAGCTCTGTTTTTTGCCTTCATGCATGTTCAGAGAAGTCTTGTCCTTGAACATTAAAATCACAGAAATACCACAACAGGAAAAGTGAAAACCACACACGAAACTTTATTTGACTATCTGGATGACAACAAATCTTAATTAGGAGACCACACACTGACATGTGCAGACACACATAGAGGAATTCTGTGTGCCCAACCTGGCCAACCTCTAAATGAGGGGAGAGGAAGCTTGAAGTTGCTGCTCATGCTGAGGAGATGCATGCAATACAGCAGGAGGCTGGAACCACAAGTTGCACAACACAGGATAGGTTACGTACAACATGTTCCCCATGACTGAAAACAAAATTCTTAAGTACCTGCCAAGCACCTTTCTTTGTAAAAATATTAATCTGCTTTTTTGAAAAAAAACCAAACCATAATAGAGGGGGAGAACAAAACAAAATCCAAACAACCAAGACAGTTACAGAGCCACAGAAGAGAAATGAAAATGTGTAAGATAATGAAATTCAATTCATCATTGACCTTTGTCTGCACGAAACATGGGAAAATTTTGCTGGTTTTGGTACTACCAGCAAAAGGTGACTTTAAAAGTTTGATGGTTTATATGAAATACTCACATCTGGATATGTTAGTGTCTTAATCTCATTCAAAAAGTGTACCTGGTGTTTCCCACAATTGAATCTTCCACTTCTCGATATGCATAGCTAGGGGGTTTTCTTTGTGGTGGAGCCCCCATAATTATTATGAATCACAACAATTTGCAGGTAACCTCTCATTCCAAGAGTTAATGTTGAACAGATGTTTGAACACATGTAATTGTATTCAGCTTTGCCTAATCTACCATAAAAGAAAACCAATTTTTGACATAAATAACTTAAGTCGAAGCAGTGTAATTGGAGCACATCTGAAGCTTATTACCTTTCCCAACAGTTACCATATATGTTACAGATATAAAGACATTTTTATAAACAGATATACTTTTGCATAATTTTTACCAAAAAAAGATGGATTCATTCACATACTAAAAATGTTAGGCTTGTATTTTTCATGGAAATGGTTAATTAAGCCTAAATTCAGAGATTCCAAGCATACTTTCAAGGGGTACTTAGCACCCAAAAGTCAAACTGTGGTCACGGTGCTTGGTGTCTTTGAAGACCAAATTTAGCAATTCAAACTCGAATGCACAAAGTTAAATACTGCCTTTTGAAAAATTAGACTTCACGCACCTTTGCTACTGGAAGAAGGCACCATGCAAGATGAAGGAATATAGTCCATTCCTCCTCATATCCCGGGCCCATCACCCTTGGCAGCAGATCATACAGGTCTATTACTAACACCTCTTGGTGAAGAGGAGGGGATGAAAATAGGACTTAGCGACATATGTGCTCCCAGTACCAAAAGGGGACTCTTGCTTCCTCGTTACAATGAATTTCTTTGATTTTTACATTGTTACTTAATTAAATTTCACTGTGCATACTAAGTTTTCTGATGCCTAGCTATTTTATGTTCGGCCTCAAATCAGAAGGGCACACGCTCTCAAATGACTCATTCGTTAAAAGAAACCAAACCAAAAATTAAGACAAGGTTTGTTGTATATAAAGATATACCCCACCCTACTTGTTTCCTCAGTTCAACCAAGGAGATCGTGCACATAACTTCTAACTAGGTCACAAACTCTACCTTTCTAATATTTTATTCATGTACTTTGTATAGGGATGCACTTTACGTCAAGTTCCAAAAGGAGCATCATGCTATGAGCAACAGCTCTTCAAGAGTGGTGCAATATTGTGTTGGGATTACTTTATTTTAGGGATGGAGAGATACATCCAATTTCTTCTGTCAGTGAGAAATAACAACATAAAATCAAGTTGTCAATCTTTTGACATACTATTTTCTTTAACATATAGTCAATAGTTCCTTGATGAGTTGGTGGATTACCCTGGAGGAATTCTCAAATATGCTCATAAGAAGAAAATGCATTGTCCAAAGTCTAAATTAGCCACACAGAATTCATACATACATTAGGCAATATTTAACAGTCAGCTCATAAAAAAAGAGTTAAAAACCTACTGTTTCATACTGCATATTCGGAAAACCATAATGCTTTTAGAATATATACACAGAATAACTGTGTGTGAATTTTCAGCTGGGAGATAATGGATATCTTAAAAAATTACATAAGAATTCATCAAGTGCCATAGCGCTCTCTCTGCTCACTAATGTGGATGTTTACAGTATGCCTGATCCTGTTTCTTAGGATCTTTATAATCTGATGCCTTCTTTCAGGCCAGTACTTGCTACATCTGATTCACTAAGATTCAGAAATTCTATCCTGAGATTTTCTTTCTTCTGCCCTAGCTAGAAAATGTGGGATATCTACACCACACTCAGCATTGCAGAGAAAGAGAAGGGCCTTTGCAGAGGTTAAAAGCAGGCTCTGGGCACTGAGCCAGTCTCCAACTGTGCTTTGCCCTGCTAAACTGTGTTTGGATTTGCTGTGAGAGTATACAGTATCTGTATAGAGGCACTTGAAATACCAGGGGCAATCTAATATAAAAAAAATAGGGAAGCAGCAGAAAAAAACTATTTAAGAACCTTTTTTCCACTTCAGTTGCTAACAAAACATGATTTACACACAGACCCTGGACCTGGAGTAGCATTCACGGTTTTGGGTTGGGTGTTTGCATTTGACTGCAAAATATTTTACTCTAGACGATACATTTTAAGTTCTTCAAGAAAAAAAATCAGGATCAAGATTTGTTGGATGTGGACAGTTGCAAAAATGAACACTACAAGAGATAAAAGTAGCTGAGGTAAGAATTAACAGTTGCTATTTTTTTTCTCAATTCCCACACATAGATTTTGGTGTGACATCATACTATATGTAAGTGTCTGAAAATGTTACTTTCCTGGAGATGCTGCACAAAAAGGTTGAAAAAGGGAGAGCTTAAGATCAGTTGACATGAGACAAGGATCCAGCCCCTGGGGTATATCTGGGATGCAGCACAGGAAAGAGTGAGTTAGTCCTGTAACACACTGCCTGGTGCAGCACAGGCTGCCCAGTGCCAGACCCATGTTGATCCACCAGAGCCACTTGTGGGGCTGGAGCATGGGAGGAGAGGATGAGAGTACTGTGTTTGTTCAGCCCTGAAAAGCGAAGGCTACAGGGGGACCTACCCACTGCCTGATGGGGGCGGACACAGACTGTCCTCAAAGGCGCAGAGAGGGAGAGGAGCCATCGGCCAGAGCTGCAACATGGGATATTCAGCCCTTACACAAGGAAAAGTCTTTATGGTCAGGGAGGTGAATACTAAACAGGAGCCCAGGGGGTGGGTTGGACCTTCACCCTTAGAAATTATCAAAACTGTCCTGTGCGTGACCCTGAGCAGCCTGATCCCATGGCACCCAGTCCAGGCAGCAGGGTGGACTAGGTGACCTCTGGGAGTCCCCGTCAACTTATATGATCCTCTGATCTCACCTTGCTTCCTGTTTCAGTGGTGCCAAAAATCAGTGTCTCTTTGCCTCACGCTATCCTCAGCAGCAGAAGATCAAGGCATGGAAGGCATAGTAATAAGTAAATAAATGTTTAAATTCATCACCTTATATATCCACCTCTTTCTACCTCTCCTTTTTTCATTCTTGAAAGACAGATATTTGCTTCTCGCTAGGCACCAGGTATCTCCTCTGCTTTTCCGCTTTTTACATCTCTCAGTGATTTACTTGTCAACAGCATATAAAACAGGATGACATGAGGAAATAAAAAAAAACATAAGGAGGAGGACAAGAACTACCCAGACAAAGAAAAGCATGATCTCTCCTTTTTAGCAGTAGGCACCTGTAACATATTCAGCAAGGCAGCTAGTTAAGAGGCAGTGCTGTGCAGGACTGCTTTGTGTACAGCATTAAGGAATCAGTTCAGGAAAGGGATAAGGACAAAAGACTGCTAATGCCACTGTTTAACTGTCAGTAGAGGCTAAACAGAAGGCTGATGGGCTGTGTCATTCTGTTCAAGCCTGGCTGCCATGCTGTAATACTGAATATACACCCCAAATACACTGTACTGGTGATACAGGTATGCAGGGACACATGGGGACATAACATGACATACTGGGAGAGAACCAAGTGATGGGTATAACCAATAGTGCTGTTTAGAAACTGTCAAATCAAACGAGATGTTCTGATGCCACAAAACATGTACCAGGGAGGGAAATTGCCAAGGGTACTCAGTAAAGTTCTGTGGTACACATCACATTGACTGAACTAGCCAGTTCAGTAATAATGATGTGATCTGCTCCTTGCAGCTTGTGAAAGATCATGGTGACGCAGAATCATACAATGATTTTATCAAAAGAAAATAGACAATATGCAAGCAATCTTGAGTTAGACTAATTGTTTGGCTCTCTCCAGTTTCTGCCGACAGTACAAGCAAGAACATACAAATATTTGCAGTTATACAATTCAGTAGCAGTATTGCCAGCAGTTATTGAGCAACAGAGATCACCAAATTATTTTTTTCTGTTTAGTGAAAATAAATAATAGCATTATTAGAAACTGGCAGAGAACAAACAAACTAAAGCAACTCTTCACACAGAAACTGGGCAATTAAATTCCTATTTCACTGCAAAGATGACTGGAATCTCAACACTGTAAAACGTGCAAACCTTCCTCCATTCAATTTTCCTTAAATCAGCTCTTTTTTTTCAGTATCCCAACCAAGCCCAAACTACATTTTAAAAACATACATTTTAAAAGATGAGCACAGCTCCAAAATGATGCTACTGAAATCAAAGCACAACCCTCTGATACCTGCCACATGGCTTCTGGGAAAAGCAAGTCCTCAGTGGCTTTGCCTCTTAAAGATTTTCAGTGCAAGCTCATTGTCTGGATCCCCAGCTATCTTACCTGCTAGTTATTAATGCAGTGAAGTATACTTTGCAATGGTAATATCAATGTGCTCACTGATGAACCTCCAAAAGACTTTAACACTGCAGATACTGTCCACACTGGATGCAAACCATGATACTACAAATGTGGTTTAAGGTTGGTGAGGTTTCCAACCATGTCTCCATACTGCCAGCAATCTCTTCTTCAGTTCGTTTTCTCATCATATTGTCTATGCTGTCATTATTCAATGTGACTAATACACCAGTATACCCAGGAACCTGCTGAAAAGGAGTACTCAGGAGGGTGAAAATGTTTTGTTTGTAATATTTCCTATAAAAGAATAAATATGTATAGCTTCCACCACTGCACCTTTTCAGGATCCAAGCATTATTAACAACTCGTTTGATAAGGAGCTTATTATTGTTTTTACACAGTAAGAGGTGGTGCTAAGGATTAATAAGATATATGTAACGCTTATTAATTTCTTAGTGACAACTTATGTGCACTTATATAAAGTATATCTCAGCTACAAAGACTGCACAGCTGCCCTCCACTAGTCACCACAGCCACATTGCTTTCTTCCTACAATCACTCCAAAGCTCATGGTAAAGAGCTTTGTAAATTTAAATTGGGCATGTAAATTTACATGACCAATGTAAAACTCTTCACTTCTGAATTACTGTTTCATAAGTTATGGGAATGCTATAGCACCCACAATGTATTAACCGCAAAACACTACACTGATATCCAAATCTCCTTCCACAAACTGTGTACCTGGTGGAGACAAGCACTAGAGCAGCGATAGGTGAGGGGCAGCCAGAAGGAGCATGTGCCCTTCTAGCCATTTCAGCTGGCTAGAATGCCCGTGGATGGCTCACCTGTTGGATGAAAGCAGCCTAGGGTAGGATCACTCGGGGAAGTGGCTGTGTTACAACAGCTTACTCTCAGCACAGCCGACCGCTGGAGTGCTCACTTTGCAGAGGTGCTCGCTGCCATGACAAACTCTGGAGCAGGTCCCGGAAAGCAGGAGCACAAAGAGGCAGGGCACCCCAGCCCAGTGGAAGCAGAGGGCACTGTTTGTGCAGCAGGTCAGCTCCTGTTCCCCTGTATGACAATGGCAAATCTCTTTGTCACTTTGCAGCTCTGGGAACAGAACATAATCTTCTGAAATTACAATGCTGTTTTAATGCTATCATTATTAGCATTGTCTTCAGACAATAAAATGCTGTGTCGTAGTTGCTGTGGGCTCACAGCACTGAATACACACTGAGTCACCCCACATTAATTTAAACAGCACAACTGTGTGAACACATGTTCTTTAGCTAAATCCACACACACTCAAAAGTAAAAATAAGCCAATCTCCAAGGAAGAGCTCACTTTCTACACAATGTAAAAGCAATCCTCACTGTGTGCTTCTACAGCCTCAACAAACATGTGGCAAAAGGCTTAGTAAGACTACTCCTATTTTCTCATCTGGTAATAGATGAGTACACAAAGCCACTCCCAAAGGGTTATGCCACTAAAAATGCATGTGCCTAAACCTGGCTTTATTCAGTGGCCTTCATAATGCAACTGGATATGGTACCCATGAAGCTTCCACTCTGCATCACGATGATGATACAGAGAAATTTCTGCCCCCCTCCTTTCCCTTCAAATCAGAACGCCACCTCTCAGAAAGAATGATCACTCAGATGCTTTCTCACTATATGCAATAACATACTCCTCCAGTTATGTTCGACCCCATTCAGTGCAGAAGACACCCAGAAAATTTCAAGTTGGAGCATGGGAAGTCTACTGCCCAGACATTCACTCTTAGCACAGGACTTGCTGTGCTGCCAATTTGCCATGCACTGCTGACACCAGTGCACGTAAAGCCAAAGCAAACAACTGATCTGTGTTCAAACTTGTCCATGCTTCTGCCCCTTAACTAAACCCTCACTAGGAACAGAAACTGCATAAAGCAAGATCTTCCATACTTTGAAATGAAACTACAGAAGGCCCAGAGGGTTAAAATGAATTTATTTATATTACACCTCTGAAGCCATCCTCCACACTCCTCCTCACACCTAAGCTGCACAGCTGCCTGCAGGTACATTATTTTACACTCTCTGAAATAAAACCTCCTACGTCTAACACTTCTAACACACAACCAGATATACTCCAACCAGGTATTGTCATTATAAAAGGATTCTGCTAACTGTCCTACCTGATAGAGCATGACTTCAGTACAATATGAATTCAAAGGATGCAAACTGAGGCAAATAAAGCATTCATACCACCAAAGATACCCTAATTCCCTTCCTCTAGAGTAGTCCTGATGTGCCCACCTGAAGCTCCTGCCCTTGCCTTACTTCTTGGGGGGAACTTCACTTCCTGTCCAGTAATTCCTCGTGAACAAGAGCTAGGGAAAAAAAGGTTCCCAGCTGCTCCAGCAGTTTTAAGCTCAAATTAGAAAACATGAGTAAACAACAGCATCCAAAAGTGTTCAAGTGAAGATCTAGCTATATGAAAAACTATACTAATAAAAAGCCTTTGTTTTTTTACCATGGAGGATATCTAAAGGGGACTTAGTCTCAGAAATCCCCCTAGTTTTCAATCCCTCCCTCCTATCTTGAAACAACAGTGTCTAACAGAAAGTGCCTTTCTTGCCTAACTCTGAGGAAAGCTGTGAACCACAGCTTCTTAAATATCCAGAATGAAGGCAACACCTAAAAACCTGAAGAAAAAACCCCCACTTTTACGCCCATATTTGAATCCTCACACAAGTTTCTGCAATTGCCTATAAAGAACAATGAACAATGTTAGATAAACAGCCAGCAGTCTTAAACTGTACTCAAGGCCATGTTGGAAGAGGAGCTGGCCACCTAGCCAGGGACCAAGGTGACAGGACACACTATCTTTTGAAGTTGCTTTTATCCTGTGCTGATTTTCCCTTCTTCTCCTGTCAGGTCTTTTGTGCACCTGTGCAGTGCAGGCCTGGTTATCTCTGCCAGTCCAAATTTGCCCAGCCCACAGGGTCCCTCCCAGTGGCTGAATTACAGACAGAACAACAGTGTGCCCTTATCCAAAGCGGACATTGTGTGCCACAGGTTTTGTGACTGCCGGGGCTCCCTTGGGTCCACATGGCATAGCTTATGTGGCGGGCAGAGTCAACAGCTTCTCCAGTTCTCTCTTCTTCACCCAACAGTAACAAAATGCGAATGTCCTGTGCACAGAAACAGCCTGGAACAGCAATGCTACAGATGCTCAGGACACCACAACCTGGTGAAGGATAGCATGCTGCTGCCACCAACCCCTGACCCTCTGAAAGTTTATTACACCTCACTAAGTAAACTAATGTGACTTCAAACCCACAGAGGCAGGGGAAGGAGTACAGCTGAGAGAAATTTGTAGGTCTTTGCTCCAGAGTCCTTCCTGTCCTTGTGATTATTACACTCAATTTCCTTTCTGCAGATGAGGCCACAGAAAGCCTTGCAGGTCACAAGTGGGTTGGTATCACCCTTGTATGTGATATTCTGCCCTTTCCAGATCAGACAAGAGAGCTGGAAACAACTACTCGAGTAAATGAACACAACTAGCATAAATCACAAAGTAGCATCAGGATTGAGGGAAACATTAAGCAAGGTTTCTGGGCAGGTTGTTATGGTAGCCCTGCACCGCCTTGCACCAGGATCACCTAAATGGCAAAGTGCAACATGCTAAATTCACCTGTAACTCACTGGTGCTTATGTGGAAGCAAGATGTGTATTTTACATCATGCTTTCTAATTGTTTGCAATTTCACAGTATATTCCCAAGCAGGTGAATCCTTATATCCTAATACTATGCAAAACCTACACTAAACCTCAAAATTTCAGGTCAGGCAATTTCCTCTCCTGATTAACCCCAGACGTTTCAAACAAGGAGAGACGTGCAGTGCACAGGGGCAGTCTTCCAGAAAAGCCAACTTTCTGGGGCTTACAGCTTATCCTCTGTAGCTCATGGAAGGCTTATAGTTTAACCATGTGAAAACGTTATCAGTTATTATTACACTACATTTCATGCTCAATATTTATGCCCTTTACTCCAGTGCCAAAAGCTCATGTTGATACCTTAAACTTTACTGTGCGGATGCAAGGCTTCTATTTCTAGGATGCCTTATTCTTTTTTCCTATTCTTTTCCCCCCTCCCCCCTTAGATATGAAGGTAAGCTTTATTACAAAATTCAAAAGGAATGCAATTTTGGTGAAAAAACATCTAAGCTGACAAAATACCCTGAGCATTAAAATATATTAAAAACACCAATTTTTTTTATTTCATATATTCAATCCTAGAGTGATTTTTATTAGGCTACAGAACATCAGAGCCTTGTAAAGTCAAATTTACAACCGAACTTGAAACAGCCTCATCTACAGCCTATGAAGTGCTGTTATAACACAAACTCTAAAAGTGTCAAACTTCAGTGAATTATGAAACTTAGCAAGTACCCTCTTTTTTAGCTGTAATCTTATATGAAAAGAGGCTATCACAAAAACTGCCTGCCCTTGTGCTGAAAATGTTTTATTATTTTATCTTACACCTGTTACAAAAGTAAAAGTGACAAATCATGCACTAATTTGATGATTTTGTGGACCTTTTTGCAAGTTTGAATTTCACTATGACTTCTGGATTAAAATACATGGATAAAAGCAAAGGGTAAGACAAACCAGGAATGAGTAGGTACATCAAAAAAATCAGGGTTTTAAGCTTCATATTTTAAAATGCATGGGAGGAAATAGCCCACAAAAAAAAATCTGTCAAAATCACCGATTTTGGCAGTATTTAAAAGAAACAATTGCATATGCTTTTTTAATTCTTTCTTCCTAGATTCTCTTAGTTTTCTATAATTGCTCTAAGACTTCAGCACAAACATATAGTATTCTGAATTTTGGGCATGGTCTTTGGGTAAATCTGTTTGCTTTCTCCTCAGTAGACAACAAATGAAATTTAACAAGGATGAACATATGCCTGTTTTTCACTGTGCACACAGGTGAACAACGACTGCTATTTCTAAAGAAATTCATGTCAGTAAATGTGCAAGACCTAAATATCTATACGCATTTCCCTTTCAATACACAGAAGCACAATAACTTGGGGTAACAGTTATTGTTACCCCACCCTCCAATTTGCTAAATAAATCTGTAAGTGCTACATTTTCAGTGAAGCATTGCGTTATTCCAAAGCCACAGACTGCACCTTTCTCATGTGATGTCATGCATGCCTTGGAAGATAAATATATGCCAGGCTGCCAATGAAAATTTCTTTAAAAGTTCATTTGTGATCTCTTTTTTTTACATTATATTACTAACCCTTATAAAACAGTGCCCTTTTCCCCTGCTTGAATTCATTTATCTTTTTCATTCATCATCAGTAGTTATATAGAAATGAGAAACTGAAATGTCAAAATGTTGTCATTAATTTCAGTCTTGCAGGAGAGAGCTTAAAAACTGAAAAGAGATAATTAGACTCACAGAATCATTAAGGTTAGAAAAGACCTCTAAGATCATCACCTCTAAGATCACCATGTTTATCATGCTAAGCTGTATCCCCACATGTCACACACACGTGACATACTTCCAGGGATGGTGATTCCACCACTTCTCTGGGCAGCCTGTTTTAATGCCTGACCACCCTTTCAGTGAGGAAACTTTCTTAATATCCAGTCTAAACCTCCCCAGGTACAACTTGAGGCCGTTTCTTCTTGTCCTATCCCTTGTTGCCTAGGAGAAGAGATTGACCCCCAGCTCACGACAAGCTCCTTTCGGGTAGTTCTAGAGAGCAATGTGGTTCCCATATCAAGGGGAACCTCCTTTTCTCCAGGATAAACAACCCCAGCTCCCTCAGCCACTCCTAATCAGGCTTGTGCTCCAGACTCTTTACCAGATCCACCGCCCTGTGGAAATACAAATATTTATTTTTTTATATTACATATATGTGTGTAGGTGTATGTGTACTTATTTATATATTTTATTCTGGATGCCAGAAAAACTACTGCTTTCCTACCCTGCATACTTTTTCAATTCCAGCAGAGAAGGATGAATATCTTAAACAAAATGTTACTGTTTATAATGCAAAATATTTTATACAGAATAAACAGAATCCACCTCGTGGCAGGGGGAGATAAGGGTAAGCGTAAAATGTCAGAAACACTATCAGAGATAGAGAGCAAACCTATTCATTAAAGAAATTATTTTATTCCTAGATCAAAATACCAAAGAATAAAAATAATAGATGATCACCATCTCCACAGATTACTAGGATTTGGAGAGAGGAGAAAAAAAGTCTCTTCTAAACTAACTAAAACTACAGGATCTAGCCATCGCATTTTGTGAAAACTTCTCAAATTTTCCTCATGATGCAAATTAAATCTCCTTTTCCCCACACAAAACCTTCTCTTTCAAGATATTTTCTGGATCAGCTCCAGGGGAAGGGAAAAGTGCAGATGAGCTAAAACAAGTAACCCAACTTATCAAACCCTCTGCAAGGCTGGATGCATATGGAAATGAAATCTATTCCCAAGTAGACAGACCAGATATGTCGGTATGTTTTTGCCATCTCTGATATAAAAATAGGTGTCAGCAAAAACCCAGTAAATTCTTGCAAGCCCCTGCAGGAATGCTGTTGTTTTCCTCAGGATTGTTCAACCAGCACAACCACACAGAAATTTCTCATAATCAAGGAAAAAAGGGGTGGGAGGTAACCCACTCCAAACCCTCCCTTTTTGTTGTCCTCAAAACCCCTACCAAAACCTTCAAAATTCTTCTGATTAATTAGACAGACCTTGCAAAAAATATTTGTGGGTCATCACCACTGACCCAGGGTTTGTCCCTTGTCAAAGAGCATGGAATGGCAGGATGCCTTCCCTGAAGTACTGGTGCCATCACTGGGAGTGAAGAAAGAAGTCAGAAGCATTTTGTGGCCTAGAAGGAAACCAAAAAAATGTACCTGCTTTTAAAAGCAAAAGACACGGGAGGCGTGCTCCTACAAGCTTCACCTTACTATTCCTCAGAAAAACCTCCCTGGCTTTTTCTGTTCTGTATTTTCCTGTGAGCAGGCACCACAATCGGCATGTGCGGGGGCTGTTGCCAAGTGCTCCTAAAACTCGCACTCCCACATCTTGGACATGTGTGCCCCTGCTCATGCACGCATAAAAGACAGTGGCAAACTGTGGCAGCTGTGACCTGAAGGAAGCACTGAGCACAGTCGGCCACCCTCTGAATCAATTTATGCAGACTGCACAGATGCTCTCCTCCAGCATCAGTGTGGGCAACAGCAAAACACACAGGAAAAAAGGAGCTTTCTTTAAAAAAAAGAAAAAAAAGAAAAAAAAAGCAATTAGAAATGTTTTGGCTTCAGGCAGCTCTTGGTTTCTCCTCCCACCCAAAAAAAGCTAATGTGTTGCTTTTGTAATCTGTTATTAATTTTTAGATACATAAATACAGCAATTTCATGCCTGTTCTAGAAAATTAACAAATTGAACTGCTGAAACACACTCCAGCATATGACCAAAATACAACATCTCGTGCTTCACTCAAACTTCTCAATTACAGCTTCTCTTTTTCCCCATGTCTTTCTTTCTCTTGCTTTCTCTATTTCCCTCCATTTTGCTCCAGATTTCCAAACTCCAAATTTTAGTAGATTAAACTGACAGAAAACTTGCTCCTCAATGAAATTCCTTCTTGGTCTGCAACTGTGGCAGACAGACAGGCTGCAGCCTGGGGATGCTGGATCAGCCAGCAAATTCAGGTCGTCCTGACCCCAGTAAACAGCAACAGCGTATTTTTCCACACTTGACTGTTTTCCTCTGACCTGTGTCTTGAATGAGACAACACTCCCAATGCAATTTAAAGAACAAAGTCAGCATAGGAGATATTTAATGCTAAATGTATCAGGAAAGGGCAAAGTGATTGGGAAGAAGAATTCACCTTCCCAAAGTTTGCTGATGGAGACTGAAGGTGCAAACACTAAGACTGTGGAGCACACATCCCTCAGCTGTGTTTGCTGCCTGCATAAGTGGGATACAAAGGGGGGAAAAAATTGTCACCATGTGAGGAAAAGCGGAGCTGAGCCAGCAGCACACATGATAAGAATTATCTCTGCTGGAGGCTGCTCGCTGCCGCGCTGGCACCTTGACCCAGCGCTGACAAATGCTGGGGGCGAGGTGGCACTGAGGCCAGACCTCACTGCTGTCATAAATACCGCACTTGGGGTGCTAAGGCTGTCAAACCAGCAGACTACCCAGCTTTCTGCAAGTGAGCCAGCCCTGCCACATTCACAATAGTAAAACTCCTTGAGAAAAGAGCTGGAAGGTGAGAAACGTATCCGGGTTCCATGTTAATGGAAGGTGAAAGGCAGAAAGCCCCGACTCTCTTCCCCTGAGATTCCCTGCTATTCCCTGCAGGGCTGGAGCTTGATCTTCTCAGCAGCCAGCCTCCTGCGGTGGCTGAAGCTGTCCCAGGCAGGGCAAGCTCCGACACTTCCTTTGCAACCACACCTACTCCAACTGCTTTCTAGCTATTGGACTCAACATTTGACTTTTTTCAACAGCAGTTCTTAAAAAAAAATAAATAAAAAAGGGATTATACACTTCACACAATACAGCAACTAGCATGTTAATGCAGAAGAATGGTTCCTGCACAACTGAGGTGTTCAACTACACATGAATCCAGATGGGAAAGGCTTAATGTATGGTATGTATACGAGGTCTTTTAGCTTGCCCCGTAATTCTTATCCTACTGGTTCAAAACTGCAACACTCCCCCATGGGCATTCTCGAGCACAAGCAGCATGGGCAGTCCAAAGGAAGGTAAGCTGGGAAGATTTTTGCCCACTGGCAAAGATATACAGAGGGATCACCAGGGAAGCGAAACCCACTAAATATTCACTAGCAAGTAAAGCTAGTCACTGGACATTTCAAATTATTCATAAAGAGAAAAAACAATCTGGACAGGCCCTACTATGAGAAGGAATATTGTTTAAATGAGTTTTGGGTAAATGCATGGATTAGTAGATGTTTTACCCAGAGGATGACCAGAAATAATGTGGCCAGCAAGACCAGGGCAGTGATTGCCCCTCAGCACTCTGCACTGGTGAGGCCATACCTTGAATCCCATGTTCATTTTTGGGCCCTTCACTACAAGAAAGACATTGAGGTGCTGGGGCATGTCCAGAGAAGGTCAACAGAGCTGCTGAAGGGTCTGGAGCATAAATACTGTGGGGAACAGCTGAGGGAGCTGGGATTGTTTAGTCTGGAGAAGAGGAGCCTCAAAGAGGACCTTTTTGCTCTCTGGAACTGCCTGAAAGGAGACTCTAGACAGGTGGGGGTCGGCCTCTTTTCCCAGGTAACAAGCAACAGGACAAGAGGAAATGTCCTCAAGTCACACCAGGGGAGGTTTAGATTGGGTATTAGGAAAACTTTTTTCACCAAAAGCACTTGAACAAGCTGTCTAGGGAAAGGGTGGAGTCACCATCCCTGGAGATATCTAAAACATGTGGTGCTTAGGGACATGGTTTAATGGTAGCCTTGCCTGTGCTAGGTTAAAGGTTGGACTCAATAATACTGAATGTCCTTTTCAATCTAAATGATTATTTGTTTCTCAGTCTCAGAAAATAGAATAAGATGTATCAGAATAGATCCAACCTGGGGTAAGAAAAGCCCCCACACTTTATGTAAATGGACATAGGTTATATGAAAGACCTGAGAATGAAATTATAAAGGGAAGAAAAGATAGTATTATCTCTGTATCATGACAACAGAAAGTGGATCTGTCACAGTAAGCAGAGTTCATATTGTCTAATTTAGTTAATAGGTTTTTAGAGAAACAGCAAAGTTCATTCATAGCATACAATTTTTTTTTTCACTGATAAGAGATCTGCAAGACAATCAGAGAGACATACAGCTTTCATATAACTTTCACACCTATAAAAGTGTAATAAACAATCAGGAATTACAGACTTTAGTAAAAGGAGCTGATCCCTTCTCCAGTCCACTACCTGGCCAACTGAAGATTATTCTCTACCATCTCTTAGCTAATGGCTTGTGAGATTTACTACTAGAGGCAAAAGTGCTAGAGCCTTTTCCCATGTACTGTAGCTGACCATTCTCTGGGTTTATGCACCTACAAAATGAATACTTTTATATTTGTCTCCATTAATTCTTGATTCTTGTTACATCACCTATGCTGAAAATTTCTTTTGTATTTCAATTTTAATTTGCCTTCAATTTCATTTTGCCTTCAATTTTATTTCTCACTTGTGACCTTTTCTTTCCTGAAGTCCCCCAAACATTGTTGATCTCCTCCAAGGGAAAAAGTATCTACAACTGACTGCCTGTATGAGGTGTCCACACAAGAGAAACACAGTTTGTTGCAATGCCACCCAACAGCAATAGGGATCCAACTTCAGTGGGGTCAGAATCAGATCTTCAGAGCCATAACTCCCCTCTGCAGTATACCCAGTTGGGCATCTTTATATAGCCAACATCTGTAAGGCTCTCTCCCATCATATTTCAGACTCTTGCTAGTATTATTCCCAAGTATTTGATGGCATTACCCTTTTTGAAGTCTCTCCATAATATGCGATAGTTTTCTTTGGGATTAACTTTTGTAAAGTTAATTACAGTTTTACATTTTGTTTTATGTTTCTGACCTCTTTAGATTCTTTTGAACTTTGAATATTTGTCCAGACATGTATTTTCAGCTCTTCATAACTCGAGTGTCATTCAAACACCATCTGAATCCCCTTCATATCATCAGTTTAGTTTAGAAAGGACAAAAATGAAGTCTTTTAAAGAGACAAAACAGGACAAAATTTTTGAAGAAGTACGCACAGTTAAATCCTGTTTTATCACACTACCCATCAGATTAGTTTTGCTGAAGCAATTTTGACTGAAAGTCGTAAAATACTGGCAGAAATTAAATATAACCTAACTTGATGAAAAGAACTCCCCGACAACCCAGAATTCAAGTTATATAAGCTTAGACTGATTTCTTTAATACAGCAACAGGAAGCCGCAAACTGAGGAGAAAACATCAGTAACAGACTCATGGATCAGAGATTATATTGCCATATTGAAGAAAAACAGATATGATAGAGTTGCCAATCTACTGGGAATACTAAAAAAACGTTGCTCCTTAAAAAGTAAAAAATTGCAGAAAATTCTTTATAGAGTTACAGCTAGGTTATTTTTAGCAGCCAAAGAGTTGTTTTTCTTTTCTTTTTTTTTTTTTTTTTTTTGTTAGTCTAGGAACAACAAAGTCTAGTGCCTTTGCAAACAAAATGCCAGGAAGTCAGGAAAGAAAAAGAAATAGCTTGCACTGAAGAGTTGAGTTTGGAAATGGAAGACTGTTTTCAATAATTTTTCTGTGGTAGATAAATATAGAAGAAAAAGGTGATGTAGGGACCATATGGCATGTTAATTCCAGTTGTGACAACAGCTCTGTTCTCTGTCTATCCCTTTGCTAGACTGCTAGAAAACATGCCACTTGTGTCACTGACACTAACTGCAAAACCCAATCTAATCAGGCATGGCAAATGTTAGTGTATAGGTAAAGAAAAGCTTGGGGCACTGGGAACAAAAATTGTGAATGCCCAGCCCTGTAAACCATCTCTCCCTAATGGGGAGCATTGCTGAGTGCACAACGGACCACAGTAACAACTTCTTAGGTGTTCAGGGAAGTTAGAGCAAACCAAACAAAAATAACCCTGGCATGAGAAGAAAACACGCAGCCTTTGAAAAAGAGCATAAACAACAACTGAAAAATCATCCAAACAACATGCTTAAAAAAGGAGCCTGGGACATTCTTCTATAAATACAACCAGTCCATATTGCACTGGCATGAAAACCTGAACCTTAAGTGCCAATGAGGGAGTTTGTGGTTAAGAGCACCCCACCTTTGTGGGAAAGGACAGCCCCAACAGCCTGGTGGCGATGCACCTACATCTTCCTGCAAAGTGAAGGGATGAGGAGAAGACAGGGCTGTCTTGTACTGGCAGTTCACAAACTAGTCCACAGACAGGCTGCATCAGGATGCTGGGAGCGGTCATTTGGATTTGGGGCATGGAAAGAAACTAAACAGTCTCTGCTTTCACATTCTGTACTGCAGCATGGCAGAGGGTGGCTGCTCCTGTTGGAGAGACCTCAGATTTGTCTTTGTGCCTTAGCCTCCTCAACTAGCAGGCAGGCAAATACTACACTTAAAGAAAATGAAACAAGACAAACAAAATAACCAATACCCAAAACCCTCCCAAAACAAAAACACACCCCAAACAAAAACCCCTTCAACCACTCAACACAGAAACAAAAGAAAAAAGAACACCCACACACCCACCCATCCCCAAACCTCTGAGAATCAATTAGCTTATGGGTACCTGCTCACAGAATCACTGTTATCAAGTTTGAAAAACCATAGGATACTGACTCTCTAGGAACCACAGATAACAAAAACCTCTCAGATGTCCAGAGAAAACATTTAGTAGCAAAGGGATGTTGAACTGGAAAAACTGAACAGGCTTCTCAGGTAGGACACAAATTCTTAAACTAAATAATTTGTTGTCAAAATATATTTTAGGTAGGTAAATCCAGACAAACTCACTTTTTTATCTCTAGATAATTTCTAAAAGCCACTGCTGCCATTACTTAGCTATAAGAAGCAAAGCACTTGAAAAAAGGAAATTGTTCTTGCTAGGTAACGTAATTCAAACTCTAAATATTTATTTACTTTTGCAGTGGGAAGGGAGCAGCGGGCAGCTGAAGCACAGCTGGGATATAACTCAGCAGCAGGAGCTGCCACGTGCTCCCCTGTGCCATGGCACCTGGCTGGGCTGGCGTGCTGTGGGTGAGGGGGAACACAGCCAGGCTGGAACACACCACAGCTGTGTCTCAGGGGCTGAGGCTCACTCTTGCCACCAAACATGCAAACTCAGCCATTAAGACACGGCTTGTCTTTCACCCATACTGATGAGAGGAAGCTGGGCTCCTACCCAACTCCATCCCCACCAGTGCTCCTCTCTGTGCTACATCCAGCATAAAAGTGTCCCTGGAAGGGTCCCATGGGTGTCTGCCACAACCTCACCCCAAGATCTGGTCAGAAGTTCATCTCAGTCTGAGAGCAGCTTCCTTAGGTACCGCTCCAGCACTGATCAGTTACCTCTATGAACTAAAATGAGGCCATTTTGGCCCAGCAGCACATCACCCAGGACACTGTAGATAGTGTGTGTCTGGGCAGGGTCAGGCTGCCAAAACAAGAGGCAAGGTGATGAGGATGGGTGGCTGCAGGCACCCCCTGCACTTGACTAAGGCTGCAGGGAGCTGTACTCCAGCAGGCACATGGCTTTGTCTGCCTCTCATGTGGCAGCAAGAGATTTCTCTCTCCTCTGAAAAAGCCCTTGGGTTACACTGGTGCAACTGCTTGTAGGGGCGCAGCAAAATCAAGATAAAGAATTGATCCCGGATAAAAATAATGTCCTTCCCCCAAAAGAGGTGCGGAAGATACAGAGCAGAAGCACGGTATATAGCCTGGCTCAATTCTGAGTGTATTTAATTGTGAGAAAAAAGGATGATTTCCTTTAGCTTTGTTCAGTTTTTCTTTAAAATTCTCAGTTTTAACTACTGTATTTAATACATGTGACATGCTCTGCTCACAGCTCTGCTTACTCCTTATAAATTCATACCTGCACAGCATTAATCATGATGGGAAAGCTTGAAACCCTGGCATGAACGCCACATTGCATTGTTTTGGTTTGGGATGTTTTTCCCATCAAGCTGCAGAGGAGCACTGCACAAAGGAATGCGCTCTGCATGTTCAGATGAGAGGATACAGCAGCCTTCAGACACAGGCTGCAGTTCTACTTCAGAGTCGACACCCTCTAAGTGTGGTATGGTACAGGAAGCGCCTCTGATCTCTGGGTAGTACAGAGACACCTAAGCTGCATTCTGTTTACAGGTTTAACAGTAATCCTCCTCAGGACCACAAAGGCTCGAAATGCCCTTTATTTTTTACTTTTATTTTTTTAAAATAAAAGTTCAGAATCTAGAACAGCCAAACTGGTGGTGTGACGTAATCCACCTGTTGATTTCCAGATCTGTCAATTTATTAGCACTTAAGATAAAAACCTACCTGCACTCTGAAAAAAGGATTTATGAAACTATGAAACAAGAAGTATACCAAGCAGACTTGGTGAAATACACTTCTTCAGTCAACTCTATTTTAACTGTAGTTCTTGAAATTCCAATCTTTTTGTAACTTATTTTCAGGCAAAAGTCTCCTTGAGTTAGACTGCAGAATTAGATCAACTAATAAAAAAATGCTTATTTCGCATGCTAAGATTGGTTTTCCTTAACTTTACTGAGTTAGGTAAAGAAGTGACAAATCCAGTTGCATGCACGTATCTATTGATATGCAACAGAAAAATGTGGTAATTTTCTACTGTGAGTGAAGAACTGCTGCCAAAAATCCCCCATATGAGATCTGGTGAAAAGGCCATAACTTACCAGCACCCCAGGCGTACCCGTGCCTTGCCAGTTCCACACAACTCCAGTTCTTGCCAATCTCAGCCAGAAATAAGGGCTCACAGCAGCCTTTTGGGGGTGTTAGGAGAAGAGGCCCAAGGATTTGAGCCTACAAATTACCATTTAGGAAGTTACCCGTGACAGGAAGTATAACAGGCATGCTCCCTACTGCTGGCAATAATTTTTCGTTGTTTATTAATTGAGAAGCAGTATGGCACAAGTTACATAGCACTTCAACAGAAATAATTTTTTCAAATATGCAGACATTAAATGGCAGCAAAACTCAAGCACATAGGTCCAGCTGATAAAATTCAATGCCACAGGAAAAAAACCTGCAGCTATTCACAAATAAGATGACACCCAGGACTTGAAGTGTAATGTACAGTCCCCATACCAGGGGAGTGAAGCACATACCCCTAATAACAGGCCCCTGTAGCTGGGGGACTAAGAAGTTGCACATATCATGGCCTTCATAATGGGACCTCAGAGGTCCAATTCCAAAAAGCAAATAAAATCATTTCATAACAAACACAGTGCAACCGTTAAGATAAAGGAATATTAACATTTTTCTGATTCAGGTATTTTTAATACTATAAACAATGTGAATCCTAACATTAATTTTTGGGGTGAAAAGTCCTCATGTATCAACATGGGCTCATCCTAAACATTTAGCAGTTACTTTGAATAAGTCTTTTCATGTTTTGGTATACTAGTGCAATGTTCATGTTCTCAAAACCAGCCTGAAGGGTTTCTAAATTAGTATGTTAATATTACCATGGTAACATAATGTACTACCAAAATGGACCACTTTTTATACATCCACTATAATCAAGTTAGTGACCAAGCAAGTTACAAAAATTCTTTTTCAGTTTTGGGGGTTTGGGGTTTTACTGGTTTTTTTTTCTTTGTGTTTTGTTCTTTTAACTATTTATGATTATTTTTACTATTCCTACAGATTTTTAAAAACATCATTAAGAACAGGTTTTGTTTCTCATGCAGGAATAGATCCCATATAAACAGAAACCGAATCACCACCACCAGCAAGAAAAAGTAGTTCCTAGGACCTATTAAGGCTATCTGTAGTTCCAATTCTCAGGCATACAAAGTTTTAACAGCCCATCTCTGGTTTTACTTTTGCAGACTCTTCGCATACAGAAGACATTCCTTCCTTGTCACAATACTGTTTAAAACACAGAGATACCTCACTCTCAGAGCTTCTTACATTCCAGGATCCTGCCCACCATGCTGTTTCAGATACCCCCTGGGGCAGGCTGAAGGGCACTGGATGCCCTAAAAGTCAACCTGCCATCCTTGATCAGACAATCTTCAAACTGAGACTATTCACGTTAAAAACATTCTCATATAAAGTTCAGTGCTCAAAAGACATCATCTTCAAGTCATCACATCCACACTGACCAGAGTATCTGTCCTACACTCACAAAAATTTATTAAAAGTATGAGTTTCTTTTTATCTCAAAAAGAAAACCAATACCCTGAGAATAAATACTCCTAGTATACAGCCAACCCTCACCAACCACTGCCTTCATATAAGGGCTACTGAAGGACGCCATGAGGACATGGAGCCACATCCATCCCAGCAAGTTTTCACGCAATGGTCTTTATTCAAACAGCATCAAATATTTGAAGTAAGATCTTGAAGACTTTTATTTGGATATTTTCTATTAAAAGACAGTATCTCATTGAATATTGTTTTTATCATAAACCTGCTGCAACAACCTCCTTGGGGTATTCCTGGGATCTTGCTGTTTATAACAAGAAAAATTAAAAAAAATAAATTGAGATTACATGAACATATTTCTGACCTTTGCTGTGTTGAAATAAAAGAGGAAAAAAAAGCATTGGTGCATGGTTTTGTCAATAAGAGTTTGACACATTGGTTTATTGTTTCACTTGTTAATAGCACTAACATTCTCAGTTGATCTCTGAGTTCAATGATTTGTAAAGCTAGATTTTTTTATTACAAAAATTAAAAGAAATTTTTATTCCCTTTATAAGTGGTTGAATATGTCAAATATTCAAGTTCTCTACTTTTGATCTGGCTGACTAGTTTTTATTCTTCTAAATGATGCTGTGATTTATAGTTGAGCAGTAATGCCAAAGCATTTTTGATTAATCTACTGAAACAACTGGCTATAATTTATATTCCTTTCAGAAAGCTAGAGGGAAAGAAAGAAACCGTGTCCAAAGACACTATGCAAATCACTCCAAAAAAGACCTACGTGAGCCCAGAATTGCTCCTTGTCTTTCTTTGCCCCATGAAAGAGCAGTAAGTGACCCAGTAACCTGGAATTCCTGTCCCACTCCACCCCTCAGCTTCCAAAAAAATCACATCTGGAAGATATAAAGGAGAACATCAGTCAAAATATACTATATATATGTGTAGTGGCATATATATATATATATGTACAAGCACACAATCTCTTTATGTAGGTATATATGGCACTACAGTTTAACTCGTGTGATTTCCAATGCAGATACATGTATTTAGGTTTGAGCGACTTTCTGCTGTATGGATGGAGTTTGGGGAAAGAGTATATTATATTCTTTTTAAAAAACACATTTGCATGAATGGGCCACCAAAGTGAAATTACACATAATGTTCAAATTTATCACTGTCCAACCTTTAGTCTAGTGGACGTCCTAAATTTAAAAGGGCTGGTTTAGCAGAACTGTACAGTCTGCAACACACTGCAAGGATGTGTCTTTGTGGCTTTCTCTCCTGCTGATCACACTTTATAGGCTATAGCTAAAACAAAAGGTGGCTCCGGGATTTTGCACATACAGCACTGAACACGTACCTGAGCAAAAAAGTTAAAAATCCCACAACCTTATTTTTATTCACTAAAAAGTAAAAAAGCCCTGTATCTACAAGTGCTCCAAATGTCACAAGAAAACTAAGTTCAAAGGCATTAGCAATCTTACATTCCCCTATTATGTTATAAAAGATGCAGTGTGAAAAATCCTTCAGGATAATCTTGGAATCATTAATTCTCTCCCATTTACATGAGAAAAGAAGCACCAGATCTTTTTACACAGTTTGTCACAAAAAAACACAGCCCGGGGTACTTCTCAATAAACTTTGAGGTCTCACAACCTGGTCTTTCCCCAGCTGTTTTGAAGGACAGATCCTTCCTTAAGGATTATCCCATTTACATCATTAGATAAAATAATCCTCTCACACTCCAGAAGTCATAACAGCTGCATCTTAATTGGAAAGAAAAACTGATAAGGACCAGAACCAACAACTGTTACGGCAAACCAGTGGCTCTGAATGCCAAGCACCTGCCTTTCTGCCAAAAAAATACAATATATGAGTTGTAAAAGTAAGATGCTTGAAAACAAATCAAATACCAAAACTAAACTACTGTCAGGAAGGACGCTGTATTTTAATGATGAAAATGCATGAAACACCAGCCAATTTCAAGCTGCAATAATTTGAAAATAATCCTTACATGTAAGACATAATTTACAGGAAATTATATGAAATACCAGCTGTAGGATTTATGACTTTATAGCTGGAATGCCTGATGCTAAAATGGTTCAGACACCTTGTCTTTACAGAATGTGAACTGCGGTGGTGGTGCAAAAATTACAATTATTTTTACTGATGACCATCCTGTGAACATACCTGTCCTTGGAGGGTGAAGAGCACTTGTGGGTCAGCAGTCACGGAGCTCTCATTTTATGTCCCTCTACTGCACAACTGATTGCCTTCCTTAAAATACTAAAGTTTTACTGGAGAATTTCGCTCCTTGTCAGAGGAATGTTTAAAATACAGCATCTTATCTTGTCGAGGGTAACATTTACGCACATGAAAAAAATTAAACTGCTGGCAGTGTAAAAGAGTTGCTAATTTGCAAGGGCAGAGCAGTGAAAGTCTAGGTGCTTCTCCATCACCTTGGCAGTGACATGTGGAAGGAAGGAGGGTGGCTGCTGGAGAGACACCCCACCATGCCACCCCACTGTACTCCTCACTCCTCCCCTCTTCTACCTGCTGCAAGGACAGCCCAAGGGTAAGGAAGGAAAATACAGTTTTGAAGTGTTTTGCAGTTGCTTAGCAACTGCTACAAAACCCCAAGAGATTTCAGTGAATGAGCTGGCATACATACCTCTCAACATGTCGACAGTAATGTGAGGACCACCACCACAATGTTAGACATCTCAGCCCTAGCATGGTCCCAGCCCCAGCTGCAGATCATCACTCCTCACCTCACCTTTCAGACCTGCTTCCAGCTTCTTCTTACCCATCCATCCCAAAACTCCCAGAAACACAGAGAGGCCAATCACCTGTGTATTGGTGATGAGATTATTTTTTATTATTTTTAATTGCAAAGAGGCCCTTTCCTCTATCACCACACATATACAAACCACAACTGCCTGAAAAAGCAATTGAGATGAAAAACCTGTCCCTGAACATGCCCTCCTGTGGTAGCGCCCAGGTTTCTTCCCAAGCCCTGCAATGTAGAGGCAGTGAGCATTACTGGCAATTTTCACATCTGTTATCAGTTTCGGTGAAAAGTGATGCGCACAACTTGCCCTTCATGATGACACACCATTGTCATACCAAGTGTTTTCATATCTTCAAACTTGAGATAGATATTATATGTATGTGCATGTGTGTGTGTACACACAGATTATGATGTGGAACAAAAACTCTTCCACCACTCTTCTGTAAACTGCCACTAGATGTATATAATTTATATAAACTTAAAAAGATGATACTTTTCAAGGAAGTAATGGAAGCCCTGCTTGAAAAGAATCTTTTTCTGTTTTACACATGCTTCAATCCACAGAAAAGTATATATGGAGGGAAAAAAACCCACACCACATGGCAGTGAAACAAGTTTGAAGTTATTAGTGTAGAATATTATGCCAAGGAAAAGTTAATATTAATGCTGAAAATTAAACCATTTCTAACCATTACAGCAGTTAGGTTCAGAAACAGCTATCCAAGAGCAGCAACACAGCCAACAAACTGCAGCCACATACAAGCTGTCTATCCTGTCCCTTCCACAGCTGGCAGAGGAGAAGGACCACCTGCACCACCCAAGCTGGTTGGAGAAGCCATACCCACACCTGCCTGTTTCTTTTCACTGTGGCAACAGTGGGATTGGCTTAGCCCAGTCGAGGGGATTCCACCCTGTGGGCGAGCTGTCCCAGTGTGAGGGGCTGCAGGGGCCATTCAGGGACCCCTCCCTGTTCCACTTTCCCACCTGCAGTGCAGAGAAAAGACCAGAGCTGGGAATCTGCCTGGCCCCTGTGGTTTTGTGCATTTTCTGTGAACCTTAATGGTACTTGCATGCTTCTCTCATTTATTAGCTTTACAATAAAATAACTTCAACAAAATGTTGTCCCCAAGATAAACCTAGAAGAAATATGCCATCATATTTCTAAGAAACAGAAATGCGCAGAGTCCATTTGAATTTCAAGCTGCCTCTTGTTTCCTGTACTTATTTCAATGCTTAAACCAGGAAATTCCTTAATTTTAATCTTTTCTCTCCTTCCTTTAGTAGCCAGTGCTTTTTCAAAACCTACCTGCTCTAAGTTATCACCAGTGAGTTTTACTTATGACAATGTGGTGGTACCAAGTAGACCTCTGTGATGGTGTTTCACAAACAACTCATTTGGCACATCCAAGAGACCCACTACTTTCTTCATGCTCATAATTCTTAGTATAAAAAAATCAAATAATACTTTCTTAATTCTTAGGAAAGGTATTGCTTTCAAATATTTCCTAATTATCTGGTAGCAGTTAATGTTCAGAAGTTTTCTGATTTCTTTTAACAGTGCCCCAGTGATTTTAATAGCCACACACTCCCAAGTGTTTTCATGTGAACACTGAAAATATAGGTAAAGGCCTCAATGAAAAAGGTTTGGTAATGGGGTTTTTTGATGACTTTTTTTCCCCTTTTGTTGTTGTTCTTTTTTTGTTACCAGAGTGACCATACAGTAGCACTGCAAATTGCCTTCCCTGTGAGCCAGTATAGGGAGCTCAGTTTTGAATAACCTGGCAAATAAACGGGCATTAAGACTTTCAGGCATCTGTTAAAAAACCCTAGCACCAAACCTGAAAGGCCAACAACAAAACCCGCTTTGGTTTTCCAGAATAGTATTAAATGGAGGTACTTAATTAACACTTGGAATCGTGACATGGGTTGGACCCATGACATTCCCATTTCGTACATGAAGAAAAGCACTCAATCAGTGGAAGAGAAGTGCAATAACTATTGCAATTCCTGGCTCCTGAAGGTAGGCTGCATTCCCTCTGCCAGGCCATAATGCAAGGCTCAAGTCTTCCAAAATGACACGGCTCCCTTTGTTCCCACAGCCACAATTATTTTGTGAAGCTCCAGAAAATACATGCCGAGTTTGTTTAGTACCCTCAATACCAAATAGCGCCATAACAAGTTGTATTTCATTTAATTATTCTTTAAGCTGTCCTTTATCTTGTATTAATGCTATACTTCTTCTTCCTTCCCAGGACAATTTGCTTTTGAAAGTGATGATAATTCTCATTGCACACAAATCCATTCATCTAGAAATGCCACTGGACTAGACTTTTTCTCTGTAATCAGTGACACCACAGCAACTTTCTGTTGCAGTACAAGGCTGTGCTTACCATCTGCATAGAAAAGTTTTCCCAGCAGATATGATTCTGCAGAAGTCTTGCTACAAGCACTAATTCAGGTCCTTCCGAAAAGATCTTTTTCTTGGCCTTAACTGAAATGTTACTAGCTCATTTTAAAGGATTGCCTGGTGATACAAGGTAAATTAAAAGAAGACCATTACAAGTGGGGCACACTGAATTGATTTAAACAGTATTAGCTCTTCCCAGGTGAAAAGGATGTAAAACAAAGTAAAAAGATTACTGTTAGAAAGTGTAATGACAAGGTGACTTAGGATGGCATTATGAAGACAGGAAACCAACATTTTGATAATAAATGAAAGATGACAGATAGTGTTAGGATATCTTACGAAGAGTTTCAATATTGGGTACAACAGAGAAGAAGGAACCAACAAAAAGATGTAAAGACAGATGATATGATCAAAGCCACAGGCTTGGAAAATGCTCTTTCAAGCAATATTCAGAACTGATGTAAGTGGGACAAGGCTGCTTTCATCCAGGCTTGAAAAGTGACAGCGCAGTACTTCAGTAGTAGGATGAGACACACAGGTGGCAGATTTCACAGCATCGGCAGATAGAGAAGCCTGCATCTCTGACATGCTACACTGCGAAAATCTTCAAGATATGGGCTTCCCCTGCTTGAGAATACCTTGGGAGAAATAAAGCAGCAGCAGGAAGGACTGGTCAGTTTTTATTCCACTGCTATAGTATGTGATGACTGCCTTATTTTTTTAAAAAAATTTGTTCATTTTTCATTACTTATTATAAAATATTAACAGATTTAAGGCAGGAAGAAAAAGATATTTTCTGATTCAAGTGGATTGCAGAATTTTTACCTTAGGGAGAAATTATGAAACTGGTCTAAGTGCTACTTTGTCTGGAAAGATCATCATAAAGGCTCCCTAAGACAAAAGGCTCTCAGCAGACTATCTTGGTAGAAATTGCCCTAGCTATACAGGAAAGTGACCTTTGTCAATAAGAAATACTGTGACAATTCAGGGGTTTAAAAGGCCCTGAAAGAAAATCAAAGATTCCAGCTGAGCAGACAACTTATACGAGAGACTAATGTTAACCCTGTTTTCATATACTTAAAAATTAAACAGACAAAACCCACATTTTTATGGAAATAAAAGTAATAATCTAACCATATCAAAGGCAACACAAGTATTCAAAACTTATGCAGACTATTTAAGGACTTATTTTCAAGGGAGAGTACATTTAAAGAAGTACAAATCACCTCAGGTGACAGCTCATATGAAATAAGGTTATTAAGAAAATCTCCCGGGACTCCAAAACTATGCTAAAATCATGCTAGGTACACCAGGGAGCAAAACAGAATTACACCTAGTATGGTTTTGTTTTTTGAGAAGGAAAAATGAAATTACTTTTCTGAGGCTGTATCAGTTCTGCATTCATAACTGGGCCACAAGTACAAAAAGTTGAAATGAACCAGGAGTAAAAATTAACCTCATCAGTCTATCAACATTAGCAACTTATTTTCTAAATGTGATAAACAACTTCATTTTGAAGATAAAATGCAAATGGAGTCCCCAAAGACATCACTGGAACTGGGTTTCTGTCCTCTTTACAAAATCACACAGAGCTTCCAAATTTCTCCATAGCAGAGCAAGGGCACTGATGCAGTGGTGCAAGGTACAGAGTCGTGCTTTGATTGGTATCCCTGGCTGAAAGAAACCAAACCTTTTAATGATCTCAAGCCATTTGAGCAATTTCAAGAAGTCACATCTCTGTCGCAGTGTTCTGCACAAAAGTACCTCGAGCAAGCCTACTTTCGTGGAACTTGCAACTATTGTTCCATCACCACTGGGCTAAGTGTGACAGGATCCTCCAAATGGCAGGCTTCAGGAAGAAAACATCCTAATAAAAAACGAAGCTCATCCAACACCTTCACAATGAAAACTCCTTTCCAGCTGTGAGGAAAAGTAGAAAACTCACAGCCTGGTACATGCTGAAGATTCTATTGCTAAATGCATTTTGAAGATGTGACATCAAGTCCCTAAAGAAAACCTAGCAAACTGCTAGTAAACTCTTCCTTGAGGAATATCATGTAAATACTTCAAATAGTTGAACAAGAACTTCTGACAATTCCATCACCTCTTCCATGTGGAGTTTGGAAGGGCAGAAGCATGCAAGAAAGCGACAGTCACACCAGTGACAGCTCATGCTTGCTCACTGCTGGCCATGCCGAGCCTATCTCTGACTTGCAGGGCAGCTTCAGTTACAGGCAGGTCCCACTTTTACTGAAGAATTTCACATCAAACACTTGCAGCATTTCCAGATATATCATGAAAAGGAAATGAAAATCAAGTTTCGTGCCTTAAAATATGAACAGGACTTTTTCTTCTTGTTTCAGATAGCAAAACAGTCCTTGAAATTGAAAATCACAGCACATATGAGCATTACAGACTTGGGAAGAAAGAGGAAGGGATGATTTAAAAAAAAAAAAAAAAAACAGGCAAGAAGGTAAAGAAGAACAGGGAAGGGAGAATGAAGGTGTCAGTACAAACCCATTCATTCTTCATGCATGTTTGTGATACCTGACATGACAACTTTCTTCACTACTATTGGATACATCTAAGTGATTTTTCAAAGGATAATTGCATGGACCCAAGAAAGCTATCTATTAAAGTGTAAAAGGCATAACCACTAAACTAAAATGAATGGTTCATAAAAAGTTCATAAGGATTAAAGGATTTATCAGATTAATTTTTCAAAATTCAACAGCAAAAACAGTTCCAAACTTCCTAGTGGCTGTGATGAAGCTGGTGTGTTAAGCCTGGAACTAAGCGCGCTCTCAGAAACAGAGAATGGTTTCTTCCGTCTAAACAGCTTTTATTATTATTATTGTTATTTTTTCAAGTGCATTTCTAAGATGTTACTTCAAGACTTGTGAACAAGCAGGAAAAAGAAAACCCCACACTATATTTGAACATGAAGCATCAGAAGAGAAAACATGGCATTGCCATGTACTTCAGTGATAAAAATCCAAATGCTTATGGTAACAAAGATAATAGTTTTTGCAACTTCATATATAAAACTTCAGGTCTGAATATCGTGTCACTTATATTGGCTAAGATATAAACAAAGAAATCCTCTTCAACTCCAAACAGTATAATATATATGATGGTGATCATTTAAACAGGGGAAAATTTACTTTAATGGGGGCTATAAGGCAAGTTTCATGGCTTTGAAGGGAAATGATCAAGAGCTATGCAAGTGTCCCTTTGCCCCCACAAAGTTATCAAGTTCATGCGACAAGAGATGGTCACTGACAGCTTCCTCCAACACTACCCCCGAGGATCACCTTGGTGCTTCATTTGTATACGCCAAGAGACTATGTCTAATTTTAGCTATCAGCTTTGTCCAGCTTCCTGGTTTTCAAGAACACCATCAGAAGACCCACACAGCTACCGTGGCCTGCAGAAACAGGGCTGAACATCAGCAAGGCAGGAATTATGCACATGTAGCATTCCAAAAACTATTTGCATAAATACAAAGTACTGAGTACTCTATACAGATACAAAAACTCAGGCCAGTTTTCACATGTTTCCTGCTTAATTTGGAGCTACTTTTTTGAGAAGGAGGAGTCTAGTTGAGGGTGAACTTTCCTCTTCTGACCCAGAGCCTTTTGCTCTCCACTTTCTCTCCTCCAGATCTCCTCCTGGACAATTTGTGCCCACTTAAACTTAATGTGCACCGGAACAATAATGTAATTATGTATAAGCAGTGCCCAAGAGAAATCATCTAATAAAAATAGCTTTCTTTGAAGCAATTTTATCCAGATTTTTTTTTTACTATACAGAGGTGGCATATTTATTTGGAAGGGAAAAAAATTTCAATGGCTCTGTAAAGCATAGAAAACCAGTGTGGCTGTATGAAATGGCATTAGTATACTTGGAAAAAAAAAAATTAAAAATGTATATATAAGCATTCTGCTCCTCCCTTTTCCATTTCTGATATTCTCCAACTTGTCCTATGCTCCAAGTATGTTTACACAGGAGACAGAAATAGGTAGGTATATACATACCTATACACGTGTACATTCATCTCTAGGGATAGTTATTAAACGTTAACAATTTGAATAGTGGATAGTTATAAAAAGTTAACAATTTGAATAGTGGGCTAATACAGAAAAAGTAACTTGCCTAGTTGCAAGATCTGCTTGGTCTGCTGTTTGGAGACTTCTGGTAACAGAATCACAGAATAGCTGAGGCTGGAAGGCAATCTTGAGCTTGTCTAGTCCAAGCCCTTGCTAACAGAAGGGCCATCTGGAGTGGGTTGCCCAGGGGCCCAGCCCAGTTGGGTTTTGAAAATCTCCAGGGATGAAGACTCCACAAATTCTTGAGGCAACCTGTGCCAGTGTTCAACCATCCTCAGAGTGAAATTGTTTTGTTACATTTAAATGGAATTGTCTTTATTACAGTTTGTGCCTGTTGCTTCTTGTCCTGTTACGGGATACCACTGAGAAGAGCCTGGCTCCATGTTCTTTACTCCTCTCCATCAGGTATTTATATACACTAATAATTCCATACTTAGTTTTAGTGGAAAGCATGAAAAAAACAGCAAACGAACTCTGGGTAGGATCCTAATGCTTCCAGGACTATGTTCCACAAAGCCAGAAGCAAGGCTCACTATAAATGGTAGATGTACATATTTCTTCGAGACAAGCACCAATCCAGTTTCAGCAAGCTTGCAAAAAAAGATTTAAAAAAAATCAATGATAATTCTACACTAGATGGATTTAGTACCTGTATATGTCTTCTAAGAATGGTTGTGTTTTAAGAGTTAGCTGCAGACTTGCTTTTGTTGCAAATTTAAGCTTCAGAGTCACAGTGAAGTAAAATATGAAAGTACAACTTGCTTTGTAGCATCAGGAAAGAGAAAATACTCGCAAAAACTCTGGCTCTTTAGAGAGCTAAAAAGCGGAGTTGATAGTAAAGAAGCATCCCAGTTTTTCCACACATACCACAGAAAAAAACTCCTAGTCAAGCTACACTACAGATGAAGAACCCAAATCCTGTACACTTTAGCACAGGGTGGGAGCATGATGTGCTTGGCTGTTGTTCTGTGAGGATTTAATGAAGGCAGTCTGCGAAACCTACTCCCAGTGGAGAGCCTGTAGCGGTATCCTTTAGGCACCCACTGCAGCAAAGGTGCCAAGAGTCAGCAAAATAAAGAGCAAAATAAATGTGACTTCAAGCAGCAAGCACCCAAACGTCTTAAGAGCCCTGCAGGCAGCAGTGAAGCTGTGAAGATTTAGGTCAGTAACATGCCACTACTGCCTGAGACACCTTTAAAGAGCAGGAGGGGCAGAAGCAGCTCCTTGAATCAGGCTCTTATAGAAGCATGGCTGGTGTGAGGTACCTGCATGGAGGCATGATGGAAAGGAGCCCTGTTTGCAGAAAGTGGTCAGCAAAACTCGTAAATCACTTGAGAAAGGCCTGATCTAGAAATGACAGGAAGATGAACGGAGATGCTTGCTTTCAGTAAAGAGGTAACAGGCTGAGAGAAAAAAAGGCAGATATGTCAGGCTTGAAAAGGTCAGGGGTAAGATTTGTATTTGTCAGAATCAGCTTTCGCAGCAGGAGCCAAGGACATCTTCCTCCAACAAATACTGAAAAGAAATCAAGCATCTTTGGTAAGAGAATTTACATTCTTTACCTGTATGCCATCCTTGGGCACCTCTCTATAAATGATATTTTTGGACATTGTTGTGTTTTAACCTCAGCCAGCAGCCAAGCACCAGGAAGCTGCTTGCTCACCTTTTCCCCCAGCAGGACTGGGGAGAGAAACAGAAGGGTAAAAGCTAGAAAATTTATGGGTTGAGATAAAGACAGTTTAGTAGGGAAAGCAAAAGCCACACACACAAACAAAGCAAAACAAGGAATTAATTCACTGCTTCCCATGGGCAGGCAGGTGTTCAGCCATCTCCAGGAGAGCAGGGCCCCATCACACATAACAGTGCCTTGGGAGAAATACCATCATACCAAACAACCTTCCTCCTTCTTACCCCCACTTTCTATACTGAACATGATGTCATATGGTCTGGAATATCCCTTTGTTCAGTTTGGGCCACCTGTCCCAGCTGTCTCTCCTCCCAACCTGCCATGCACCTCCAGCCTCCTCACCACTGTGGCAATATGAAAAGCAGAAAAAGCCTTGGCTCTGTGTGAGCACTGCTCAGCAAGAACAAAAACATCTCTATATTATGAACCCTGTGTTCAGCATAAATCCAGAACACAACCCCATACAAGTCACTGTGAAGAAAATTAACTCTACCCCAGGAGAAACCACAGCACAGATATTCACTCTTCAAAAAGAAAGAGGTGACTGCAAAGATGTCAAAGAGCACATAGTTGAATGGCAGGTAGAAGCCGAAGAGCAAAGAGGCAGACTGGAGTAAGTGGGGGAAAGACGAAAAGTAGATTTGAATGGGAAAATGAAGCAGACAAATTTAGAAAGGTGGTGGCAGCAAGGAGAGGTGAACTGTGGGGAGGAAAAACAAGAGACACCAGAACACCAGGGAAAAATGGCACTGTCATATTTTGAGGTCCTCTTCTGGTACCTCCACGGTATCTGTCTTTCACAGAAAATTCACAGCAACGGTACTGCCTCTGCCAGTGTTTGCCCAGTTCATGGAGAGGTAGGGTTCATGGAGGGGTAGGGTCCAAAATAGCACCTTCTGCATTTCACAATACGCTAAAGGAAAATAGGGGGCAACACATGGGACAAGGCCCTGGATTACAGTAGCTTTGATGCAACAGTAATAGAAGAAGGTATGTAACTTATCAAGTCGCTCATACATCTTTTGTCTAGATGGCTGTTGTAATGTCACAGCAAAAATACAAAGCTGCACACTCATTTTCAGATGACTGCAATGCCCAAAATACCCAATGACAATTATGACATTGAGGCAGAAGGAAATCATCCTTACCCTGGGAAGTTTGTACTGTAAGCGCTTATATAGACAGGAATAGTTACACTGATGTTATATTTTTCACTCTTTTTTAAGATATTTGCAGTGATAGTTTACAATCCTAAAGCACAGACTGTTCAGCCTACCTTGCAAGTCCACAGTTTGTGGTCACATAAAAGATAAT
This sequence comes from Dendrocincla fuliginosa, assembly GCA_035047845.1. Lineage (NCBI taxonomy): Eukaryota > Metazoa > Chordata > Aves > Passeriformes > Dendrocolaptidae > Dendrocincla > Dendrocincla fuliginosa. The sequence goes on along the minus strand of JAWWMO010000083.1, from coordinate 113,336,274 downwards.
TCATCTTTATTGTCTCTGTTTCTTCCTTCCACTCTAGCCGTTTTCTGCCTAGATTATACAGGCAGGAAAACACTTTGGCACAGGCACTGTATCATACTATGCATTTGCATTACAGGCCAACATACCACATTGTATTAACATCTCTCCTTCAATAAAATTAGATACAAAACTCATACCCAGATCTTAAAAAAAACAATTATAACCAGAGACTCTAAATAGATGCAAGAGCCAAATATTCACAAACTTGTGAAAATGTGCATACTACTGCAAATCTGGATATTCACATTTCTCTCCAGTTAAACAGCACTAAGAACCCATACAAGTTCTATTACACATTGCATTACTTTGCTACAGAATGTGTTTCCACAGACTTCCTAATCAGGGAGCAGAACAATCTTTGGCCAAGTCTACCAACTTTCAAAATGCTAAACTCCCTTAAAAGAAAGGCAAGAATTTAATACCCTTCTTTGTCATTAATTGGGATTTTTGTAGTACACACATTCAGGAAGGTATGAGTGACACAATAAAATCATTCTACAGTACCCAAAAGATACGTAGCCACATCGTCAGCATACATAAAACATTGCTTCAATTAATAAACCAATATACCGCAGAAGTGTGAGAACAACTGCATGACAGGGCACAAAACCAAATAATATCTGTTATGGGACAGACAAGTCATGTTTAAAAATGAAATATTTACAAAGCAAGGATCTGGGTTGGAAGCTTCAGGTGTTTCACGGAAAGACTGCAGCAAGTATTTGTGTCTACAGGTGGCTGAAGCACGTCCATGAAAGACAATGTGAAATTAAGACAGGAATCCCATTACCAGGATTATGCAGACAATATATCCAAGATTACTATTTGCTGACTGTATTCTACATTTAATCTATCAAGTCACACTTAATACTGCAGGTAATACATTTACGAACAATTAAAATTAATCATAACAGGAGATTAAGTGTAAAAAAAATTAATATCCATTTTGCCTTTAATTCACCATACCACTGCAGCTGTGAGAACTGAAAGAAAGACACTGATACTTCCATTCCCTGCTCTAAAAACACAACCTTCTCCTCAACATTGGAAATGTTTGACACTCAGATGCCCAAAGCTACGTATACTTCATCCACTGTTTAAGTTTCTAAATCCACATGGTTATTTCCCAGAATAAGTACCAGGTGAGCAGAGCCCTGCAGGAGAGGAGGACAGGGCAGTGCGGACCTTCCCCAGCACTGACTCTTGCCTGTGCCCAGTCCCTAAGCATGGGAGCACATATGTCCCTGGACTGGAGCAACAGCCATCTGATACAGAGAACATGGTCACATTTTTGACCCTCTTAATTAGTCCTGCTGCATGAGCGTGGGAAGAATGTCATAGCAATAAGGCCTTCCCAAGTTAATGTACACCTTGGGGAGCTTACAGAGGGAATCTCCACTGAGAGGGCTCATCCTGAGCCGTCCCACCACACGGCCCCAAAGTCTTCAAATTTAAAGAATAAAATTACCTTCATCCAACAAAATACAGAAAAGAGGCTATTGATTTCCTGTGAGCTTTCAAAGTGTTATAATAACCATTTATAGTTGGGCTATTGAATGTCTAGACCATTTAAACAGACAGTCATTTTATCAGCAAAGTAATAACTAGAGTTAGTTCCAAAAACAGAGAAAAAGCAAAAAGGAGCTTTAGGGCACAACGTCACTTTTCCCATTCTAATGCAAACCTTTATGCATATATCACTTGCTGCTACCCGACTTAAAAACTGTAAGTACAAATCCTGCAAAATAAACACTGCGGTAATACTTTAAATCCCTACAACTTTTTCTGAAGCATCTCTTTCACTGCTAACAGGCTACGAAAAAAAGCATTAACCTTAAGAATCATCTTTCCCCTTTAGACTTGTTATGGGTTTAAGTAATGCAAAATTCATTTATATGCATAGCAGCAAAAAGACATAATATCTTAATAAGGAAAAGCTAGTGTAGCACTGTTTATTACAGGCACTCAGTTTACTGCAAATATCCATGCCCAGCCAGCAGCCAAATCTAGTGTTTCTGACAATATTATTCTTCAAGGAGCAGTTTTATTTCTATTGGATTATAATGAGAGTATTGGTATGACATTGAAAGTGTTTTCTACACAAATAAATATTACAGCTACATGTCAGAATATATAGATATATATTTTATACATATTTTTATAACTATATAAATTAAACACTTGAGACCTTGATTTTCACAACATACTTCTGTGCCCTTACCCTACATACACATGCACACACTATATTCCTTTTTGGAAAGAAAAGTTTCCCTTTCACATAACAAAGGACCTGCATATTTAACTACAGGGCAATATATCAGAATTGAGAACAGTTCACAGAGGCACACAGCACACATCTCTCTAACAGAGAGTAATTAAAAACTTTTATATCAAGAAACTCACTGACAAAGCCTGAATACAAAGTCTCATTGAGAATAACCTGAAGTGTGTTACATTTCCTGTAGCAGTATACTGGTTATATCTAAAATATGCTTATATCAACAAGATATCAAGTTTTTTAGAGGACAGTCTACACAAACTGTTGCTTCAATTTGTTTTCTTGGTTTACCCAGAAGAAAAATGAGGTTGTTAAAAAAGAGAAGCAATAAAAAGTAGCTTATTCCTTGCTGTTAAGGTATTGTAAATTTAAATTACACTGTCACCGGGTTCCAGTTTCACAACTACCACCTCCTCTGGCAATGCTTGCACAGATCATCACAGCTCCTTCTGGAAGCAGAGACATCCACACCTAAATAGCTGCTGATGCATTGTTTCAATTCCAGTGGGTGGTGGTATTACCTGTATTCACCACCAAAAATACACAAACTTTTACAGCGCTTTTCCAGACATGCTTTATGTTACCTACAAATAATAATAGCCCAATACATGGGCTAGAATGCATCAGCCTTTTGCCTCTTGAAAACACACTGTCTGGATATGGTAAACAAGTCATTCAGCTGAGAATATTACATCCTACATTTCATTATTACTAACATTGCTGTTAGTTACTCCTTCATGGGATGCTATCGCAATAATCATGAAAACATAGATAAATTACTTAAGGTAAGCCTCTGTTAAAAACGGCAGAAGGCATAAATCAGCTTAGAACATCTTTAAAACACTTTTAGTTAGTAATTTGAAGCAATGAGAGAATATGAAAGAGCCTGACGAAACAACATGCCTTTACATCCTGAATCCCCCTGTCCAGGCTTATCTGTTACAAAGCAAAAATATTTTCCCAGGCCTATGTAAAAGAAAACTTTTTTTGGAAAAGGGGGAAAAAAATTGCTGTTGACTAAAATAGACAATGGGGTAACTGTTTTAATCAAGAGCAAAAATTCAAAGAAACGCTAGGTACCAGCTCTGATTAAACCTCCCAAATACTCTCTGTTTGAATATACTACCACAAATAATAAAGCCTGTGTCTTTGTTGTACCCACAGGCATATAAAGTTGGTAAGTGAATAAATGAACACATTTACGGGTATCTACTCAGAAGGTAACAGAGTTTCACACCACATACTTCAAAAGGGAACAACTTAAATTTTGCTTCGGTTTTACAGAAGGAATAACCTCTTCAAGGATAAGTGCAGAGGGAAGAATGAAGACTAATACCAAAATAGCTCCTGTTCCTAACACCTTTCTGATCCTGGCTGAGACAATCTACTCATACCTTAGATGCATGGTGGCAGCCAGCCAGCCAGATGACTGGTGACTTAATATACAAGTTCATGTGGGCTCTGGAGTCTGACACAGACAAGGGCATTAACTCTGAAGTCTCACCAGTCAGCCTTAATATTCAAAAGTCATCAAATGAGGCATGACTACATTATGAGACATTTTTGAACTTTATGCTTGCTTCCTTTTGCTCTGAACAGCTTTCACTGTAGAATGTGCTCATTAAATATGCATGCTTTTTATAGGAAAAGTTGTGATCAATTGATGCGTAGGTCAAGTATGAAAAGAACTTAAATGAATATGACGCTATGATAAATACTGTAATAGTCTCAGAATCACAGATTAAAAGGTTGTCTTACTTATCTATATATCTACATATCTATATCTTCTTTCATTCTACTGCTGAAGGTAGTTCTGACAATAAACAAGGCTTTGGGCCAAAATTCAGCCTTTGAGAACAATAAATATGTACAAAATACATGAATGTGCAAGCAAAGGATATAGTGAAATCTACCAGGCAGAATGGCTTTAGTTTCATTTTGAAAGCCACTTAAAATAAAACCCGGTGGATGAAACAAAGAATCCACCCAAACATGAAGGCTCCAGCATCTTTGTTGAAAGAACAATAGCATATTACTCCTCATCCCTCTACCTTGTTGCAAGAGAACCATCAAGTGATTGCTGTGATCATATTTAAAGAACACTTCACAGAATTATTCTTTAAATTAATCACTATTTATACAGATTTATTTTCATATGCCAATAGTTATAAATGCTCTAATTCAATTGCTCTGCAGAAAACATTCCAATAAAAGAAATATTTCCATTAGCATAACAAAAGGCAACCAGTAAAATCACTCCCATGCACAGGCTCAAAATTTCAAATGAAAGCAATATTCCCATATAAAAACACTCTATTTTTTAACTGAATCCACTGTAATGATATGTTTTGTAATCTGACGGCTCTCCCACTGGAGTATACATGATATTAATGAAAGCAAGATCAAATTAAACAGATGACATGATTAACAGTATTCATTTCATGCATGACTGTTTTACCGGAGAGATAAAGACCTGAAAGTAATTACCACCAAGTAAAACTCCTTCGCTGACCTCTCTGCTCCCGGCTAGCAGTCCTTAAGAAGTGATGCTTTGCAACAAAGACCAGTGCCTTTCATCTCTTTTACGCTACAAGCTGAGCACCTCTCCCGTTGCAAGCACACAGTACCTCTGTATCTATGTCTGTAATGCAGCATAAAGATTACTGGGGAAACCTATCAAACCGGCAGGCAGCAACCTCAGCCGCCAATAAGCGCCAGGCACATGCAGAATCCAGCACATGCTCGCTGAGGCTCGCAGGCTGCTCATCTAATTATAGCCCTCTGCCATAGCACAGGGCTGCGCAGGGAACGGGACACAGGCAGATTACACCTTTGAGCCGAAAGCATCAGCATTTGGGGCTGTGATTTGTGTGGGTGCGTCACGTCAAAACTCCTGTTTGGGATTTTCGCTGCTGTTGTTTTTCCGAATGATTCACCCGGGAGGAGGTTTGCCTCCACCTCTGAAAAAAGGGACATATTTAGGTGTGCTCTTTGAGTAGCTGACCACTTGTAGTTTGCTAGGTCTGTTTCAAGGAGACAATAAAATGCTGCAGTTTATTCTGGCAGTAGGACTGCTTGTTTTGATTGTACACATTACCAGTGTCACACACTCAGTAGAGCTGGGATGGGGTTTTGTACACTGCTGCACAGACTACAATGTGGACCTCAGATCTGCGAGGCACCACACGCATCCTTTCAGTGCACAGTAGCCCTACAGAAGGCAACAGGACCCCCTCTGTCCTTCACGTTTTTCCGTGGGCAGATACCCAGATGATCAGAGGGCTTCTGTGTGCATTGGCACATAAAGTCCTAACTAAGCTTTCATGAGGCTATGGTACAAATGCCAAGGAAATTTTTGCCATTATGCAAAACAATGCAATTCATTTGGAAAACACTTACTGTTAGCAAAGACTCCTTAGATGTATGGTGAACACAAGTAAGCCCTACATGCTTGCTTATGCCTATCTTAAAAATATGTAAGCCCACAAAGCTAAGAAACACTATGGTCCAAGAGAACATTGTGCATTTGAAAGATCCTGAGAGCGTTTAAAGTATCAGGTAAATAATCGTGAAAAAAAGATAGAGGCACATGTTGTTTAGTCTTCCTTGGTAATACATTTCAATTAATCTTCACTCAGATGAGCACAAATAGAAAAACACTTGTCTGAAGTTTCCTGTGCTCACATGGTTCATATAATCACCTAAGCTCTATATTGACCCAAAGGTTTTCATACGTCAGGGACAAGAGGGAAGTACACAGCCTGATTATCAGAAGTGCCAGTGCCAGCACCAGCTGTCTCTTGTGAGATACAGTACATTTTCATGACTGACGTTGCAAAAACATTATAATGCTGCACCATTATGCCTTTACAAACTACAACACATTTTTAAGATTTTTCACTAAGTTACACATAAACCATATCCATAAACATTACACTAGCGAGATCCTGAACCCCACTGCAATAATGAGTTCTGATGTGCCCACACTGGCATTTTCCTAATTCTTTACTCTTATCAGCAGCACCATACAGTATGAGGCACAGACCAAGCGCATGATATTAAAGGTTGCCTATAAACAGTTTTATCTATTGTACTTACTTCAGTACAAAAAATTACAGTACTTCAGTAAAAAATTACATTTTCTACTACATAAAATTTTACTAATGGAACAAGAATTTAATGTGGTAACAGTGCAAGACTGTATTTACTGACAATATGTAAACAGCTATGTTAGAGCTTTCTTAATCTGCCAGTAAAAGTTACTCGGAAAGAGTCACTGTGCTAGAAGTAGATTTCATCTCTGTAAGAAAAACATTCTCAAAGCTATATAAGGCTAGAAATAAAAAAGAAACACAGGAATAGTGATATTTTCTCCTTGATTCAACGTCCAGTCAACATTGTTTTGTATTGCAGTAAATGGAGAAGGCTGTTTTATTAAACCTTCCTTTTTCAATTACATCATCTAAGAACCTCATCAATTTTTATAAACTGTGCTTTTTTCAAATACTGGAATATTCTGAGTTTCTCAGTGATACTGCTTGAAAACAAGAAACTATGTCTTTAATGAAGAAAGGCAGTGGAGGCAGTTAAAGTGTTTAAGAGACATATGGAAAAGAGATGTGCAATCATTTGATGATCAAACTCACAGTGGTGTTTTTCTAACATTTTGCCACAGGTAGCAACACAGGAATAAGACCAATAATAGTCTTTAATCTAGTCCTCTGATCCAGCTATTGGGAATACTCAAGTTCACCAAACAAAGGAAAAGACACACAAACACAAACGAACAACAAAATCAAAGAGACTTAAATCATTCCCCAGATCTAATACACAAATTACCAAGGCACATGTGACAGGTGAAAAAATGACCAAGAAAACTTAAAACAGGAATTAAACGGGCTTCAGCTGCAAAAGGACTATCAGATTTGGCTCCCTCTCATGCAAGCTACTAAGCTTACATGTCCCCCATCTCTGCCCAGCAGCTCCCCAAGCCCTCGCTGCTTCATCCTGTTCAGTTCCAGTACCACTCCACAGCAACCAGCCTCCTGCCTCCTCCCCACAGAGCTGCTGGCTCCAAGGGCACGTACAGTCCACATCCCCAGCAAGGGCTGCCCTGGCAGCAGACTCTCAACATACCATTGCAGCCAGCAGGATGTTTATTGCAAGAGTTGCTTTCTTTTTTAAAACCCCGTGATAGCAGCTGTAGTTGAAGGACCCATCAACAGCTGCAAAGTTGATTTTCAGGGAACACCTACTTGTCTCTGCAACACAATCAACATTCACTAAACCTCCATGCTTAAGCTAAGCAGGTCAGTCAGAAGAGTCACAGTATCTGTCTTGTTTTTAACACTTGTTTTTAACCATTGCAATGATATGCTGGGTAAGGAAAGGAAACTTTGGGGAACTGCACCGCAGGGCTAATGTTTGGAGCCAGTGGTCATTCAAAAGAGCCCACATTTGGCAATGGCAGACAGCTAAAACTCCAATTAAGAACAATGCAGAGCTCCACCAGCCTGCCCTGCTACCCATGGTGACAGTACACAAGCACCTGGACCAGTGACAGGATACAGCCATGTATAGGTGTGCCAGCAGAAGAAGCCAAGAGAGGTTTCATAAGGACACAATCACAAGACACTCCTCAAGTCCCAGAGAGCTAACACAGGTTTCATGAGGACACAGGCACAAGAGACTTCAGCAAGTCTCTGTTGGAAATGAACAAATTGTGAAAGGTACAAGTTGGCCAATATTCGGCAGACTTTCATCGAAAGCAAAAGCCTGTCCCTGGCACAAGTTACCCTCCTGTGCTAAGCTTCAAGTTCCTGCTCCTCCGCACAGAAACAGAAGGTGTCTACAACATTTTTAGAAATTATAAGCAAGTCAGGCTTTCCCTAGCCCTGTTCCTTGACAGAAGAATTTCAATTAAAATTTCCCAAACCCATATGGTCTGAGGCAGATGCCCATCACAGAGGGAAGGAGGGAGGAAAACCTATAGGGGTATGATAAATTCATCACATGACACTGAAACCAGCATCTGAGAGTAAAAACTGCCTAGCTAGCACATTAATGAATTTTACACTTCATTTCGGCATATTTAAGTGAATTAACAAACAGATGACTATTTTGGAAACACATAACTTTTTACTATGTTATGATCACTTGTGTAGGTACTTACATATCCCATGATTTCACTATAAGAATATTTTAAAAATTTCTGGTGTGTCTTTATGTATCTTGCAATTAAATAGGTTTCACTGTGATTACCACTTAGCCTTTGACTTAAAATACACCAAATATTCCTTACAAACTGCTAGCTCAGTTACTTAATTAGATTTTTCAAAATACAGTAAACATATGGAATGAAAATGAGTTGAGCAAAAATGCTGGTGAATCAACATGCTGCATTTCTAAAGGCAATAGTGTGTATATTTCCAAGCTGTAGCCTTGAGAGGTTGAACTGAACCAATTACTCTAATGAATATTTTACTTGGCTTGGTGCATTCATTATTTTTAGAAATAAGCTAAACCATCCCATGGTTATGCTTTCATAACGACAACAATCAAATCTTAAGATTTTTGAATGGTACTTCCGACATTTACAGACGTTAAAAGATGAGTGGACAATTTTCTCTTCCACAGATTTTCCTACATTTCAATTTTCCTTGCCAAAGAAATTTTCCTTGCTAGCGCTTTTAATTTTGAAAACTACCTTTGATTTCACAATGGCTATTTGCTGGGCTCTTTTCTTTCCTGGGAAGTACTTGGTGGTGTTTAGGAAGTCTGCCAGTTGGTGTCAAACTCATCACTAGACCCATCATCATTCATGGAGGAAAAGGTGCTTGTTATACAAACTTTTCTCTGCAAGTCACAAATGCCAGGCCTCAAGGTTGGCACTCAGCATGAACAAACCTATTTTCATTTTGTGGAATACAGGAACATTTCTTGGATTGATTCCAATTTTGACTGGTAAGCAAGCAGCTACCTGTCCATGTGTGGGTATATGTCAATGCTATCAATCACGTTTTGAAGTTGGACAGCTAACCTGGAACTTCAGGCATTTTTTTTCAAATATGCTCATTATATCCCTAAATGGCCCACACAGAACTCCTCTGGATGCTTAATAACAGGCAGAGATGTCTCTATATGAATGCCAGAGATTCACTGCAGGATGACACTAAGATTGATTCCTACAGACTACTTTTTATAGCATTCATATTCACTTTTATCTCAGAATCATAAAAAACCAAACAACCCAACCCCCATGCTCATATCCCTCACCTTCACAGACCCTCACATTTGGCAGGATCTTCACTGAACACCACACTGACTGAAATGATGACACTGGTCTGTCAATGTCACCTTGAAAAACCAGGGGAAGAGCAGATAAGCTGTCTGTGAGGTGTGTTTCATCCCACCACTGGAAGGTGTGGCAAAGCAGGATCTTAAGTGAAGCCTGCAAGAGGTTTACTATGCTGAGCACTTGCACTTTGGCCACAAAACCAAATGCATAACAGCACGGTATTATTCTCTTGGTACCTGTCAGAACACGCAAATCCCAAACAAAAGGTCATTTTAAAGACTTCACATCACCCTGAATGACGCTTCCCTTCACACACCACTGTTAACACATCCCCATAGCAATGTCGAGACCTTCCATTTCTCCGTAAGTTCCTTCTATTTTTCCTTCAGTGCAATGTTTTCTTCCACCCCTATACCATGTTTCAGCAATCACCTCAAACTGTACAAATCTGCTTTGTACCCTCTTGTCTTTCCACCCTACTTATTTTCCCTCCACTTCCTTTCCTCACAGCTACTAGCAGAGATGCGGCATGAGCTGTCCATTTCAAAAGGCAATGCACCTGTCAGCGCAATCAAGACCATCTCAAGACCAAAACGTGTGCCTTCTAGCACCATTTCATGAGGCCTGTGGCTGACCAGTTATATAGCCACAAAGTTGAAGAACCACAGAAAGGGACCACAGTTTACAGTAAGCACAGAAATAGCCTCAAATAGCACATCCAGGCCAGGGACCCCATATAACGCATGGCTGACGCATGCACATAAAATCAATGATCATGACCCTAGCAAGTCAAAGACTGTAAAACATATTATAGAAAAAACCGCCTTTGCTTCCAACCAGTCAAGTGAGAAAGACACATTTGCAGACCATAACAAACAGGTTTAAAAAGAGAATGAAATTAAAAAAGCCAAAACATGACTGATGTAAAAAGCTGAAATCCTAACACAAGGTATAATGGTGGCAAAATTCAACTGCTTACAAGGACATGGAGGGTTAAAACTACATTGGAACAAACCATAAAAAGGACTTCATAAGTTGAGACACATTTTTTATACTTGCTGTGGTGGAAAACAGGGACCCCGAGAGCATCACTTAAGCCAGAAAGCTGGCAGACAAGTACAGATTTCCCTCAGTGGAAGAGCAGAAAAACGAGTTTGCGATATAAAACGTATACTTCCAGCACCTCCACATTATTAATCTTCCTCACCACTGCTGGCATTTTCTTCTACTCTATTTAGTATATTTATTATGACCACCTTACTGAAATGGGTGACACAATCTGATGCTGCGTATACCTAACTGAGACATCAATAAGATTGGCCTAGGAAAACTTTAAATACAAGTCTTCCATTAGAGGACAGGTATAATTCTTTTAAAAAAGCTATGCTGCAAAGAGTGCAAAGGCTGAAGGATGAAGTGTAGCATTCCTTCCTTTGAAGGAAAAACTGTCAGACTTACTTCTGTAATTAAGAATGTTATTTCCAATTCTGAGTATAAAGTGCAGCTTCGAGGTTTTCTTTGATGTTGCGGGATGAGAATGAAGACCCATCAAGCTCTCTAAACCCCATTGTGTTTTTATTCTTCAAAGACTGTTTTCCACTCTCTTACATCTCTCTATGCAAGAAGGTGTTTATGTTAAGCTGCAAGATGCAACTAGAAAGCAAGTCAAGGTGCGACTGCTGGAACGTGAAGTGGTTCTTGCAGATGCCAATGCATAAAGGCACTTGCACAAAACACTCCCCACTGCCAGCCAGCAATCTGGGAGCTCAGAGACTGCAAACCTTTGAGACTTGAAGTCTCCAGTCCACACCCATAATTCAGGGTTTCAGAGCAACTCTCAGATCTTATTACTTTACACCAGAACTGAAGATACTCAGCACAATGAATCCCAGAAGAAACCTAGCTTTGAATGCAATGGTTTTGGTTACCACAGAAATCAAGGCCAACGAGTTTGAAGACAGCCTACTAAATGTCAAGCCCTTTCAGCCAAAAGTAAAATAAATTTAGATTTTAATCTTAGAAAGATTGTAATTAAATGACTAGAAATTGTGCCCATATAAAACCAGCAACCGTGACTTGTCATACAGGAACCCAGTCTCACGGTCTTCTTACAAGAAACCAGAAGCATTTTCTTGGCACACATGAAAAGCCTCTCCAGGAAGAGAGGCTTAATTATTTAATAGAGAAAGCCAAAAGCCCTTTTATGAAAGAGTCATCAAGATTCTTATTCAGTATAATGTTCCTGAAGAAGAGCATATTTGCACCTCGGGCAGTTTGTAGACCTAGCAAGCTAAATTTTGCAGAGCTGATAAGATCCCAGACCCTTCTTCCAAGAACTGCTTGTTGTTTTTGTCCAGTCCTCTAATGCAAAATGAGCACACAAGTCACATAACAAGGGTTATGAAAAATTAGCCTAAATGGGGACGGATTTACTCACCCCTCAAGCCCAGAGACTCCCACTCCTTGTTTTCCACCCTTTCCTGAAAATTTGAGCAGACACTCCCTTCTCTGCACCAAGGTGAGGGGGAGAGTGATGATCCTACCAAAACTAGAATGAAATCTAAGGAGTGGTCTGAAGAAGATGGGAAACATGCAGCAGGGAAACTTGGTCATGTTCCAAGGACAAATTACTTCCTGATCTGCTTTCTCAAACCTTTCTCAGGCAACGCAGCATGCATTTTGTTCCTCTTCGTTTCCTAGGCCTGAGGACAAAAACGAAGTTGCCCAATTTCTCCCCCGTACATGTCTGCATAGCATAGTAGCCTCACATAAGCCACCTCTTGTAATAATACTGCTGTCAATAACCAGAATTTCTTCAGGTGGCCATTCTCATGAAGTGCACAAGCTAGACAGAACCTTTCAGACCTTTGTCTCAGCTACAACTCCACTGCACTTCCAGAACAGGTTTCTAAAAGCACAAGCATCAGAATTTTCAGTTTGAAAATTAAGCAAAATGCAAGTACATAACAACCTTTGTCCCACAGGCACAGTAATTCAATACTGCTTACACACACATCATTTTAGTGGGTACGTATTATTTCATCAAGAATTTATATCAACATAAGATTAGTAATAAAGCACAGTAGTTACAAGTCTGAACCTAGTCTTCACTGTGAACTCAAATACAGTTTGTGAGCACCAATATACAGCAAGTATACCTCAGCTTTTCTAATAACGTACCCAGGAAAGGACAGTACATTTTTAAGATCAGTAGTTTCCCACTACATCAAGTGGGTGACATCTCAGCAGTGAGTCTTCCAAACATGTCAGAGGTGAAAAGGGAAATCAGTAATCCCATACTACATAACCTTGACAGCACAACAATAATCCTTTTTGTCCCTACAGAAACTAGGTATGAACGTGGGAAAACAAGGTCAAAAGGTGAGCAACTCAAAATCAAGTCAACTCAGAACTGAACCTTTCCAACAGTCTCAAATGTGTAGCTCCTGCATGTTCTACAGTAATGCAGTGTTTACCAATCTGAACTCAGAAAGTCTCTTTGTGCTCACGAAACATCTGCCTTAATCAGAATCTAAGGAAAAAGCTGCTCCAAAACTAATCTGCAAATAAAACAGACACTGGTATTTTCAAAGCAAATTCCAACAGTCTGTAGTCAAAACATAAGCAGCATTACCACAGAAAAAGGGCTGCTAAAGAAGGGAAACATGAGCAAGTTTCAAAATTGCCTAAGTGTTTAACACTGAGTTCACTGCATGTATTATTAGTATTTTATAACAGAAAGAGCGTTAACTATGAAAAACCGCATAACTTGGAAAATGTCATAATTTCTATATTCAATTGGACTGATGCAGGTAATCCCACCATATCCCACCCACTACCATAAATATTCCTATTTGGAAGGACTGAAGGGAAGCAAAGTGAATAACACACTGATCAGTTCAGCATAGAGGGTGCAGCATGTGCATGGCTAACCCACAGAATCTAACCATTTATCTCACTTAAAGTTCTCAGACTGTTCTGAGTCCTTACAACTTCCCCATTTATGTAATTCTGTATCTGTTTCATTTAAAATAAACTGACCCAGCTTTGAAATATTGATTTGGGAAGAATTTAGAAGGCTCATTTTCTCTTTGATTACTTGGAATACAATAATGTCTTGTGCTAACTTGTATACTACATCAGGTAAAAGTATCTTCTACCATTGTTTTGCATCACATCAATTGAGACCAAAATCCAAATTAGATCTATGATTTTCTTTTTAATTTCTACTTTATAAGTTACAGCAAAAAACTATGTTCAGAAGTCTGTGTTCATTCAGAACATGGGATTTAAATTGACTTTCACAGATCTAAGAGTACATAAAGGAAAAGTTTGAAAATTATCTTTCATGTTTTGCAGTAGTCACATCATTTTTTTAGGTCTCTGCATACACATTATTTCAACTCCTAAAGGTAGTGAAAGAAGGAATTGGGACTAAAACCCAAGACTCCTTAAAGTCTTCCAAATTATATCACACACAAGAATATCTCATGTTTCCCAGCTCATGGCATTCCTCCAGCCTTACTGCATCTGAGTCTAAGTTAATATTTGTCAGAACTTACAGGTGACTTCCTCAAGTAAATAAAAATACAGAAGGAAACAGTACCAAACTAAACTAATTGGGAATATGTGAGATGGCCTGGAGATTAAAAAAATAAAGCCTAAAATCTGTAGAAGCTGCTGGCAGTGAAGGAGATGCATGTCTGTACCTGAGAACTTTGCTACGTCGGAGAAAAGCCCAAACAGAATAAAACCGAAGGGAAATTAAAAAAAGCATGTGTCTAAAAGAAAGAAGCAACAAAATCTACACCTAACAGGTATTAATAGGCAGAGAAATCCAGAAAACAAAAGATTCCTCCCAGGTGGCAGTACATCTTCACTCACCTCATCAGCTTTCAAAGCCTGCTGGAGGCAGATGCACAAACCTTGTGAGGAAAACAGTAAAATTGTCATTGTTGTATACATTATTTGCATCTCACTGCTACAAATCTCAGGGGAACTTACCCGTAACTACTTTGAAAACAAAATTATCCAGGCAGGATCCTTCCCAGCAGCAACACAAGCAGCAGCTCTTACTTGCCAACTACATTTCTTGCAGTGTGGACATAACTTTCTTTTACAGATAGACAGATTTAATTTACATGGTCTTCAAGGCAGTCAGATGGAAAAACAGTATTGACTTCTTCTCTGAACCCCTGCAATTCAGCACTTTGATACAGTGAGCTAAAAAGGCAGACACGCCCACCTGTGGTTACATACTGCAGTCTCTGGCACGCTGCACTTCCTTGGTGAAGAAGGAATACAGTGAAGGCCAGGGTCATGCCTTGGCAAAGACCAACCACCAAAATGAAGGCACCACTGAAGGTAGCACAGAGAAGACATAGCTTCTTAAAAATAGTACCACCTCCAACTGAAAAGTGTAGCCTGTTGGCAGGTGGAGTTAAGTATGTTGTGTTTGAAGGTACTGTGAGAGGAGACAGAACTCATCCTCCATATGCCTTGATTATCCCAAGAAAAAGCCTGCAGAGGCTGTATTCGTGAGAACACTTGGGAATGCTTTCCACATTGTTTTGGAGTTTTGTTCTTCTAAACATTAATTAAACTCCCTGTAGCTTACCACTGAAAAAATGAAGCTAGAAACAAGGATAAGAAGATAGAACAAAGCTAAATATAGGTATAGGTACCTGATGCTTCAGATAACCAGTGAGTCATTTCAGTACTTGCACTAGAATGAAAGCATTCAAAAATTAAAGGCTGCTGGTGTGCAATCTATAAAAGAATAGAAGACTACTTTATGTTTGTATCTAGGCTACATCTCACGGATCCTTTCTTCCCCTCTCCTTCCCAAGATCACCTGTATTTTATAAGATGAATCATTTTGTTCTTTATACAAAGTTCTTTAACACAAGGAGTACCACTAATTTGAAGAGACTCAAAATATTAAGTTAAAAAGATACGAATCTATCATCATTACGATTCTATATAAATACCTTCTCCTGCTTCCCTTAACACTGATATTTAAAATGTTGACTGTGACTGAAGTAGGTGAGTGCAGCAACTTAGTATAATCATGAGCAATCATTCAAGGAAATGTGATCTAATACTTGTAACTTAAAATTATCTTGCAATCTGGCTTACAGAATAAAGAAAACAAAGATATTCAGGTGAGTCAACATTTTCATTACAGGCTGCCTATCACAGTGAAAACTCAAGTGAATGAGCACTGCAAGAGAAAATGTTCCTGTAGAAGTTATTAAGAGGTAACTCAAAACAGTCACAAAGTAAACTTGGTGTATATAGATTTATTCATTTCTTTGAACCTGTTCTTGAGAGCAGAACTCAGAAAGAAAAGACAGATGACAAATAGAAGGCTCTACAGAAGACAAAACCTTACTGGAATAATCCACAGGCAACAGAAAAATTCATTTAGAACTGATGCAAATATATTTGGCTTGAAAATTGGACTGATTACCAAATGCCAAACAATTCCAGATAAAGACAACTTAAATCACACTGAAATTACTTATTTTTGGCTGAGGCCATGTGTTTTAGTCTTTCTTTACTTGAGTAGTTCACCACAGAGTCCTTCTGATCAAATACTGTTTATATGACACATGAGAAAATACTTCACTCCTCTGAAAGTTTAGAGCACCTAACCTAGTTTAAATGACAAATTGTGGCTGCAACAGAAGGCAGCAATAAAAAAGATGTGATTTTTTATTTTAATTTTTGTTAAACAATATTAAACAGTTCTATGCAGAAACATGACTCTAAATACTTCACAGATCAGAAAACTATTTTAAAGATGTCAACACATATCAAAGAAAGCTAATTTAGGTTGCAGATTATGCATTTATCAAGCACAAGTATTTATACTTAAGTTCATTAAGAACTCTATTACTATGAAGCTTAATTTTTGGGAGTACAAGTTCTCATTCCATGGTGCTTCTGTAGGAGGATTCAGGGACAATAGTGAAAAAATAGAATCAGCTATAAAAGTGTACACTGAGAAATTATTTTCTATTCTTTGTACTCTTCAGACTTCATGAAGACCCTAGTACTAATTACTCTGGAAAAATTAAATAGGGATTCTTTTCATTCAACACACCTTCTAAGAAACAGGCCTGAATGGAAGCATTTAATTTTATTGCATAGCAGGTGAGGCTGGATCACCCAACCATGACATTAGCTACCCTTATGGAAGAATAAGGGCTATCTTGAAGAGATAGATTTGGTGACGTGATGCAGCTTCTGGTAAACTGGAAGACAACTCCAGAATTGGCAATGACAGGTGGTAAAACTTCAGTCCTCCACTAGAAGTTCACTTGAGGCTCACCATGATGCACATAAAGAGAGCTGCCTCCCTCCACGAAGACCTCTTCTTGGTCCAGAAAACACGCAGTCACTGCCTTCTGAACAGCTTGGTGCCCCATATCGCTACTGGTCAGCACTAACCAGGGTTAAATGAAAAATCCACGGTGAGCATTTAACACTTGAGATTAGCAGTCAATTGATTAATGTGACCTACTGGCCCCATTTTGTACATCAAGTCCCTTATGCAACCATATCTAGTAGATGCAACAGGAGGATTATCCCACCAAATGTCTTAACTCTGTAAACTTTCTCATTCGGGCAGGGCCCAAAGACCTTTGTATTAAGTAAAAATTAGACTGACCACAGGAGCTGAATTTCTTTACAATGAAGAGAAGATTCAAGGTAATCAGAACAGAGAAAAATAATCTCTCCTATATTACATGTTTTTGGAATGTTCTTCATAAATTTGAGTTAATCTTCCTTTTAAAAATTTTACAAAGTCGAGAGCTTTGTTGGTTTTAAGTTTTATGGCTCGTTCAGGGAAGCAGTAAAATCATATACCTATTATTTTGACAGTGTACATCTGGCAACTCATGCATCTGAAAATGTCATTGTCTTTGAAAATGCATCCACCAAAGAAACAGCAGGAACATCTACTTTGTTTAATTATTAGGGGTGGGGGTGGACTATCTGTGCATCTCCT
Organism: Dendrocincla fuliginosa; assembly: GCA_035047845.1. Taxonomy (NCBI): domain Eukaryota; kingdom Metazoa; phylum Chordata; class Aves; order Passeriformes; family Dendrocolaptidae; genus Dendrocincla; species Dendrocincla fuliginosa. The sequence goes on along the minus strand of JAWWMO010000083.1, from coordinate 113,318,643 downwards.
AGGAGAATAAACTTTACGATTGCCACAGCTGAAAGAAAAGCTTCCAAAAGAACAAAGCTTGCAACTCATACTGAGTCATTTCTGCATGTCAACATTGACTACTAGCTGGGAGCTTACCAAAATGTTGGTTGCTGTTGTGTTGTTTGTGTTTTAAATCAGAAGAAAAAGCCGAGGCAATCCACATACCTCTGCCCCTCAAGCTGCCTCTTCTAAAGAAACTGACTGCAGAAATTCCGGTTGACATGGGAGGATGCAATATGTCTGTGTGGCTTCCAGCAGTAAGTGCCCAGAGCACCCAGGAGACAAAGGACAATTCCAGAAAGGGACCACAAGGTTGTGGCAATGAGTACTTCACTGGACACTGTACTCCAGTGTGAATGCATCTCTCCTCCAGTGGACAGACACACAAAACATTAACTCTGATGCCTGGACACTCATATACATGCTCAAAGATTCTTCTTCCTTTCAGCATTTTCTTCACTGTATTGGCTTGGAGGAGACTACTGAAAGGAGGGACCTGACTGCTTTTTTATCTCAATGAATGCTCATCTTCCTTTTACTTGTTGCCTTAAGGAGTGAGGAAAAAAAACTTCAGGCAACTTTTAGCAGGAGATAAGTGAGCAGGAGCTTTAATGAGCCACTGGGCTCCAGGAATACATTTACACAGAAATCCCCGTTTAGACCCGAGTTACAAGATTTTATAATAATGTCCATCCAATCCCATTCTGTTATTTCCCCCAGTCCTGCCCCGTTCTGCCCCTGGCACACCCC
>JAWWMO010000083.1:113290408-113317772 GCA_035047845.1 Dendrocincla fuliginosa | reverse complement strand
GTACATTAGATCTACAATAATTTCTAACATCTATAAAATTGAAAAATCAAAAATCAAAGAATCCCTTAGGCATCATACTAATCAGAACTATTACATTTCACAATGGAAAAGGTTAAGACCACACTTGTAGAAGTTTGGGGCACTTTAAGGTTTGAAGGCCACATATAATGCAGGTAAAAAAGTGCTGAAAAGGACAATTTATTTCTCCTGCTGCAGCTGATGATTTTCCCTTGACTAATTCTCTGAGAAAAGGCAGGAACTCCAGCAAGGACCTAACTAAAGCCCAGAAATATCTGAAGAAGCAGCAAGAAATGGTGAAGTGATATTTTCAAAAATTTGTGTAAACTGAATAGAAGTCTAAGAGTGAAGAATGACAGTTCCCTTGATATGACTTCATGGCAAAGAGACTTTCTTGTAGTCCTTGGAGTGCAATTGTATATAGCTATAGAGATGTGATTGTCATTCACTGATCTCTCTATCACAGCAAGACTTGTGGTCTTCTTTTTCCCCCATCATCAGCTTTAGATATAGTTCACCAATATCATAATAATATGTCTGGGTCTGAAATTCTCTGAGAAGTGTGAAATGAGGACAGAAAAAGAGATTGCTCTAGCAGTGAAAGAATAATTCATCTCCACAAGATCTTGTCCCTTCTCCTCTCTTCCTCTTGTAACTTTACATTTCTTCACTTGCTGGCCCACCCATTGTCAGAAATACCCTGCCAGACTCTCTTGTCTCACCCCTTCTCTCACAAGCATTCCACAGACCTGTATTCCTCTTATTTTCTGGCTTTTTTGCAACACTAACTACACTTCAAAGTCAGCTCAGAGAGCAGTATATCCCTCAGCCACTTTACATCCACATGCTGTCCACAACCGGCCCTCTTCTCTCTACTTTTGCCTCTCCACCAGTGTGCCTGCAACGCTTTCTCTGAGCAAGCTTTGTCGTTCCTCCTTCATTTCTGTGATACTACTCAAACTTACAGTGATCTGCTCCCTCCTCTCTGCCCTGTTCCTCCTTCCCCAAGATTTCCCAGGTACACTAACCCACATGCCTCAGGCTCTCTTTAACACAAACCTCTTCATGAAGCAGCTTCCAGACAGGGCTCAGCAGTGCTGCTGAGCAGCACAGCAACTTCAGTCTTTCCACCAGCCACCTTCTACCTCCACTTAGCCTGATTTTTCTAGATAGTGGCAATGCATACATTTAATCTCATAATTCTTATGAACTAGAGTAGCAGAAATGGAAAGAGTAGTAGCAGCATAAAGTGCGAGCTCAGTAACAAAAGCTCTGCTAAACACAGTAATCATCAGCTGGAAACAAAAACAGAATAAAGACCATAGTCTCAGTTATGAGCTGCTGTTATGAAACCACCTGTGATGGGGTTCTCAAGCAAAAGACACCCCGGAAGAGAAAAATATACTACAAATTATGAACTTCCAGTAAACTAGACATGCACAACCTTTTCCTCTGAGAAACTGAGTTAAAAAACCAGCAGGACATTTCAACCAGTTGGAGAAAGAAAACTACATTTTCAACTACTTCAGCAAGCAATCAAAATGAGATCTTGCACTTTTCAAAGGTGCACACTGAGTGAAAACCATATGGTCCAGAAAATGTAGTTTACTCACTAACATTTTTCCTTTGAATCATTAGGGACATAAATGTTCAAAATACAGATTGGAGGAAACAACCATTCATTTAGAGGAACAAGATTTCTACAGCTTGTAGAAAAGCCATCAAGCCTATCATATGTAACACACGATGTAGCACGTATTACCTGCAGCATAATCAGTAAGATGAGTATACACTAATGAATTCATGCATCACTATTCTTTGCATAGGAGCACAGTGGTACTTTTATATCATGTAGCAGAGCTGCAGCACAGCAGAAGAAAGCTAGCGCCAGCAGAGGGAGGCAGTTGCTCTCCAGGACATGCATCTTCACGTTCCCCAGTGCACAGTAGCAAGCCAACAAGTTTGTTTTTGTGGAAGTGAACTCACTTGTCAGCCATTGTGTAAATGCGGCTTTAAATCAAGCTGTAATTAGATTTTGCTGTATTTAACAAAACCCCTCTTGTGCTCCTCTTTTCTAGCTCTAGACAGGAAATAAATGTATTTCTGAAAGAGAAAAGGAAAAAAAGTTTATGTCTCTTCCCGGAGCATGCCCTGGCATGCATGCAGAAGTAAGGACAAAACACAAAACAATAAGCTTACAGGACACTCAATCTTCACATTACATAGGAACACAAGGATCTCTCAGCTGATCCACTGTTAAATGCCAGCTCATTATTATCATCAATATTTCGCTTCACCACATTAACCTTGTTAAAAGATACTAACAGTCCAACATTTGGAGTTTAGCTTTTCTCCATAGATTTAATTTACTTGGCAGAAAACAGTAGTGGAAAACCTCTGCTAAAGACTTGGGCAAATTAAGCCTGCCACGTATTCCTTCTAGGGCAGATCTTTTCTTTCCCTCTTATTTTAACTCTTATATTAAATCATAGTATTCCCAAATAGCTTTATCCTCCGTTTGCAGTCTTTGTATAGCCTGGTACCCCTAAAATAAAACTCTGTGTGTTTTCTTCAAAACCACTTTACTGTAATACATGTTGCATAAGGTGGTTTTATTTTGTTTAAATTCTCTGTGGACTAAACTGCATAATTCCCCTGCTCTTTACATTGCCCTATGAGGAACTGCATAGCAAATGAAGTTGAGTACACTCAGAAAAATAAACAGCTTCAATTGTATTTTGATTACAAGGTTTACAAAAGAACTTTATGGCGGTGGCAAGAACAGGGGGTACAATGGTAAACTGGTGCAAGAAAGTCAAGAGCACATGCCCAAGGCCACACAGCAAGTCAGCTGCTGATCAAAGAACAAAAGGTTTCTGCTCTTTATCTAGATCTTCTCTGTGAGTCAAAACCCACCACAACTATGTGGTCAGTTTCAGATTCTTTAGAAGAAAGGAAAAGAGACAACTGCTAATTACTTACAGACATGCAACCACTGCTTAAGATTAAGTTATTTACAAAATTACTAATTTTTAGGAGAGTTTGAAAAGTGTGCCTTTTCAAAACCAACTTATTTCAAACACATACATTCTAATACTTTTAACTCTCTACAAATATTCTATTATACTGCAAGTTTTAAGACACCTAGGGCTGGTTTATACCAAGGATAACCTTGTTCTGAAGTCAGTTTGCCGTTATATCTATAAACAGAAAAGATCAAGTTAAAAACAAATATTGGGATTATCCCGCTACACCTGTAGGAGAATTCTTAAATTTAGATGATTTTAGTTGTTTGGTTTGGGGTTTTTTTTAATAGCCAATACTAGCTCTTCCCAAAGCAGGATAATGAAGTTTGATTCAGTATCAATCCAAAATGACAATTCAAAAATTCTTATTATGTGTGCAGGGTTTCTGCTTCTGAAACTTTTAAATCATCTGAGCAAAAGCTCACAGGTATTCAGTATCCTAATCCTTACTCTCTCTGCTGATAAATAAATTTAAAATAAAATAAACATCCCACGTAAAAGAAACCTAAATTTGTCATAACGTGAGACATCTATTTTCTCTCACCTTCTTTGACTCATAGAACAAAAATGAGCTGGTTTAGTTTCCTGGAAGTCTGTAAAATTGGAACAGTATAAGGACATCCACAACTCTGAGAAACATTTTGAATATTAATTTCTAATCAAGCCAACAATTTATAAAAAAAAAAAAAAAAAGACAAATCCCATAAAGCAGGTAGTCAGTGGTATGGTGGTGTAACAACGAAAGGCAAGTTTCTGCACTACCTCTGAAAGTAGAATCGCACAATAGGATTAGCCTTATCTTATTTAAGTTTCTTAACAGAAGGACTGCATCCTCCTGACAACATTCAGTTTCCAGCAGGACTCAAATTCCAACTAAGAGTAATTCTTAAAATAAAGTAGCAATAGCTGTGTCTGGCAGAGCTGAAACCACAAGGGCAACATGAACACCCACAACAGTTTATTCAGGTTTGACTAAAGAGGAAAAACTACATTTCAGCCTAGACAGAAATAAGACCCAACATACCTAAAGAAGCTTCCAGACTACCATTTTTAGGTCAAGCCCTGTACTTTTTCCAGCTTTTCAATTCATATCTAGGAAGGTCAGATCACAAAGTGGATTTCACTGTGGCATTTCAAATCAGGTTATTCACTACATAATAATGAGTGCCTTTCTTCTGATCACTTGCATACTGCTTTGCAAGTCTGAGAATGTTATTTTTGTTTATTTCTGAGGGTTTTTTTAATCCCTTCCAAGTACCAGCATCCCCAGCACAGCTATCTCATGCTCCATGAACTTTAGTGCAAATGCTATAAGCATTTCTTTTCTTCTTAACAACTTCATTATAGTGTTTACACAGGAATACAGTGCTCGTACTGTAACCATGCAAAGCAAATATTCTGTAGTAAATGTAAGCTTTATTCAAAGTATAGCTTTAAAAGTCTTTATGGCATACTCTAGCCTGGACTGCCAGTGCTAGCATAGGGAAAATGGCAAAAGGAAAGCTAACTGACAGACCTTTCATGCTAACTAGAATTTTGGAACAGTCAAACAGAAAACCTATGACCTAAACATATTGCCAAAATGTGTCAGCCTCTTTGTTGAATTTAACTACAGTTCTGTTTCACATAGATAGTCTGAGTAGAAAGGGTTGAATCTTATGATGAAAAATCTTACCAAAAAAATGAAGGAGCAGGAGAAATACGTCTATTATTCTAAAGATTTGTGTGTTGTTCCTTATAACATCATTCCTTTGAAAGAATATTCTGGGGCAGTACATCCAGTAATTTGATATTCTGTGACACACAACATAATTTCCAAAATAGCAGCCAGGGAGACATTTATGACTGTACAGACACCAAAGATCCAGATTTGCCACCCCAATTAAGTGAGATGTTTTGCCAACCTTCAGGAAGCATTTCAAAAAATAAATTTCAGCTGTTGAAAATTGTTGAGCAATATCCAATAGCAAAAATCTCTATTATGTCTAAGTTAGAAGCTGTCCTTATATTTATAGAAAACATTATAATCACACAGTCACTGTATGTTCTCCCACACTACTACCAACAAGGAGTTTTTGTAGGAGTATATACATTCAATGCATCTTTAAAAATCAGTATTTATATTATGAGTAAAACTATTCAGTAGTTCAAAAATATATAAAATTGTATTAAAGATTGTTTGAAACTGCCCTGACATTTGGTACAAAACTCTGTTCTCAAGATTTTCCTCCAAATAAGCCAAATCAGTAGTATTTGTAATTTGGATTCGAAGTACTTCCCTTTCAAGTCTCACATGGTAGCCTTATCAAAGACAATAATACAGCTATCAGCAGCATTGCTTCTCCTCTTAATTCTATTATTACCTTCTCCATTACCTCAAGGAAATGAAATCAAAAAAATCTTCAACCCCAGACTCTCATACAACTCAAATCCCTCTCTGCCTCTTTGCTAATCCACAACATCCTGAGCTATCCCTGCAAAAAGGACCTCCATTTGTCTACAACATCTTCCCAAGATGTTTATTTGCCATGAGAAAGAGAAAAATGGATGTAGGATAAAAAAAAAAGGATCAAATTTACATGAGAAATAGAAGCAGAACTTTTTTTAAAAAAAGATGAAATATACTTGTGGCAAACTAGTAGGCAAGTATCAAGTCAAGATTGTCCTTCTGGTAGAAGTAAGCATGACTAGCACACAGTGACAAACATCAGTGACGAACTTCCCAAAGAAATACAGCATTTGGGGAGCAAACAGCATCAGGGACCCTATTCTAAGGGTTATTTTTGAAAAGACTTTCTCCCAGAAGTAAGATGCTTAAGCAAGGCTAAAATCCCATCAAGGTAAAAAATAAGGAGAGAAACACCAACAGCCTCTTGTAGCAGAGAGTTTATATAAAGTAGGAGGAATCAGAGAGGAAACAAAGACATTAAAGTTTGTGCACTATGAAAATCTACACTGTCGACCACTTATAAATAATTATGCTCCATAGTTCTATTTTAAAAACTATTTTTGGACTCAGCTAAAGAACACTGTTGCATTTTCTCTCTTCTAGCAGGAGAAAAATCAAAGAGCATTTAATGTTCAGAGTTTATTCTGTAGAAAGTGGAAAATGACTACACTAGTCCTTAATGCTCATATTGAATGAAGGTCTGTTTCTCGGTGGTGTTCTTTTTTTTGTTGTTTTTAAGGGGAGAGTGGGAAAGACTCCACTGAAAGGCACACATGGCCATGTACATATATCTGCTTTTGCCTGATATCACTACCACAGACCTAAGTACTTTAATTCAGAAAATGTAGAAAATCACTGAACGATTTCAGGGAAAAAAAAATAAAATCATAAACCAAATGAACTTGCTATTTTGAAATCCAATCCGGTATTAATGGCAATAAAGCAAAGAATAAAATCCAACACCATAATATCTCAAAGACAGAGTGATGCCTGAATAAATCAAATTCACCAGTTTTGGTTTGCGGTACAGAAGTTTACATTTGAATGCAGCTGGATCGCAGTCAACTAGCCAGCTCCCACAGCAGCACCTCCAAGCTATATTGATTTCCAGGGAAGAAAAGGCACCGTAAATCTGCTTGAGCAGCATTGCGTCATACTTTTGGTTGGCTTGAAGAAGTAAATTAAATGTTTTCCATTAGTATGGTAAAGAAGCTATACAATTTTGTTTTTATTTCAAATAGAGTCTCAGGTTACGGAACACTTTAGCTAACTCTGTGGCAAGGACGACATGCTTCATGTTCGTAAAGCCAGCAATTCATGCTTATGTGAAAACAGATGTACGCACTGCACAGTTCCCAGGGCTGTGAAGGGGTTTTTTTAATGCATTGCTGTTGATTAAAAAAGGCCCCGCTTTTCAGTTAAATCATGGAATACACTGAAGCAGAAACAACATGTTCTTGCAGGGAAGGGGGAAGAGGGGAAGAGCAAAGGGTCAGGAGGAGAAGAAAACTTTAAGGGACTAAAAACCACACACACAGAGCAGAGTATGAGCAATGCTGTAGTACAACAAAGAGCAGCATAGTTCTGAGAAGCAATAAACATAACATTATTTGAGGTAACAAGAAGTCCTTGATCAATTATTCATATAATTTACAACAACAGTTACAGCTGCATCGATTGGAAAAAAAGAAAGAATCTAGGGCAAATATAAAATCTTCACAGCTATGAAGTGTTCTTGATTTTCACCAGAACTTTTGGCTGTCTCATGTGTTTCTGGTTAGCAACAAACCCCTCCAACAAAGGGAAATGAGACAGAAAGGCAGAGAACCAACTGCCTTGCTGGAAGCAGTGACAGCATTCAAGGCTGCATTTCAATCCTTGATGCTGTGCATCACCAGAGACTGACAGTACACACTAATACTGTTGAACATGAAACCTAATCACTACCACCCCACTTAGACATCCATGCACCCCATGGGATTATAACAATACTTTCTAGGAAGTCTTTGCTCTCTCAATGCATAAAACTGCACTTCTAAAATAAATAAATATTTAAACAACTATTAGAAGACATATTGCATTTTTTTAATGCATGGTTATATCAACTTGTATTGTTTCATGTTCTCCCAAGGCAAATGCAACAAAAGCAAACATTACGGAGATAAGTATTTCTGGCTTTTTCCTTCAGTTTGAAATCACTGTATAATCATCATCACCATTTTTTCTATTCTGTCAGTGTTTGAATACAGTGTCCTCAGTTGTTCAAGATGACCTTGCCAGTGGACTGGAGAAATACAGTTGCAACTGAAATCAAAGAACTGAGAAGCAGAGAGAATGGGCATGGTGTAACAAAGAGATGAGCGGGTCTAACTGTGCTTGGTGGTCTGACTCCCAGGCATGTACAGCGGATCATGAGGGAAGGTCATGAGTTGAAACACTCACTGTGCTAAATGGCAAAACTTTTGCCGATTTTGATTTTACTCTGGGGTGGTAGGACAATGAACTTTGGTCTTGTTCAGAGCTCTAATTTCAGCCTAAATTAGAAAGATCAATAAAGGATTAACTAGAAAAATCTGCAATTCTTCTCCGATGAATCAAGAAATATTTAAGAGGCTTTTCAACAGTGAAGTTAACACCTTGAAACACCTATTTTTTAAAAATAGAGAAGTTGGCAGACCTTTAGAACTACCTACATTTAATCTTGAAGAAATCTGTCGAAACCATTTCCACTACTACTCACTTTTGTCAGCCAACTCTCTACACAAAGTTCAATTAATCTTGTCAGTATGAAGGACAGATTCTGCATATATCATCACTACATTCAAAATCCTGGCAAGCTAACAATACCATAGCATCGTCAAATCTCCCAAAGTGCCTAGAACTGTAGCATTGAGAGGTTCAACGAAGTTTTTGGGGTCACATTTCCTTCTCTTCCACCAGCATTTGTCCTTTACAACCAAAATGCGTTCTGGATGACTATACTAAGAAATAACTACTGTGCTCATAAACAGAAATTCATCATAGGCAAACCTCATTTTTATCGCATTGCTGAAGATATGAGAGAGTGTTTCCATATTTTTGTGGCCACTCAAAGCAAGCTCTGAATACAGCAATTAAAATGGGATATGTTTCTAAAAACAGCATGCTGTAGAGCCTGATCAGAAACAGCCCATTCCCTTGTCAACAAAGAACTGCAGATATACTGTTCTGCAAATAATATAAGGAATTACTTCTGGCTCTAACCTACAATGCATTATGTTGTTTCCCCCTCACCCTCCTCCAACGTTTGCTACTATAACATTTGTACCAGGCAGCAAGGAGCAATACACACAAAAGAAGGAGAAAGCTCAGAGATGCATTTTTGTGTTTATTTAGCAAGAAAAAAAAAATCCTTATTTTGAAAATTCTATCAGCTAATCCAATTTACTTGAAAAATGAATCATTTTACCTTGATGTATGATTTCTGAGTTCCTGCTAAGACTGTCTGGCCTGTTAGGAGGTCTTCACCTTTAGCAGAGGTCTCCAGATGAAGGCAGATCTCTTCACCCTGCAACTCCCAGAGGCTCCCTGCAGCAATGCCTGGAAACACAGCAACAGAGAAAACATTTAGCTTCATCATCATCATGTGTCATCAAATCCACAGTTTTAGAACGGACAGCAAGTGACCTTAAAAGCTGAATCTTGTCTTAAACAATGTAAATTTTCAGAAATCAGAACCATGCATCTTCTTTTGGAGACCAAAATGTTGCAAAGAGGTAGTTCGCAGTATTGGACATGCATTCAGTCAGCTGTAGATGGTCTCTAGCATTTATATTGCCAGTCCTAACGCCATGATCTCCCAGCTTTGTACTTTAACATGTGACCTACAGGTATCAGTTCTGAATTTCTCTCATGTCATTACTTTCCCCACGTTTAAACTGCTCAGAAACGTGCCTTGTAAATGCTTTAGAGCAAAGAACACAAATGTGACACATCATATTCTCAGGGAACTCAGAGTGCTGTGCCACTACAAGCAAGAAGCACAGCCTGCAAATCACCTAACCTCCCTCCCTGCACATGACCTCCCCCCCAGCTGACAAATCAGTCCTTGTGAAATATCCACTCCAGAACACTGTCTTATGCTCAGAAAAATTAAAAAAAAATCCTTAAATTCCAACACCAGAAAGAAAGGATAACAAGACTGCCTTCCTGAAATGAATGTGTTTCACCACTGCTTTTCACATGCAAAACAGCCATACAGAATTTAGTAGATTACAAGACATGACCTAAATCCCTGTTTATGTTTTTTTTTCTCAAAATGCCACCTGAGGTAAGATCAGCTCTAATCATACACAAAAGTACTTAGGTACATGAGATTTCTGGGGTTTGGGTTTATTTGACAGTATGTGGTCAAGCACCCTTACATACCCTTACAGTATGTGGCACAAGCAGATGGCAAAGCAAACAATTCTGAGCAGTTTCAAATTATTTTAATTTTCTAATCAGCTATTCACTCTAGAAACAGGACTTCAATCAGGTTACAGACCATGTCATGAAACACAGGGTTCCTTTAACAAAAATCTCAAAAATACGTGCAGAAACTGTTTAAGCACAAATTCAAGAAAGCAGTTGTCTCATACAGTTAACACACCAAATGGGCAGCAATATTTGTCAGCTATCAATTACTCTGGGCTTCCTCATGCCCCATCTTTCGGGAACCTGACTAAGCTGGGGTCTTGACATTTAGTACACTGAAAACAGTGTTTCATTTTTGTTGGGTAAGTGAATGAAGCCTCCTCTTGGGAGACTGGCTGCCTTTGAAACAGTGGTACAGCAGAAATGAGAAACAATGGAGGGATTTCAGACAGAAGGGTATCTTCACCTAAATGCTTATAAATTAGAAAAGAGATAACAGGCAAGATGAAGACATAAGCATATTCAGAAGGACACAGCAGTACAGCTACTCTTATTACAGGCCTGCTGTAGTATTATTATTCTGGTATTTGGTAAAAGAAAGAAAATATAAGAACATATTAAGAAAAAAATAGATGTTTTCTAACCTTGACTTGTTTAGTACAACAAAGCACAACAGATTACCAACCAGAAACACCTTCTTGTATTATTACAAATTTTTCTGATATTCAAAATTACTGTATTTTAACCAGTAATTCTGAACAACGCTCCTTTCAGTCTCAAAACCAAAGCAACTTCACAAGCAAAAGGATGGCAGCAACTCATAGTTTAAGATCCCTGTATGTTCACATCTGACAAGTCAGAGGGGAAAAAAGTGAATGTGGTCATTAATTGCAGCTAGTAAATCTGTTCCAGTTGCGTTTCTTGGCCAGCAGCTTGAGCAAGTTCAAGTACAAACACTTTCATTTCCCATTTGAGTGACAATTTCAACAGCTATCAATTGGTCAGGACAGAAGACATCCCCAAAAATCTCCAGAAGGCTTCTAGATGTAACGTTTAAGAACAAAAATTTGTGACAAAATACTGTGGAAAAAGAAGTTTGTGACCTTTTGTGCACGTAAATATTCTGCTTCACAAATCCCTTCCCTTCTGCCTGTTGAAATTGGAGTCCGTTCCTCTTTGTTTCTCCACTAAATTGCTGGTTTAGAATCTGCAAAGAATATGGTCTGTAGCTCCCAAATTTACATATGGTGCTAGCAGTCTCCTATTTCCCAGTCTCCTGTGGGAAATACTCATCACTGAGTTGAATTTACTTATGTTTAAAGATGGTATGTATGTGCATGCATGTGCACAAATATATATATTACAGTAGCTGCACAGTTAGTAGTCACCAACTCTAAAGTTCTCAGAACTGCACTTTAAAAATATTTTTACGAAACTGTTTTGTATTTTTAGACTACATCCTGAGTTTCAGCCTTCATCCAACAAGCTGGAGCCTTTTATGACACATGTAGTTTCCTGCTTCACTGTCCAGTATCAACAAGTCTTTGGGCTTTTTTTTCTAAAAAGACTTTTCATCCTCACTTGCTATGTTCTTCCTCTCTTTCACTCTCTTGCTAAGTATGAAATCAAAGTTTTAATACTTATAAAAATACATGGAATCTTACAGAAGAGAAGCCAAACCTAATTTAGAAGGATTTGTGAATGAATGAATGCGCTTCTTATTCTAATAATCCCAGAGGCATTGATCTAAACCTTCAAACCTCACTCAAGTCTACCATGAGGTTTCCATAATCCAAACTAAAGTCTTTAAAAATGCAGGATTTCTTTGCAAAGAAATAAGCTGATATGGAAGCACAGCAGCAGATGATTAAGCATTTGATAACTTGATGCTTTGATACGGTGTTACCTTAATCGCTGTCACTGGGGAGAAACTGAAGTCAGGAAACTGAAAATAGAAGAAACTGGAAGAATCCAGCTACTCTAAGAACTAAACACTTTCTGTGTCAAAGGAGAGATGAATCCTCTCTTCAGCCAAAGCTCTGTGAGAGAATAAAGTTATTTAACAAAGCAGAAGAGGGGTAGAAGGTCTCAGCAGTACACATAACTAGAAACAAGGAAATATTCACCAATGTATCTTGTGGCGAAACTATTCAACCTGTTTAACGCAGACCTAAATTTTCACATGCAGGAGGTACAGACTCATTACTCTCATATCTCTGTAACTTTCAGGTAAAAAAAGCTCACATGAAACATAAATTGAAAGGTGAGGTCAACTTAGAGAGCACAATTTTCAGACACATTAATTAGTGGAGTTTTGTTAGGAAAAGGCCTTATCCGCTAATTCCAGCAATTTCTGCTCCTGTGGACAGATTTGTTTTCACTAACAACAACAATAAAACTAAGCTGTAATCTGTTTGCATATTCAGGATTAAGCCACAGAAAAGATGGAGGAATCAAACTGAAGACATACAGAAAAATCATAAGTTGGGCAGTTCCCACAATTAGTTATTAATATGTTCATACTTTGTACAGAATTACATTAATTATTACTCTATATTACTTTTGCTGGCTAATAAATGACTAAGTATCTTCAATATTGGAGAGTTTACTTCTGAGATGGAACATTCACCTTTTCTGACTTTATACACAGTTGTTAAAAATATTCAACCCAACTCAGATCAAGAGTAATAAATTTAATTGCAAAGTAAAACACTTATAAGAAACTAAGAGAAGCCTTATTGATCACAAAGTTTGATGAGAACACTACTAATTTTCCCAAGCATGAGTTACATCAACTGAACAACTGAAAAGGAGCAGCACCTTTAAAAGTCTCCTGGTTTCCCCACCACTCTTATTGCAGCTGTGAGTATCTCACTAGGAGACTGTGGATCAGCACAGCTATGCAGCCACGATATACTGTCAGGGAGAGTTACAGTACATTTACAGAGGCATAACATGCACTAATCTCCTAAATGTTAATTATACTGACACAAAGCTTCAATTAGAAGCAGATTACCAAGTCCAACACACTAATATTTTTGTGTGCTGGTGTGTATGTATGCATGTCTGAGAAAAATATCTAGAAGAAGAGACAAAATGCAGTTTATCTTCATTAGTTTTCTGCCCACATTCTCAGATATTCTCTTGTCTAATCTCCGAGACCAAGGATTTAATTCAAGGTTTGTATCAACTATGAAAATAAAATAGAAAAAAAAGAAAAGGAACACAAAAAACCCAGGCTTCCTGGCCAGCATGGTACCTGGTTGTGCAGGATGGGTTTTGTTTTCCTATAGTTAAAAAAGTAAATGAAAATACATATAGACATCATGACAGAAAAAATTAAGAGTGCTTAAGCATCAGTGGGTAGCCTGGTAAAACAGGACTCTAAAGATATGTAACAAGAGATGGTGTGTCTCTTGAGGAAGAAATTGTCTTAGAGGGAAACGAAGGACAGAGAAATTACAGTACTTGAACAAAGCAGCAGCACGGATGGACCTGATGGATTTCCATCCTGTCACTCTCTTTGTGCACCGGAGGAACAACAGTCAGATGCCAAACAAATTAATGATTACAAAAAAGCAATCAGAATTAGGTCTGCCAAGACAGGTGGTTATCAAAGAGGATAAACACAACTATTGCGGAAAACCATTTCTTCAAGGCGCTCCACTGAAAAGCAGAGGATGATTGAAAGTACTCCCCAGCTGAAAGCACAAACACAGTTCAAGGGGTACCAACTGAAAACTGCAACTGGGAATTTATGAACTGAGTTTATATACTAATGTATAATCTCCTACCCTCTTCAGTCTCTGTGAATGCACATTTCTTGCCAAGGGACTTGAAACAAGAAAGCCTGTTTACTTGTGAACATTCCGGGGTTCAGTGACAACAGCCAACTTAAGAGTTTGAAGAAAGGCTGCAAACGGTAAGGAAAACAAGGTATATAACAAAAAGCAAGTATAATGATTCAAGCGTGAGATAGTCTAAGATGCAGAAAAGGCTTTGACACTGTGCAAGCACTGCCCAACAGTAAGAAAAACATCTCTTTGTTATCAGGACTGGTTTCAGCACAAGTCCAAAACACGTCTCCAATACCAGCTACTACAAAGAAAATTAACTCTGTCCCAGCCAAAACCTGCACAAAGTGCCAATAGAAGATAGGCTTAAGAAAGGGCCTGGGACCATGATTTATTTTAAGTAAATAAGACTAGGCAACTTAATCAGAACAATCACATTTCTTAAGTTTTACCCATGAAAGGGAACAGAAAAATACTGCACTGCCTTATTACTACAAACGTTACAGACAATCATAAAATAGGGAATTAAAGTAGAAACAAAGGCAAAATAAGAGACCCCTTGTAAGAGTTTTTGGTGACTTTTTTATCAGTTTAATAAATTCAATTAAGCTCCTAAAAATGGCATCATTAAAGTAGTTAATTTTCATATTTTGAAAAAACAGTGTGCTCTCTGAGTCATTACTGGTGAACCAAGGAAGATGTCAGCATACGCTATCTCAAGGAGTTATTTTCCAAACATAAAGGGTCAGCCAGGGTATAACCCCAGAAATAAACCAAATTCTGATCTGTCCTCCTTTCGAGTTTGCAATTTAGCTTTATTCATTTTTCATAGTCCCCATGAGAGATAACCACTTTGTTGTTTATAAGATGCAAGCTAAGTAATTGGTTTGACTTTAGAAAAGACAATAGAAAAAACCATATGCTATAACCATCTTTGCCTTCTGTTTGGGAGAAATCTCTAGACAAGATATTGATGCAAATATACAGGAGGGCACTTAATTATATGCAGCTGAAGACAGAATCATGTATGTTACACTACCCTGCCTGCATTCTCACAAAACATTGCAAAAATCAGTCACACTGATCTGCTGGGTAGATTTGGAACTCTACTAGGCATATGAAAAGCATGGAAATATAAGCAACACTATGTATGAGACAGATTTTAGACTTGACAAGGGTGATACCTTTCTCAGGCTTTCAATAACAACATCATTATAATTTTAAGAATGATACTCTGGAACGCACAGACACTTTCAAAACTCTTTGCAACATCAAAGTCACACAAATGTTCCCTAATGCCTTCAACAGATTTGGACTCATGATTATTTTTGTTGTGTATACAGCCACAGTCGGAGAAGTAGGATTTTTACAGATTATAGAATAAATTTTCTGTAGCCTCTAATATTTCCATCAGCTTGGCAGATCTGCATAAGACAAACTGTGCAAGAGACATGAGAATCCTAACCTTTCCATCCTGGTAGTGAACCCTTATGTGAGATGTGTTAATTCTCCCTTAGGTGTGACCCACATGCGAAACAATAAAAGTGACACCCAATCCCATTAAATGATCAGATCAAGACAGCTCTCAGGTTTTCAGGACACAGATGCTGAAGTAAAACCTGCCCAAACAATTTTGCCAGGGAATGATGCCAGGGAACTGCAAGAGTGGCTCTCCAAAGTACCTGAATGACTAGAGGCATTATGACACTCTGCTCAGATCCATCAGAAACTGGGAAGTAAGAAAGTGCCAAACGGTTATGAATACCAAGCCACACACTCATTTTGAAGTTTTAGGTCACCTTTGTTTGCTCACTGGCCAACTTAACAAGAACTGAATTTACAATACAAGCCTGAGAACTAGAACAAGCACAAATGATTAATAATGAGACATTTGCAATTGCAGAGGACAAAAAACCCCCACCCTACAAAAAAAAAATCCCACCAAAAAACCCCCTCCAAACAAAACAAAAAAACCCGTTAAGCACTACAGAAGAAATAAGAAATAACTAGCAGGAAGAATCAGCTGAGGGCAACAGTCATTGACTTACTGATTCATTAAGCACAACCAAAACACAGATGGACAATACAGCTGTAAAGACAAATTTTCCTCCGGCCTGAAAGACTGTACAGCCCACAATTTCACATGCAAGTTTCCAGGTAAAGACTTTTCATCAGCAAGTTATTAAAACCCCAAAGCAGCAAGAATTCATTTTAATGTCTGTTTGTTTGAGGACAGCCACTTGCTTACCCTGCTTCATACCCAGACTGTCAGTTCTCTCTTCACAACTCAGTATAATCAGGAAGACTAACTTGGTTCCTGATTATTCAACTGTAATTGTTTCTCTTCGGATGTTTTACAGCTGGAGGAGGAAAAGATACAAACAGGTGAACTCAGTTTTGACTTAAAATCAGTCAACAAATGAAATGTTAGTAATAAGAGACATGAAAGATACGCTACCCATGACAGGAAACACTAAGTCTACAGTTGGACTTCAAAACAAAACCCCACAGTTCACTTTGCTGGGAATAAGAAGATATACAAAGCTTTGACTTGAGGTCAGGCCACAGGGTCAAACATAAAAAGAGGATATAAATCAGAGATTATTTCTAAAACTTACTTTGCAAAGCGCAAAACAGTGAGTACCGAAGTGTTTGTAAAAACATATCAACACTGAAAAAAGGCAAGTACAGATGTCAGCCAGGCACAGATGCGCTGCCTTCTTCAGCGGTCAGTCCTAATCCCTGTCACAAGCCAAGCTTGGGGACCTGGCTCTCACATCTAGGTTTTGTCTGCATCAGACCTAAAGCAGGGGCGCTCTCTAGGACCCCACACTACTGACCAAGCTGGGGACTCAGGAAGGCTTAAGTCAAAACACTTAGGAGTACACACACTAAAAACTTTACCTATAAACTACATTACAGCATGGCTGTTGTCTATTAAATATAACTAATATTGGACTGTAAGAAACCACAAGGATTTTACTGCTTCCCTTAGTGACCTGTTTCAATACTTCACTATCATCATGGATAGGAACAGTAAAACAGTATCACACTTGCAGGGAAAAAGAGTGCTGGGTATAGGATATCGATGATTTAACTTTAATGAGGCTGCAAAAGGAGTCCTTGCATCATGCCCAGTGAAGCATGGAAATGGGATGACTTGCCAAAAGCCTCCCTCTCTGGACTACAAGTGGAACCCATCTACAGGCCATGGGCTCAGCGCTTAGGACAACTCAGCAGATTGTTATAAAAGCAGGAATTAAGCATAACATACCAGCTCTGCAAAAGTCTACCTTCATCAGAGGCATTTAATAATCACTTTTTCATGCTGCACACCACAATTTTGAGAAGCAGAGAAGGAAACAGCTTCATGTACTGATAAACTCCAGCTTAGAAACAGGCCATTTGAGGAAATTCCGTACAGAGGTGAAAAATACATAAGATGCCATGACTGCTTACTTACTTAGTTAATTATAAAAAATGTTTATTGGTTAAAATATTTTAACAAAAATCCATATTATTTCTACGCAGAATTGCAGTGCAATGGCTTGGCACTTCTATACCCCAGAAGAAGCAAATCCAGGACCCTGCTCATCTCCAAGTAGCAGGAAGCTGGCAAACAG
Organism: Dendrocincla fuliginosa; assembly: GCA_035047845.1. Lineage (NCBI taxonomy): Eukaryota > Metazoa > Chordata > Aves > Passeriformes > Dendrocolaptidae > Dendrocincla > Dendrocincla fuliginosa. Next base: position 113,300,467 of record JAWWMO010000083.1, on the reverse strand, counting down.
GCAAGGGGCAAGCAGCAAAACCAACCACTACTGCCAAGAGCACTATAAATCAACAGGTTGAATCAGAGGGCTTTACACTTCCTTTCTGAGGCCTCAGCCACTTATTGCTACTTTTATAAACACTTATCAACCTTGTATCAAGGGTTTATGGCAGGACATGAAAGGGGCAACAGTTGCAGAGTACCTCCAGGTTTGACCTTAATTTGGGCCACTTGGCTGCCCAATGTCAAACCAGGAGTAAAATTTAAGAGACTACATTCTCACACTGTTCGGACATAAACATGACTTAGCGTAACATAGCATAACATAAAATACTGACAGTTTTCTTACACCTTTTAAATTAAAATGTCAAGCAGTCACATTATGTCACTAGATGCAGGGCAAAAAGGCACAGACAGCTGATAGGGCTTTTCCATGAGTCGCCACACACAGTCTTCCTTCGATAACTCTTATCCTCACTTAACATCACTGAGGCCAGGGAAGAAGGGAAAAGAAGCTAGCATTTTTGAAAAACCTTTTCTGAACAAAAACAGAATTCACAAAGTAGATTGTTATTTCAAAGCACCCCTCATAAACAAAAAGAAAAGATGCACGGGAACTTTCAACTAGTCAGTAGCACATCATCAGTCCTTAAAACAAGGACTCTCTTCTACCCAGAAGTAAAAGAGTGATGGAGAGACCTTTCTATCCTGTCACTCATTCTGATACCACCTCGCAATTCTTTTTAAGTAATGCAGGTGAACCACTAACACTGCCTAATCTTCAGAATTTCAAAAGATCCCACAGCTAAGAATATTATACTGGTCATTTGAGTAACAAAACATCTCCAAAACCATAAGCAACATTTTTCTGTATCAAAATATGCATTTTGCACTGGAGGCACTCACACATCCCTAAAGATGCGCATTTTGATGATTCATCAGATTAATAAAATGTTGATATGGCATTCTTCCTTGCAAAAGTTGACATGATGTTCCTGCAGAAAATTCTGTGCAAATTATCTACAAAGATAGGCACCCAAACAAGTACTAAACCCCAAACATTGAATTTGTACATTCTGAAGCTTAATATATGAGGCATCTAAGGAGGTGCTTTTGTAACATACAAAATTAAGTATCAAAAGCACTACAGACAGAAGGAACAAACTTTAAAAGTCAGTCCAACATCTAAAGAGCTATCTTAATTTTTATTACAGTGCTATAATTTCTACTGCTCTACATTTACATGCTGTACAAACAATGCATTTCAATTTCCAGTTATCCTTACAGAATCAAAGAACAGTTTGCACTGGAAGGGACTTTTAAAGGCCATCTAGTCCAACCTGCTGCAGTGAGCAGGGACAGATTCAACTAGATCAGGTTTGCTCAGAGCTCCTTTCAAACCTGACCTTTAACGTTTCCAGGGATGTGGCCTCCACCACCATTCTATGATAATGAAAAAGGAGATAAATTTTCAGAAACATGTTTTCTCAGACCCTGCAGAGAAAGCGTTTCATATAATGCAAGTGAAACAGAATATACTTTAATTTGCTTGCCATAAACAAGAAGAGAATTATTTTATCACATTTTAAAGGAAAAATAGTATATCAAAAGTCACCATTTGGTCACTAAACAGAAAATTAAAATATGTAGGATGTGAACAAAAATTGATAGGTACTCCTACATGAGACTTAGCATTATTCTCTCATGTGTTTTATGTTTTTAACAATCTTGATAATCTTTGCTCATTTCACACGCAAATAGTCTGACTATGGAAGTTAAATTTTTAATCCAGCAAATTTCGAGTGATTTTCAACATCCAAAGAATTGTTGGGAACAAACACTTTTTGTATTGACAATACTTTAGCACTTACACTGCATAGCAATTTAATCAGGATGTTATAATTTAGTCCTGTGTGGGTGTCAACTGATTTGCTTCAAAGTCTGCTTCACATCTACAGAAGTTATTCATGAATAAGATGCAATTATATTAGTCACATGGGCTGACTATAATGTCTAAAGCTTCTGCACATCTCTCTTTGGGAAGTTAGAACTTGCAACTCCACACATTAGAAGACTTTCCCTGGAAGCGATAAAGACATTTCTTGATTTCTGTCAGCACAAACCCAAATTTTGCTGGTCAGATAGGTATAATTTGACAGATTCTGTAGCAGCAGATAGGCTTTCCAAACTCTCCCACATCCACAAGCACTTGGGTAGGAACAGGAGAAAAGGAAAGTGTTGATACAGAAGTCCTGAACACACATTTTTTAATTATAATAACCTTTTCTCCCTCAAGTTTGCCCTCCTTGATACACTGCTAGACATGGAAACACAAACCAGAGTTCTAAACCCTCACATTTAAACAACTTCAAGATGCCAACACAGATGGCCTGTAATTTAACCTTTATTTTTTGTCAAGTACAGCATCCATAGATTACAAATAGCACTTTTAAGAGAAGGCTCTTATCTTGATTTACAGAACTTGCAAATTGATGGAAAATTCATTACATGCCCTTATGTACATGATTAATTATCCTAATTTAACTACCCTTGCTTTCAGTTCTAAAGAGACACAGAAGCTTAAGGTAAAATTAAAGGCTTAATACAACTATTTTCCCCAAGTTTATTTAAACCTGTAATTGAGTAGATTACTGTAGCTGGAAGAGCCAAGAACTTCTTTATTATTCCAGTTTCCTTATTTAACAACACTTGTCCCAGTGTTTCAAGTTTAGATATTTAACACTGGGCCAAGTTACTGGTGCTGTGCAGCAAAACACACAGGGCAGTGGCTGCTGAGGAAGAGGGGCAGGCAAGCTGCTCAAGGCCAAGAGAGAGATTTCACATTTTACTATCTCCCAATGAATTAAATCAAGAATTGGCAAGCCTACCTATTTATTTTGCTGAGAGAGATGTCATCTTTTTGTTTTCAGGAAAACAAAAAATCCAACCCTGTAGCCAAATTTTATTATATCAATACCACATGACTTTTTCTGGGTGGAATGCGGTTGCACACGGGTCAGGAGGGTGAGGCAGCGCCGCAAGGCTGGGGCCATGGCATGGGACTGAACAGCAGGCACACATGGAGGGGAAAGCCCAGGGTCCCCAGCCTCAAGCAGGGCCCCACCCTAAGAAACTCACAAAGAATGTGCTCCTGTGAATTTTTATGAGGGTGATCAAAAATACACAGGGGAAGAAAGACATTGGAGCGCATCCAGAGTCTCTTCTACCAAGTAACAAGTGACTTGTGTGAAGGAAGGTTTAGATTGGATATTAGAAAAATTTCTTCATTGAAAGAGCTGTCAAGCATTGGAACAGGCTGCCCAAGGAAGTGATGGAGTCAGGGAAACGGTTTAGCGCTAGATTTGGCAGTGTTAGGTTAATGGTTGGACTCAATGATTTTAGAAGTCTTTCCAAACCTAATGACTGTATGATTTTAAGGTGAACATGTTAATACCCTGATGGAAAGGGAAATGTTCCCATCCATGTTTGAAAGCAGCAGGCTTCCTCCCCACCAGCACTTCCCTGGTGAGGAAGCTTTCTAGCCATGGAGGATAATTTTTGTTGAATAAAGCCTTAAGTTATTAATAAGAATGAAATCTCTTGACCTAGATTTTCTCCAGCTTAAAAAAAATGGCATATACACACACGACACAGCCTTCCTCTACAGACACAAACATATTATACTCAACATACAGCAGAGCACTTCAAAACAGATATTTCAAAATGAAAACAAAAAAAGGCTCTTTGTGCCCCTCCCTTACCCAGCTTTGTCTAAGAACATGCATACAGATGATGTTTGATTTAAACAGAAACCTGAACCCCAAGTTGAATGTATTTACTTTTCAAAAGCACTTTACAATTTTATTTTCTTCTTGCCTGCTGTGATAATTGATGAAAACTACAGAGGGATTAAAATGAGCACAGGTGCGTGTCTACAACAGTTCAAAGACATTTGATCTCAAATGAAAATAAAAGTAACAATAAAAAAAAAGCTTGAGTATTTTTAGGAGTGGATTTAACACAGCCTAACCAAATAAGTCTAGATTAAAACTAAGATTTTACATCCAGACTCCATGTTACTGAAATTTAAAATTTGTATTTCATAATATATCAAAAACTTTTGCAAGCAATATATGATTTACTGATATTAACTGCCCTCCACATTGTAAGTGTCAGAGCAGATTCAGAGAGAAAAATAAAGGCACAACAAACAATAAAAAGCACTAAAATACAATACAAGGGCATGTGTCACAACAGACACTTGGCACTAAATCAACATTATTTTTAAATTTGAGAGAGGTAAAAGGAAAGTCCATGAGCTGAAAATATTTTTCTGCCAATATAGAAAACAGCACAAAACCCATGCTTATTTTCTTTGCCAAATTTATACTGCTACAGCTGGATCACAACTTCCTTGCACCCATGAGGTCAGGAACTGTTTGAAAAGAAATGCACAATACAGCTAATCTTTGTGTCAGCTCATCATACCTAATGCAAAAAATGTGAACTTCCCCATTTTTCTGTCCCAATCTCCTCCAGCAAAGCTAACTAGCATGTTGCTAATCCCGAATTTGTTGCACTACTTTGTTAAACAGATTTAAAAGACAAACACACACAAATCACACAGGATAAAGAATTTATTCTGTGCTTAAGGCTTATTGCTGAGCCTCTATTAGAATTGAAAAAAAGAAAAAATCCACAAAAACAACAGCACTCAATTGTATATAAAGCAAATTTATTTGTCTCAAAGGCCTGCCAAAGGAAGACTCCACACTTACTTAGGCATTTTTATACACCTGCTTTCCTGCCTAAACTACCTAAAACACTGTTCTTGCAGTAACATGTATTCAATCTTCTTTTTGAAGCAGAATCCAATATATTTTTAGGCCTCTAAATAACAGCAACAGGAGATTATAAATATATGAATCAGAGATGGAAGAATTCCCTTTTTCCCCTTCCCTCCCCATGCAGGAGGACAACTCCCTCATAAAGGACACAAGAGTTAATCAGGCTCCTCCAAACAGACTTAATTTACACTTAAATACCATTTTGTTTAGTGAGAATGAGGGAACGCTGGCAGTCATTTTGCAGACACACATCAGTGAAATTGTCAACATCTGAAATTTTTCCCAGCAGCCCTGTAACTTCATTTACCTCTCCACATTTTCCTGTATGTCTTAACAGGGATTTATACTTTTGCAGCAACCACATATACAGTAATGCCATCTACACATCAGAAATCTTACTGACTTAAAGGTTTTGAAAACCCTGAAGTTTGGACTAGATTTTCACATAACCATCAGAGGATTCACCAGGGCACCAAGCCCAGTCTTTCAATAAACAGGCAAAGAAATTGAAACTAAGACATGAAAACCTTAAAAAAATTAACACACCACAAACATATGCTTCTAGTATTTTTTCATTAATCAAAAATCTATCATGTGCCATTATTACACAATTCAAAAATATTTCCTTTAAATTTGTTTGAGCACCAAGAAACTGATTTTCCTGCTGCTTAAACCAGCTTGCATGCTAGCTATCGTTTTAACTAATGATGACAGATGATTTAAATAGCTCCCTAAACACTAAATTTTCAAGGATAAGCAAAAGAAACTGCATAAGGAGAAAGCAGTCTTTTACCAACTTCTTGATCAATTAAATATACTGCTGAAGAAATTTAGTTGCAGGATCTTGTCCTGGCCAACATTAAATCTTAGATGCAGTTCAGTTTGCGCAAACCGCATTTAAAACTGCAGGGACCATAAAAGTACAAAAAGTAAGACCACTAAAAGAGTGAACAAATGATTTTTCCCATTTCACAAAATTCTGAAGGTCAGCTCAAGCCCTCAGGAAGACAAAACCTGGGTTTTTTAATTACAGCATATAATTCTGTACATAAAACCCCATATATTTACTGTAGAGTTTAAAATAATAGCGAGGAGACTAAAACATTGATTGAAAAAAATTAAGACTTCATATACTAAATAATTTAGACACTTTAAAATAACCTAAATATAAAATTGCTCTTGTTTAGTTTTAATTAACAGAGAACCAATTCATTTTTCTGCAAGAATTTGCACAGCACATGGCTAATTACTGCTCTGTGAAGAGTCTGGGAAAAAAAAAGGCATAAATCTTTATATAGTTCATCAAGAATAAAAATCAAAATACCACTGTTAGTGTCTTTTTTGAGGGAGAGAGCAAGTATAAATAAAAACACGCTCTTTAACACACAGGCAACTAAACAGGAATAAGACTGTAAAGTGAATCTGCACAGGAAACCCAGGATTAAGGCTGAAACTCTATTCTAATCCTTCTGTTCACAGAAGCAGCGGTCACCAGGCAGCATGTGGTCTGGGCACGCACCTGCAATACACAGGCAGGATTTAAAAGTGCTTACAAAGAGATCAAGCTTTGTCTGAGAAAAGTTTCTTTTTGGCTTAGGAAGTGGTGTATCTGCCTTCTTCAAAAAACAAACAATAACCACACACCACCAGCTTGTGAGTCATTTTGCCAGAATGATACCTAGATGTGACACATACACAACCCATCATTCCTTGGAATTGACAGCGATGAGAAAGCTCAAGAAAAGAGAAAAAAAACCCATCTTATTGTGAACATACTAAACAGTTCAAGTTGACACAGTCATACCACACCACTACTCTGTGAACTTTGCATTACCTCTGCATTAACCAATGAAGTCTATGCATTTGGTAAAGGTTTTCACAAACTGAAGAGGAGAGGAGGAATCCTTAAAACGTAACAAATTGCCCTAACAATTAAATAATATCATTTATCTGGTGCTGCAAAATGAATTGTAAAAGAGCAAGGTTCATCTTTAAATATCATCTCCTTTTGCTTCACACGATCTTTTCTGATACTTTTGTACTACAATATGGCACTAGGAGATACAGCGTAAAAATTCCAGCTGGGCTCAGGACCTCAAGAATTCCTGCTTCTCTATTTGGGAGCTCTTCTGGTGCACCTGGGAGCTAAATAAACATTCAGAAGTCCACAGACACATTTTGTTTCATGGAAACACTGGGTCACTCCTAAAAAGTGCACAGGGAGGGTTTTCTGAATCCTGTGATTATAGGTTTAGCATAGAGTGCAATAAAAGAGAACCACAGAGACCAATATACTTTCCAGTGCAGCAGCTTTGAGAAGTCTCTGTTTTCCTCTGAGACCAAAACTAGTGCTTTTAGTTCTAAGTCATTTTGTCATAAAAGTTTAATACCAAAGGAGCAAGACACATTCTGCTTACATTTGGAACTCTTTCTCTTGAAGTGGAGTAGAATTGAATTTTGTGAGATCTACCCATAAACTGGGTTCATCTTCTACCCCACTAGCAGCCAAATACTGACAATAATAAATCCACAATTTAACAATGGGAAGTGGAAATATTTTCAGGCTATTTTCTGACCCTTCCCCACAAGCAGATATGACAAGCTGACTGCTATCTGGAGTGGTTTAATACCACTTATTGTACCACTAGGTTCTTCTATTGCCTGAAGAATCAGCTGCAGTCCAGCAACAGCTATCACAGAGCAAGGGAGAATTTACTTATTCCCACACACCATACGCATGCTTATTCATTTGAAGTGAATCTACAGGATCATATTACTAAGTATACAAAGAATTTTATGGTATTCATTATTATTTTAAAACAGCCAGACATCAGCTGCCATATTTGACTATGCAGAAACTGACACAGGCAAGTTAACAAGCTGTTGAAAACTGGCACTCACCGAGCTGACAGTAAAAGATACTTGGAGAAATAAAATAGTATTTCAGCTTCCAAATGGAAGATGTTTATATAATTAAGATATGCAAATAAGGATAAACAAAAAGGAAAAGAAAATCTTAAAAAGCTCTGACTATATCTGCACCATTTTCCTACTTCGAATGCCACAGCCTTGATTTTCAGCTTAGTAAGAGCAAAGGCTCAGATAGTTATTTTGTATCTGCTAATTTCTGAATATTATTACAGCATGCTGGTACTGACAATCAAGTACTAATACTAATGGTTATTTAAAAGTTCATGGTAATTATATAACTTATCCTTTTAAACAGTTTACTGTATTAAATACTAAACAGCTTTATCCTGCATAAAATCAAGCCAAAATACAACAGAGCCTCTTCACTGCAATTCTCAGTTTTTCCTTTGAAAAGCAAACTCATTATGTTCTATAAAGAGAATAAAGTCTCGAAAAGAAGACTAAATTTTTTCTTTCTCAAAGGCAGACTCTGAAGAGATTGCATAAAAAGATTTTATTCTTGGCTCAAATATGAACATTTGGGAAATACTGCTTTTGAGCAAGGACTCACCCTTTTAAAAGAGAAGAATTTATTTTGAAAAGCAGTGTGAAATTTCAAGGAAAAAAAAAAGCACATGTACTTTGCACTTCCCAGCTTTTGGTGCTTTTCCAGTTAAGACAAAAATCTCAGAATAACCTCTTCCCCATATAACCGCTTTCTCATAGATGTTGCCAAGTTATCTTACACCACCAGCAACAACTTCTACGAGAAAGTAACTATTTCCAGACAATGCAACTCAGAGGACTGATAGCAAGTTAACTGAGAGCATCGAGATATTTTAGGAGAGACCCTAGGAGAAGGGTCTGGGGAATACATGTCACTGGGTGCCCACCTCATGCTGCCTTGTCTCCAGTCTGTTCAGCACCCTTCAGAAGATAAGGGGGAGCAACGCCATAGCTCAGCACTTGTGGACAACCTCTCAAAGCACAGGGCAGGATGTGATTTTGAGCCCAGCCCTCTCACTAAGGACTACGTTCTTACCATAGCTAAAAGTCCTCAGAGGAGCAACACTTCTTTGGATGCAGACCATGTATTGTAACTGTTTCCCCAGATTCAGTCCAAACCAGCTGCAGAAAGGGAAAGTTCATCTAGAAAATTAGATCAGGTCCCTACAGAAGCATTTAGGATTTTAAACAAAGAATGCTATTTGTCTGTGTACACATGTGGACACCATCATGTTACAGAAAAAATACCAAGGGCGAGAGAGAAGGATTTTATCTTTTGTCTTGGAGTCATCCAAGATGACTCCAAATTACCTGCAGACATCCACAAAATGTTTGTTGATTCTTGTAGAGAAATGCTGAAGATCCCACAGTCAGTGGTGCAAACCAAGAGCTTCTCTGTCAACTCTTTTTCCCCATATCATGCATGTACATTTCCCTGGAAATGTTGTTTTGCTTATGTTTCTCATAGTGTTTTATGTGACAGAATTGCTATTTTTCTCTACTTAAGATGCAAAACCTTGACTATGACCTGCAAGTGCACTGCACAGTTGGACTCCTGCCACATCAGCCCTTGAAGTGTGCTGTGGTTCTCCTGTCAAGTACCCCTCACAGAGCCAGATGTAGGGGACACCAAAACATTCAGGAGGGATGGCTAGATAGATCCAGCGGTCCAACTAGAGGCCAGCCATGCCCTGATTCCAGGAGAGAGGCAGGTCAGGCTGTGTACTGTGGGCTACTGCAGAAAGCCTGAATTTGAGGCACAGCAGGGAGGTTCTGTGCTTTCCAGGGGCTGCCTCTTCTCAAGAACACTGGGGAACATGGCTGTGAGGTACGTGAGGCTGCCAGGATAAACCCAACACAAGCATCCTGCCTCCAAGATGCAATAGAGGACTGAGGAAAGACTCTGCCCCAAACAGGCACTTGGCCTCTGCCTTGCTGCAGGTGTGTCTCCACAAGCTGCCCTTACACTACAGATGGGGAAAAAACAGCATTAGGTGATGGCTATTTTGATAGCTGCCCTCCTTGCACAAGTATCAGTCTCCAGCTACAATTACTGTACCATGCACCATCTCATCTGTTGTTTTGCCTTTTTATTTAAATACCCACATGCTGGAATGTACATAGGAGTAAATTAAGGCACTTTTATTACATAGGTCAAGTCCTGACTGTTCATCTACATACATTAGTATAAATGTAAAAGTACTACAGACATCAAAAATGAAGAATTAATGGTTAGCTCAAATACACATCCTAGAGATTGTTAGAAGGAAAAAAAAACAGTAACTGAAAAGAATTTAAGACAACAAACAGAAAAG
>JAWWMO010000083.1:113278297-113290403 GCA_035047845.1 Dendrocincla fuliginosa | reverse complement strand
AAGTAAGAACAGAGAAAGTAAGGCGGTACTTAATTTGAATTTCTTCCCCAAGAATATTTTCCCTTGCGAATAGTTAGATGTATTTTATGAGCAGACAACATAATAGACACCTTAATTTTATGTCACTTTACATTTCAAGCTGCAGACCAACTATATAAACCAAGATAATTCAGATGGTCAGAAATGTGCTTTTAAATCATCTGAAAAAGTTGTACATAGTTTCCTTGTAGAATATATCCCTTTTCATGAAGAACACATCCCTTTTCTTCCCAAGTTAGAAAAGAATTGGTTAAAATCAAGACCATCATGTAATTCAGAACAATTAAGCAGGTATGTTCTGTAATTTCTCAGCAGGGAAAAGAAGTTCTCCTATACTTTAAACTGCCAAAGGCTGTGAAGCTGTGATCAGAGACATAATAATATTTTTTAAAAAATGAAAGACACTGGACAACAGCCCAATGGCACACTCTCTCCTTTCTCAGGAGCCTTCAGAGGTACAAAGCACAGCAGCTACAACTAATGCAGCCATACTCTAGCACTGTAATTCCCTCCTCTATATTCACCCTCTGCCTCTTCTTTATCCTTGGAAAACATTCAATAGAGGTGTCAGTGAAGTTTAGAGGGTAGTGATCAGTTTCCAATATTCTCATTTACACTTCTATTAGTTGTCATGTCAATGAGTGAGCTGATCATGGACAAAAATTGTAAGAGCTGTTTGACTAGGTGAACAAGATAAACAGAACTGAAGTGAGGTATATTTCATTGTCAGAGATCATGATCTTTTCAAGTACGAAAAAGTGAGTTCTGACATTGGCTTTAGAAAAATCCCAGCCTAGGAATATCTGTGAAGCTCTGCGTAACCCTGCAAAACAACACCAAAAAAAGAAAGAAAAAAAAAGTTGTACTCATGTGACTGTTCTACAGAAGAACAAGAGGCTATTTTCTCCACTCCAGCGTATCAGTTATTCTAATAACACTTAGAGTAGATTTTATAAGTTTGGTGATCTATATATTGCCTAATAAGAAGAAAAAGTATTAAGGAAACAATGGGAAATCCACTGTTGCAACTCCAGAATTATAATGCAAAAAGGGCTAAGTGCAGAACTATTGTATTGTTTCTTTCCACACAGTATATTATAATACCAAATAACACTTCACTGAAGGAGGACTTCATTGGGATTGTTGGTACTCTTCAGTCTGGTTTGATGTCAGAAACAGCTGATTTAATTTTCAGATATAACACGGTCTTCACAATTTGCACTAAGTTGAATGAAGGATTCCATGAAAGCAAATCACACTGATTAAGGAACAGGTTTTGTTTCTCATTAGAAATTCAGCTTTAAATTAGTGGAAGTTCTAGGCATGGGAAAGACGTAGGAGAAAGACTGGAACCTCACAGCAGCCAGCTTTGCCTTAGACAGTATCTGTGTCACAACTGCCATAACACAAACTGCCCCCCGCCTTCCTGTCCAACTCATGCTGGAATTCCTTCAGGCTTAAACTGCAGCAACCAGTAACAGGTCACTGGCCTGCAGTGCTGCAATACCAACCACGTCCACTGCAAGGGCTTTTCAGATACATCTTTGTCCTCCCAGTCTCTCTTGACCCACCTCAGCTGCAACATCCACAGAAAACAGTGTTCTTGAAGAAAATATTTTGGCCCCACAGCAAAATGGGAATGAAGGGTACTGTGAGAGTGAGCATGGATCTATATGATGAGCAGCTCTGCCATTCCACATCTCTGCTGATCTCCTCTGACCAAAATATATAATATCATCCTGTTATTCAGCAGCAAAGCAAGCCTATTGTCATTAGTAGCATTTGATTAGCATTGACCACAATGACAGCACAGGAGGCAAATACTCCTCTACTCTCTGGCTCAGCGGTGCAGCCCACACAGTGCAGTAAAATATATGTAGGAGGTGGAGTGCGAGGATCTGATTTCATATTGGGGCAGGGCACCTTATAAAAAAATCTTTTCAGCAACACTCATCCAGAAGTAATAAGGAAATCAAATTAGTTGATTGCAACAATCTAAACAGCATCATTTGATACCTTCATAGCAGTTCTTGGGATAATGAAAGTTTGGATGGATAAATCCTATCTTTTATTAAACTTGGCATAGCTAGGGGATAGGGCCTCTCCCTATGGCTTTTGCCTACTGCATTTTAGGCCAAGTAATGAAAACATTAATGCTGCTTAGCCAGTAAAGCACAAGTTAATTCAGCTTCTATCTCCCCAAAGCCTATAATTCTCTGGTCTAGCTTTCGTGAAGAACACTTTAAAATGTTTCAAATATAAGGTGAACATCTATATAATCATGTCTGCTCACGCCTCTTTATGAGTGGTATGGATGCTATCCAGAAGGCACTGCGGAGTGCACAGTTCTATTCCCAGACACTAGAAGGACAAGCAGGTATACCCTACAAGATTAGGATATAAAAAGTACATTCAGGAAACAACATGCAGGTTTCACCACAACACTATGGACTAAGCCAGTCATGAGGACACAGCTGTTTCATGGCTGCACAGTATCAACATTACCATGACTGCACAAGTTGCACACACATCAAAGCCCAACACATGCTATAAATGTTCACAGAGCATGGGTTTTGGGGACAGGAGGGGGACAGCGGCAATGCAGGGCACAACAGAGGAAATACCAAATGAAGTTCAAGAGCTGCCACTGGATCCCAGGAAGGCCACCGTATTCCATATTCTCCATATAATGCTTACAAAGATGTCCTCTAGGATAGTTCTACATCATTCTTTTAGTCCAGCACCTGATTTCGTAGTCCACAGAAAATAAGCCCTTACCACCTGGTGTTAAGGGAGGCCTCATTTTTTCATTCACACTCAACATTTACTCAAAAATTTCCTTCATCCTTGATCCCTCCAGCCTGCACAATAACACATGTGATCGAGAACAGTAGGCCACTGACTCAATTTTGCATTTTTATTACATGTGGGAGAAAATCTGCTGCAATAATCTAACTCAGCAGCACTCCTGTTCATTAGCATAGTTTCTGGATAAAGCCCATGCAAACAAACTAGCAGGGTCGTATTTAATGGAATTCTTTGTCTTTCTGGTTCAGTCTCTCACTTAATTCATCTTTCCTGTCAGTTGCCAGGTTCCTAGATCAGGAGAGGGTGATTCACAAATCTGCCTAGCATACCAGGATGGATGGCTTCACAACTGGAACCGAAGCAGCAGAACAGCACAAAGATGTAGAATAAAGAGACTTTTAGGAATAAACAGTATCAAAATATAAAACAAAATCAGAAAGGCCAAAGAGCACTTCATTCTCTCACCACTCAGAGCTGCAAAATATTCCATTTAAAATTCTGCTCCCAATAATGACAGTGCAAAGAAGCTCCAAGAAAGGTATGCAGCAAATTTTTGCCCTGAATGTTACCAATTCTAAATTTGCTGAGTGAAAACCGTATGTCTATTTGTGTACATTTATGCAACTGCACTTTTCATTCATTAAGATGAGAAATTGCTTCTTTTATGCAATCTGCTACTATTCAGATAGCAAAACAAAGTAATGTCTGGTAGCAGGCTTGCTGTTTTTGGCTTTAGGAGGGTGGATTTTTTTTTCTCTCTTCCTGTGAGAGGAAAGCTTTTCCCAAAGGATTCAAGCAATTTCATAAAACAAACGTAAAAACAAAGACACTTTTGTTTAAGGACTGAAGGTTTTGTTTTGTTTTAAGGGGGATTGAGAGGGAAGGAAGAGAGAAGTGACACTGATCATCTTTCAGTTAAGAGGGGAAAAAAAGGTATCTTGCTCCTAAAAGAGAAACTTTGAGATAGCACAAACTTGCTATAATAAACAGGCCATCAGAAATCAATCAAGTTTTTTTTTTCTAAATAAAGAATTTTGTTCATTACAATCACAAGTGAACATCTCAAATGACTACAGCAAAGATCATAGGAAAACAACATTTTCTCTCCAAATTCAAGACATATCATTGAGCATTCCTATATGCTGTGCTTCATTAGAGTCAGTTTTTCCTCTTCCTAGTCTATCAAACAGAAAGAAAGGGGGACTAGGGGAAAAGACCTGAAATGTGTGGTTCTAAACACACAAAGACCTTAGAGATTTTTTTTCAGCTAGAAGTTCTAAAGCTTGACCTAATAAGCATAATTTCATTTGCATGAAATAGGACCAAATACTACAAGGAGTAAACCTCACACACAGCAAACAGTACAAGCTGGAGACAGCACAGTAACAATAAATAAAGACAAAATTAACTAAAACATCTGAAATCCCTCAGCAAAGCATGTATGGAGATCTTGAGGGAAATCCGAGTGAGCAAACCTTCACATCTGCAAATATTCCACAAGCAGTTGTACAAACACATTGCAGAAATCATGTATGTTGCAGAACTGGTATTCTAGTGTCTGATTAGCAGATACTAATTAATGGAATTAACTGATTTATCAATAAGTCCCTACATATTGTATCAAGTTTTATTATGAAAAGATCAACAGCCACAAGTGATCTTCAATGACAAAATAACATCTATGCAAAGAGAGCCAAAGCAACCCATGAAGTTTCATTCACATTGCCTACCATTTAAGTTTGTTCAGGACTGACACTCCCTGCAGTTATCACACAACATCCAGAACTAACACACTGGGAAAACTCAACAGAAATATAAGTCAGGAATATTGTGGCTCAGAAAGCCAAAACAAAAGGTAAATCTTGTCATTAAATACAAAATGCACATGAAATCTATCATATTACCTACCTGTACCTACATGAGTAATTTAAAAATGTTAGTGATAAATTTTAATTTTTCAAAACGTAGTCTTGAAGTACATGCTTGCATGAGCAGTGGTAAGATATTCTTAAGTAAGAGATTTTTAAAAAATGGTCCAAAACCACTGGAGATAGACAGGAAGATAAACAACAACAAACATTAATGTTTCTGTGATCTCATTGATAATTTTTATACATATATATGAAATAAACTACAAATAAAATGTATATTATCACCATCATCTCAACAGTGCTCTATGTAACCATTACTTAAATGATTCTCCTCTCTCCTAATTTAAACTACATACATGACAAACAGTTCAGTTTCTCGCAGCGGCCTGACCTCCCAGGTAGTAGCATGCATAGATTAACTTGTCAAATACAGAAAGACAACATACAAAGGTCATTACAAATCCAAAGGTCTGGGGCCACTCATGAATTTGGGTAGTTACTTAAAATGGACTTGTCTAATACTGTGTAGAGGTACTGGATGAAGAAGGTGACTCCGTTACCAATGGTCCTTTCACAACAGAAGTGCACTTCTCCACCTCCTACTTGCACAAAAAGCAAGTGGATATCTGAAAGCTAAACCACTGCAAGGCCATAGAACTTTCTTTACCCATTCTTCCGTCTACAACTCGTCTTTTTGCCTTTCCTTTGCTTATGAACTATGCAAGACACCATGTAATTTACAGATACATCTAAAAGGTTCTCCAGCAGTTTATTCTAAGGTTCTGCTTGGTTCCTTCCCTCCTGTAACCTCTCTTTACTCAAAATGTGCTTTTCTAAACACTGAAACCCAACCAGCTAATAAATATCCCACAGTTAGATCACAGAGATGAATAAAACACGAGCTTTCCAATTTAATTTGGACACAATGTGCATACTGAGTTCATTTGTAATATTGTGCAATACATAAGCTTTTCTGCTTCATTCCCCTCTTCACCATTTTGTTCACTCTCAGTCTTTCCACAATTCTCACTTTCTCAGGCACATGGTCTCTCTTGTACTCTTTCACACGTGTATGTTCCAGGTTTTACCTCCATCTCTTATACCACATGCTCCTTGCTCCAATACATTACTCTGCTTCCCAGTCTGATGATGCTCACCGCACACACAGTTAGTTTCTTGACCTATTAACAAGAAAGATATTCCTTTCCACTTGCTTGAGGTGCAGACAATACTGGATTCTACTGTTATCTTCGCTGTCCCACAAAGTCTTAAAACATTTCCTTCCAGTTCTTAACGCAGACTTTTCCAAGACCTCAAATTGTAAGAGGAAATTATTTGAGCAATTTTTTTAAAGAACACAGCAAAGCATCAGGAGACAGGTGCTCTGCTTTCTGATTTGCCAAAGACTTTGAATTTAGGTTGAATCCCTCCCTTGTAAACATGAAATAACTTTTTCACCTCATGTATTAATATTTGGAATTTGAAGACAAATGCCAAGTGTAGGCCTAGTCTCATCTCTTTTAGTGGTACACCCAACACTAATATAAAAAAGCAATAAGAGTAAATGAAAAATCACAGTAAGTGAATAGCCTAATAATGCATGCTCTAAAAGCTAGAAGGACAATAAATTCAATTTTCACTGGGATTGTTAAATTATTCTTCTGATGGCTCAACACAATCTCTTCACAATTACTTCCTATGGGGGATCCTGACACATTGAGTCCATTACACAGCTCCTCTTTAAAGAAAAAAATACACATGCATTAAAAGCGAACACTTCAAATTCAATAGTTCAGATTTTTAATAAACTGCGCTGCAAAGGAGTTTGCAACTGGATTATTTCTAAGGAAGTAAGACACCTGCATTATAAATTTGAAATAAATAGACATAAAGCAGTATCAAGACACTGATCTTGCTTTGCTATACAAACACACTCAAAGCACCTTATTTTTTTCAATGGTTCTTCTCAATATACATCCCCACAGATGACATATATTCTTGTTTCTTTTTGAAGAGTCATCTCAAAACTTCCAGCAGTTTCACTAGGCATATAAAGCCCTGTTGCAGGAGACCTTATAGACTCTGATGCTATAACAAAGACCAAACTAAGCCAACATGGTGTAGCACTGAAACCACACATGCCATCTTTACACTATCTACAGGGCACATGCCTCTTTGCTGTGTACCAGTCACATCTTCACCAGTGATATTACAAAAAGCATCTCAACTAGAACAGCTCATACCTCAATTTCTTGTCAAGAGTTAGGTTGTGCTGACCTTTGTATAGCTCAGCACCAGCACCTGGGTCAGGTACTGACCTGCAAAATGAAGCCAGAGACAAGAACACACCCTTCCAGCCGGGAGTCTTCAACAGCCCTGCACTACATCTACTGCACAAGGCTCTACCCAAGTCCACCCCACCCCTACTCCCAAGAGCACAGTCCTCAACAAGAGGATGCAGCTGGTGCCATGAAACACTCCTAAGACCAGAGAGCATGAAATCAGACAGAGGATAAATATGGGCACACACTCAACAGGAGAGCATAATTCTTTTATTTATTTATAGGTTCAAGTCAGCTAACTTGACCTCCAGCCTGCATGTCCATTTATGCATTTTCTGTCCCACACATATTAATTTGTAGTTATCTTTAATATTTTATGAGTTAAGCTTGATTCCGCTCCATTATGTACTAAGAAGAAAAAGCAACAGCTACTAATGCCACAGATGAGTGTTTTCACTTGGTATGAATTCCACTCACTAGGATGTGATGGGACAACACACACTCGCCAAAAATATGTGCTTCTGCTCATCACACCTCCTTTACTGAAGTGATTTCTACTTCTTTCGATTACCTGTGAACACCAAAAGATAAAATATGGTAGCTTCAGTTACCTGAACTGCTCAATCCCTTACCAGTTATATGCAAACTTCAACACTTAGCTGGGAAAAATCTGACAGTTAGGATATTCCTTTTCAATGCCCCACATACATTATTCTAACATTCATTCAGCAGGCCATCAAATCATCCTTCTGTACATCAACTTCTTAATCCAAAATCACAGAGCGAACCTTTAGTTCTTCTCTAAGAATTTGCCACAGGGAATTTATAAAAAAATGCTATCTCCCATCTCTGCCATTACTAAGCCACAAAAGCCAGAGTATCTCTAAGTTTTGGTCTCTCATCTAACTCCAGACTGTTCACACCACATCACCTTTGTGGCCTGGATGTCCTGTACGTGTTTCACTAGAATTTAATATTTTCTGTACATAAGCACACAGAATTATGTGCAGTATTTGAAATGAAGTCTCCCTGATACCTTGCTTAATAACTTATCTATCTTCACTGAAGAGCTCTCACTGAGTATCACATTTGTTTCCATTTCACACTCAGTACCACATAAGAGTCATCCCTATTTGACTATGACAGTTGGGCCTTTTCCTCCAAGCCTATTTTAAGGGACGACCTGCCAGCCGATAGCAGTTAATTATCACTCAGTAGATAACTTCGCTTTTAGAACTATTTAACTTCCTGTCATTCCTATGGCTTCAGTCATCACGGACATTCAATTCTTCCTGTGCAGGAATCCAACCCACCTCCGTGCTGACGTTTCCTAACTTTGCCTCATCAGCAATTGTCCTTTTCATACAGTTATCTCAGCCAGTATGGTAAAGAGATCAGCTCTCCACTAATACTGATCCAGATTAGTAATTCCTTTATTCATGCAGACAAGAGTCACAATTTCTCCTTCAGGAGACACCTCACCATTATTCTGCCAAGCCCCACACTTCCAGTTTAGTTATTTTCGGCATTGCGCCCGCCATGGTGTGTAGACATCGAACTGAAGTTTTCTGCTCCTTTTGTCTACAAGATTCAGTATTTTACCAGTAATAATACGACTTTAGTCTTCCATGACCTAATTGTGGCAAATCCATGATGCATTTTATCCTGTTTTCCACTTATCTTTGTATACTTAATTATACTTTTTCCATTTCAAATTTTTTCTAAATCCTTGAATACTATTGAGACTAGAGTAAAAGGTGTGAATATTGCATTCTCTTCTCCTTTTAAAATAAACAGGAGTATATGCCTTTCGCTGTATTGCTATCACAAACGTACATTCACCCTGATAGAAAATAAGAAATCCTTTTTTTTTTTTTAACCTGGGTTCAGTGTTCTGTGTCAAATCTCTCAGACCCACAAAGCAGAGACCCTTTACTGACTTAGTTTGGAATCTGGAAGCAGGCAGGAGATGTTAATTCTGGTTATTTCCATGGATCTTCCATTTCTACCCTATCTTTCTCCCCTGTTCAAATCATCATACTTATCGAAAACTGCAGTTACAACTGCTAATTTTAGAGGCACCAGATATATTTTTCAACTATACCCTGATCCTCACAACATGGCCAAGTTCTCTTCTCCTCCCCTTTTTATTTTTTCCCCTCTCTTCATCTTAAATTTCTTCATCCTCTTGCTTTTGGCAATTCACATGCTATTCCTGCAGTTTCTGCTCTCCAACAATCAATCCCCTCCTTCACTTCATTCGTTTTAGGTTTTCTGGTAACTTGCAGTATCTGATTCATACAGCAGTCCACAGTCCCTCTTGGCAAGCTTTCCCTCCTCCTTAAAATGCAGTTTCCAAGCAGCCATTGTACCTTCCACTTAAGACAGTCCAAGCCTTTTCTTTTTTCTTTTTTTTTCCTCCAATTTAAACCTCCAACTCCTACAGGCCTTCAGCCCTGTGGACAACACAAACTAGTTCTTCTAACTTCTCAGAACTTGCCCTGCTAAAATAAAACTTCCTTGAAATAAAACCACTTTGTAGCTGCCATACACTTACCCTTCAGTTTAATTCAAAATTATTATCTTGTGGCTAATCAACACATGTGCTTAAGGCTTTATGGAGCAGAGCCATAATCTAGCAGTGGAAAGCAAGACACATTGTCAGTCATTGAGAGAGACCAGAGATATTCCAGAATTTAAAGATACACTCTCTGGTTCTGGGCAGGCTGTAAACATGAGCCTTCACTTACTCTGCATTCCACTACAATTAATGGCCAAAATTCCAACCTAACTAGTCAGCACTGGAAAATGTACCTACAAAAGTATATTTGAGAAACACCTTCCCTTTATACCCTAGCACAGTATCTGAAAGCTGCTCCATAGCTCTGAGCAACCATAACGTGTGCAAGGCTATTCTATAATTTGACTGAGTTTTGCAGTAAATCAACCCTAGCCCTCCATTTTTTGAAGAACAGCATGAACCTTTAAGAGAAAACCATCTCCAATCCAGTGGAAGACTGCACCAATATTAAGTGCCTCCACCAACAATTTGAGATTTTCAGCATGCCCATCACAAACCTATGAGGAGCAGGAAAGAAGAGTGCTGATGGCCAAGTGCTACAGCAGGACACAAGAAGAACCTCTCTAGCAAAGTGACCATGAATGATCTCCATGTGAATCTCAAAAAAGCCATTTCCCTCTTAACTTTAGCCTGTGACACACTCTTCTTAACATGGATGCACTGACATGAAGGCAGTCTGGCCTTCTGTGCAGCAGAGTGAACTTGCTGGCACAGGCTATCAGCCCCATCGAGGCAGTAAATCACACTAACCACCACATTCCTGGTATGCCTGCATCTACACCGGGGTGCACAGGCACCTGCCTGCTGCCTCCCGAAACCCAGAGGGGAAACTCAGTACCACAGCATGAAATACCAACTGACATGCTAAGTTACTAACCCACACAAAATAAGGGCCCTGAAAAGGCACACAGCTCTGTCAGCTCCAACAGCCCCAAACCATGGCAAGGGCTGCCCACCGTCGTTGAAGTGGTGTCTGCACCCACCTCCCTTGGCCACTGTCATCGTCATGCTCATCTCTCCAGGGAAGCACCTTCACCCTGCTGGTGCCTTCTGCTCTCAGGACCAGTCTCACCAGCTTAAGCCAAGCCTTTGCAGCAGCAGGGTGGGGGTTCTGCCACCCTCTGAATCGGGCAGCATAGCACTGGATGCTTTGAAAAAGCAATTAATTGTTAGCCACGCACGAGGAAGTAACACCCTACCTTTTGCTCTAGAAATGCTTAAGTGTTTTATCTTGTTAATTCTAGGTCAGTTGAGCGCATGTGTGGTATGGATTACACTGACCCTTTTAGAGCTCTCAACATTTTTAAATAAGTAGGACACTTAACATCAGATGCAAGCCAAGCTGCACATCTCCTGTACACCACTCACCAAGATCAGCCAGTAGGCTTTACCTGCCGAACCAAGGATTAGTTTATAAAGTCTGGCTCATATGGCTCATAAGTACAAATGTGAACCGAATCATAAACGCCAAGCTTGACCATATTAAATCAATACAGGTATTTTATGAAAAAAATGCTTGTATTTGATGAACTAAAGTGACCTTTGCAAAGCCAACTGACAAATCAGTGGCAGATTTACAAACAGTGCAAGTATTTACAGCTGAGTGATAAAAAGGTCTACGTTAAAGTTGTCTTGCTGCTCACAAAACACAACAGCACTGTCATTTTAAGCACAACGGAGATGTTTCATCCTTAAGTATCTGAACACAGTATTTGCAGACTTTAAACACACACAAGGATCAACATGCAAATGAACCATAAAAATTCAACTTTAAAGAAGTTAATAGCATGATTCACTGAAGATGTTAATTTGCCAGTGCCAGGTCTTTGAAAGTTTTAACCTTCTTCTCTACACTACGAGCTTCCATACACACTGGACCCCTGGGCACAAGTAATCCCATTCTTTCTCTCCTTTTCACAGATGCCTTGTCTGAGCGAGGGAAGGAAGAAGAGAAGGAAAAAAAGCCCAACATGTTTAAGTACATTAGGTTGTACTCCCCTCCAGGGAGTGCAGCCGGGTAGTACAGGGGGTCAGCCTCCCCTCCTCGCCCAGCCAAAGTTTTCCCGAGGTCAGATGGGCGCTGAAGGAGGGGCGGGCGCCGGCAGGCCCGGTGGCGGGCTGTGCAGTGACAGATGCGGGGCAGCCCGGGGAGGCAGCCATGTGCTCAGCCCCGCATCCCCCCGACGGGGAGGGCGGCCCGGGAGGAAGTTCTCACTTCGCACCGGCCCGGCCGGACAGCGCGGGGGAGTTCGCCAGCTCTCGCTTCCAGCGGCTGTCTCCTGGGCCATATGTTTCCCCCTGGCATTAACGAGGCGTTTCGGGCCAGGCAGAGCGCTCCAGCCGCTCTGCCGCGGACCCGCTGCCCACCTGGGGTTCGGAGCCCCCTCCCCCGGGGCGGGGGGCGAAGCGGGCCCTGCCGGCGGGGCACCCGCCCGCGGCACACCCCCCACACCCCGCGGGGGGCTCCGTGCCCCGAGGGAGCCGCCCGCGCTCCGACCCCCGCCGGCGAGGCAGGGCAGGCTGGG
>JAWWMO010000083.1:113235145-113278202 GCA_035047845.1 Dendrocincla fuliginosa | reverse complement strand
TCCCTCCGGCCCCGCCGCCGCCGCCGCCGCTCCCGGGGCCGGCCCAGCCCGCGGGCACCGCGCTCGGCACCGCGCTGAGCCCCGGGCCCCGCCGCGCCCTTACCCGCGCCCTCACCCTCACCGTCCTGGCGCGGGAGCCTCCCGGGAGCAGCGCAGGGAGCCGGGGCCGAGGGAGCCGCCTCTGCCGCCGCCGTGAGCCGAGCAGAGCAGAGCAGGAGGAGGCGGAGGCGGGCGGAGGTTCGGCAGGGGCGGGGCGGGGCCCGGGCGGGGGCGGGACCGAGCCGGGAGAGAGTCGCCCTCGGCCGCTCTCCCACCGCGCACACGGCGCTGCCTCCCGGCCCCACGCCGGGCCGGGCAGGGTTAGGTTAGGTTGGGTTGGGTTAGATTAGCCTGGGTTAGCGGCTCGGCTCGCCCCTTGTGCCGCCCCCGACACACGACACGAAGCGGGCCCGCCGCTGCCGCCTTTGTTCGGCCGAGCGGCGCCGGGTGTCAGGTCGGGCGCTTCCCCCACACGAAGGTCGGTCCTCGGGCTCTGGCAGACACGGAGTAACTTCACCGAAGTTAATTTGGGTCTATGATGAAAGCCCCTCCACCTGTGCCAAGCGCTGCTCGGCATCCAGCGCTGCAGTCAGCCCACGCGCGGTGCTCCAGCTGCCTGTTTATGCCTCAGGAGGTGACTGGAGACTCCTGTTAAATTAAGGGTGGGGTTTTTTATTGCTCAGGGGAGATGGGATCCTGAAGACTGCTTTCTTAGCGTTCTGTGCTTGGCAGACACCAAGAACTATTGAAAAACGAACTTCAGGTACACCTCTACCCCATTGTCTGTGGTAGGTCACAGGTCTGCTTTCAAAGGTTGCCACTCATTTGCCTAATTGTTCTACGTGTCCAGTTGCTGACTGATCATTGAGGTACCTTTTGGAAGCACTTTTTTGGTTTTGAGGGGTTTGTGGGGTTTTTGTTTGTTTTGTTTGGCTTTTGGGGGTTGTTTGGTTTTTTGTTTTAGTTGGGGTTTTTTTGGGGTTTTTTTTTTTTTTGGTCACAGTAGTTTAAAGCTTATCCTATAAACCTCCCCCAGTGTTACCGATTTCAGTCCTTCAGATCAACACGTGCAGTCCTGTCATGCCAGGTAAACCAGTAGAGGAAACAGAATGTCCCCTCATTCATGTCTCACTTAAAAGAGACTGACAGACTTACAAATGGTCTTGTATGAGGCCTTCTCTGAAGGGTAGTTCGACTTCAGTTATTTGTGTAGACGTGGAGTTAGCAAAATGACTCATTGTGTGTATCCACAAGTGACATTTTAAGAAGGCAGTAACAAAACTAGACTACCCTAGGGTTGTTAAGACCAGGCATAAACTGAGATGCTCCCTAACTGAGCAGCCCCTCTTAAAGGCTCTTTTCCAGTCATGTTCATTAAGCCTGAGCAGTTAAAAGAACTCACGTGGGAGCCCTCACTCTTTGCCGAGAGCTCTGCTTCCCAGATAGAGCAGAGTAGCACTGGTCTTTTGGTGCTAAGCCAGCTCTTCAAGTGTAGTACTAGACCAAGCTCCTTTTCTGTGCTCCGAAGAAGCAGGGGCTTTGTCAGTTCCCCTAGCTATTGCCTAGAAATTTTCTGTGTGGTCTGTGATGTGCCTGTGGAAAAGTATGTGAGGAAGGAGAGGAACATGCAGCAAGTGAGCTCTTCCACATCGTCAAGGACCTTCCCCTTCCTGCGTATGGTAACATGGCAGTATTAGAGAAAGAGAATGAAAAGTATGTGAATTTGAACCTTTATTCCTGTAGCTGTGTTGGGAAGAGGGGAATAAATTTTTTGTTTTATCTTAAAGAAGGATGTGGTTGGGGATAAAAAGTCTGAAAATACAAAACAATGTAATAAGCATGGAGAAGCCTGCCCAAGCCATCAGGCAGCCTTAAGTAAAGCCACTGTGCTATAGGTGTAAGGTACATCATAAATCCTAGGCACTGTCAAGATGTGATTGCTATGTTATGCCAACCATCAGCCCTGTAGCCTTTGCTGAACAGAGCCTCTGCCACACAAAGGGTACTTCACTTCTCCAATACACAGTCACCCCACTTCATGTGATCAACTTTTACAGGACATGCATTTTGCCCTTCATTCTTTAGGCTGGATGTCTGTAGTAGGGGGAGAAGTAGGCAAATGATGGCTGTATTATAAAACTAGATGACCTGTTCTGTCCAGAAAATTTCCCAATTCCTCACCAAAACTGAGGCTTGTCCATCTTTTAACTTTAGATCAGTGTATAGACATTTGCTAAAGCCTAGGAGTACATATAGCAGTTCTGTTGTGCCTTTACTGACAAAACAAGGGCTGTGGAGTTGTTTCTTACACTACTGCCTCATAAGTTTTTCACATCCAGGCATCACATGAATGATAGCTTTATTATATTATGCCCCACTGTGCAACCTCTGGGAAGAAATATGGAATAACACAATGTCTCAGCTTTTAGTTTTAATATAACTAATAAAATAGGATCTACCATCAAAGTGAGTGACAGCCTAGCCTCTGTCTCTGACAGATGACCAACCCATTTAAAGTGGTGAGAGGTCCTCCTGCTCAAAGGCAAGCTGCAGCCTTGAGCTCATCATGAACACCCATGGACTTCATCATGTTCCAGATCCTTTTAATGAAACCAGCACCCTGGCCCTAAGGTGACGTTTAGGGGTACCTTATACGATTATCCTTGTACACAAATCTATGCATTTTGAGATGCTGTAACCCCTGATCTATAAATAATATCTAGATATATCTGGATATAGCTGATTAAATTCATCTAACTCAGTAAGACTGTTCAATAGGAGTAAAAAATGTGCATAAGAAATTGTGTTATCTGGAACTAGGTTAAGAACCTCTGGAAGTGAACATAAAATTATCACATTCCAGACTGATTTTTTCTTTATGCTTACTGAATAACAGATTCTTATAAAATACATTAATCTTTTTAGTCCATTAAAATATTTCATAACTTTCAAAAGGTTTTAGAATTAAAAAGAATTAAAACACCACCTATTGATTATAACTGTCTTCCTAAATCCATATTATTATAAGACCAGGAATAAAGCTTTGTTGCTCTAATCAATGGGTTTACTCAGAAACAGCTGACAGCACTCAAAAATGTGTTAATTAACACAGGTTCTCAAGGTCCAGTTCTAATGCAGAAAAGCTCTGTTCACCTTTAACAGAGCCTCGTTATTGTTCACGCTACTTGAAGCTGTTTTTAAGAGTAGATCTCCATCTCACAGCTGCTGCTAAACCTGAGGTCTGCTTGCATTCAAAGAGGATTTCAGTTGTATTTTGGCATGGCACATGCTATTTGCAAAGTCACCTGTAACAGAATAAGAATGACTGAGAACAAAACAGCTCATTTCCCTCTGGTTAGCTCTAAAATCCCAGCTGCAGAAAGTCTGGGGTTTGGATATGTTCTGCTTGTGTAAACTTATGTGTAATGGTCAAAATACATTTAAAAATGCAGACTGCTGCCTGAATTACTCATATTGAATTAGCCACAGCAACTCGAGTACTGAGTGGTGTAGCCTTTTTCTCTACCCCTACACCTGTAGGATGTATTCAGTCCTGAGGCACTCCAATCAGTTGACGACTAGGTGTTTCAGACCAAGCTGTAACCTGCAGCACCTACGCCATTACAAAGTCTTTCAGTGTACTCAACCTTGGTTAAATCCATTAGTGAGGCATGTGCATGATTTCTGGTGGTCAACCTGGTCTACCTTCTCAGACTGCCGAGGTGGGTATGAGATGACTGGAGAAAAGCACCACTGTAGCCATCACCAACCAGATTAGTCCGTACCTGCACATTACTGAGCTGCATGCACATATTCAACAAAGCTCTGAGCAATGTTTCACAAAAAAAATGGCTGAGTCCTTCATTCCCACCCCTCATGTACATCTGTCTGCTTGCACAAACATTATAGTCTTTGGGCACTGGACAGTATTAAGTAAGTTTGGGGTTTTTTTCACTTTAATCATAAGATCTGTAGAAAACATGTGAGCAATGTGTTAGTGGAGGCTGTAAAGGGTGCAAGTATTTAGAAATGCTGGGAAAAGTGCTTTCTCAGTATTGTTTGAAGCAGGGGGCTGATGACAAAGAGGAGGTGTTAGTCACTCTAACCCATTCTTCTGATGTTCAATAGTGTGGTGAAACAAACCAAACAAACCAGAAACCCTTTTCTCAGCTCCCTGAAGGTCTCAGCACTACTTAGAATCATAGAATGGTTTGTCTTGAAAGAGACTCTTAAGATCACGTAGATCCAGTCCCCCTGCCATAAGTAGGGACACCTTCCACTAGAGAGGGTTGCTCAAAGCCCGATCCAACCTGGCCTTGAACACTTCCAGGGATGGGAACCTGTTCTAGTGCCTTGCCACCCTCAGAGTGAAAGATTTCTTCCTTAACTAACCTACATCTACCCTCCTTCAGTTTAAAGCCATTACCCTTGTCCTATCTTTAGTACTTAGGAGGCTTTACTTATGAGATTGTTGTAGCTGTTTATTTTCCAGCTTCAAAAGGTGTGTGGAGGTAATCCTAGATGAAATGAAGGCACTGAAAAGTGTGAGGCCACGACTACATCACTTGACATCTTGCCTCAACCCATGCAAGAAGAGAAATAAAGACACATCTGCTCCTATTTCCTACATACACTTACTTAGAGAACACAAACTCATTAAAGCTGAGCCAGACAGTTATCAGTTCTTTAATTAGCTTGTCCTTTTAAGTGTCCCAGGAAAATTATTATCAGAAATACTGTATGATTGCCCAAGAACGAATGAGGTATGCTATTAAACACCCTTTATTACTAACATTGCATAAGCATTCCAACAATCAAATCTAACAGTTTGTTATCGTAGTTGCAATCCCTTTGGCTTAGCAGCAGCAAGATAAATAGCATGTCATATCTCTTCTCAGCAAATAGCTGCCTGCCTTTGTAAACAAAACTGTCAAGACTGATTCTCCGTACACATTTGCAAATTATACCCATTGGTTATGTGTCTTGCAGCATATTTAGTATGCTGCCAAGGGAATGCTACTCTTGCATTAGTTTTATATACCAGCACCATAATACTGTCAAGGAACAGGTAGGTACCTTATGAACTACAGATTAAATTCACCAATGTCTCCTACAAACCCCTGATGAAAAAATGCTTATTATCTAATTAAAACCAGTCATATCTAGCATGTAAATGCACTTCAAGAGTGAGTCCTTGATTACTCCAATAAACATGAATCATGTAACCTTATAGTAACTGATTATATACTTACTTCACTCCTAAACTTGTAGGTAGTAAGAAACTTTTAGTTACAAACTCTGAACATCATAATTTCTTTCTAGGTGTGTACTTGTAATTGCAAAACACCGTTCACTAGTGACAGTTTACTGTTCTTGACCTCAGTTAAATCCGTAAGTGAGAAGAATCTATCCTGATACTCAGCCTGCTCCAAACTGCAGAGCCCTGTGCCCTCATCCCAGCACCAGCATTTTGCTTACTGTCTGGTCAGCAGAAATTCACTTCAATTCCTTGTCTCAGTTTAGATGTATGCAATATGATAATAATATTACTTCATGGAGGAAGAGAATAAATTAGTTAATCTGTACACTGCTCTAAGAATATGGAGCAAAATATTATCTTAATACTATAATTTCAGGGCCCTCCCTTGGGCATTTCATGTTTTTTAAATTTTATTTAACCTGCATAATAAATGCTGAGGACAAAATTGATAGTCATTGCTATTTCTTAAGGGGAAAATTCCCTTTTTGTGATTTTTATATGGAAAAAACCTCTGACCATACCTCATTAACAATAATATAAAATATATTAAAATAACTCTAATTTTGTTTTGTACTGTAATTTTTTGTTTTAAATTTAATTTTAAAAAGTAAGCTACTTTTTCACATAAAAAACTATAGGCTAGTTTTGACGTTTTATGTTAATGATGTGTAATAATGTAATTTCAACAGAGATTCTAATTAGTTGTCAGTAACATAATATAGTCTTGTATAATTACAAATCTTGTGTGTGTGAGGAGAACTGCCTTGTTCTCTTTACAGGGACTAAAACCACAAGGCATCACATTTCTCAGTATTGTACCATAGGAATGTAGGAACACTCATGACCGCATTAGGGAATGGCACATAACAGAATCAGTAACAGATAGAAAATGTGATGACACTAAACTGCAGAGCATAATTCATCCATGGAAAAAGCCCCCACCCTAGTCCTGTGATCACATCAGCCTGGAGCTTCTGGCTGTTGCACAGCTCTCAAACACTGGGACAGGCATTTCTTTCCTTCAGCTAATCAAGCCAGTATGGGAAGTGATGCTATCAGGGAAGTCTGGATCAGAAGGGGAGATAAGAAAGATCTAGCAGATCCTATAGCACACAATAAACACTAAGGGAGAGTGAGTACAGGAATCATTTATTGCCTGTTGCATGGTTTTCTCCTTTAATTCCCAAGAGCTAGAAAATTCAAGAGGGTTCAAGATTGCTGAGTGTGACTGAGTATGACCCAAGCCAGCTGAGTTTCATGTAGAGGTCTGAATGTGAATAAACACAAAAGCTGTGAGTTATGGTTTCAGGGTCTCTCCATTATTAAAGTATTGTGCAAGGTGCACAGTAGCTCAGAAGCACATCGTGAACATGGCAAAACAACACACCTAGTTCTCAAGAACTAAACATAGTTCGGATTGGTAAATTATTAATCCAGGCAGTGGTGTTTGTTTTTTTCTGAAAAAAACGCCTGCCACAGTCTTTTTTAAAGATGTAGTTACTTATTGTTTTCCTCAGAAAAGACGGTCAGCTTTACTAGAATCTTGGGAACAATTAAGGAAAACAAGAAGTAATATTAAAAGATGAGTGTGAACTGAGTTATATGTAAAAATTAATAACTTGTTATTTAAACAACTATGATATATCAAAATAAATATAAATTATTTATAATACTTATTTCATGGTATTTATTGTATTTGTACAATTTTCTAAATATGAGGACAGACTGCTTATACTGAAGCACTTTGCAATCACAGTAACACAGTAATTTGACAAGCAAAAATCTTAATGAAAGGCTGAAGTATAAGGTTAACACATGAAACCTTGTATTGCCTTTATAGTTATGTGCATGTTTTTTCTCCTCTTCAATAAAGCACTCTACTAGAAGGAGCAGATGCCACTTTCTCAAGAACTTCATTGGCAAGAATTGCTGCCCTGAATCAGCTCTTTCCCAATTTTTTTCCAGTCTACATGAAAAGATGTGGCAGCAACACTCTCCCCCCATCTCTGTGCCTCAGCTGGTGTAGGGTCCTACCAGGGCACAGGTTGATTTACATTGATGTCCCTCTATGGTGTAGCATCAGAGAGCAGTTATTTAAAGCAGCTCTGCAGAATATGAAACTACCCCACCTTCCAAACCTTGCTTTTTCTTCCTCTCTTGGCTTCTCTGCCAGGAATAGCTCAGCAAGCAGCACAACAGGCAGCACAACGTGGCCTTATACATTGTTTAGCCCAAAATGTGCAATACTGCACTGGCACTCACCCACGGCGTTCCTCCAGTGGAGCTGCAGCTGCATTCCAGGTACTGCTACCCCCAGGCCCTGCCTTGATGGGTGCACCAGATACCCTGGTAAAGGCAGATTGGGGAAAAAAAGAAAAAAAAAAAAAAAGGACAAAAAATCAATCCATGTTGCTGCATGGGAGCTGCTCAGAAAGGGCTTGCCACCCCCCAGCTCTTCCTGCTAGTAGGTACGTGATCATACTTATATAGTGTGGGTAGTGACTGTGTCCCTTTCTCCACTGTCTATTCTGAGAGCTTCTTTTGACAGCTCATACATGAAAAGATTTGTTATTTTTTGAAATGTAGTGGTAGAGGCTTTATACTTTTGGCCAGAGTGTCAGTGGAGGTTCTTTCGTGATGTGTGCATTGGAAGTGACAAGCAGTGAATAACTGACATCAGGCATAAGTAATATTTGTAGTCTGACTTTGATATGTTATTCTTAAAAAAATCCAGTCTGTAAATACAGTCTACATTTGTTAGCTTGAAAAGAAGGAAAGAGGATGAGTGCAAATACAGAAGAGAGAAATTAAAAACTATTAAGAAGAAAAAGCAAGCAGAAATAAGATGAAAAAGATAAAAAGGAGTGGGAGTATTAAAAGAGACAATATAGACATACAAATGGATCAGAACTAATACAAAATTGCTGAAAAGCAAGAGAAAAATTGAAGATGAAAGGAATCACAATGTAACAGATCAGATAAAAAAAGAAAAGTGTTTATAAACTCTAATATGAATTCCTATATACAATCAATAAGGACTTCAGCACCATATGAAATAAATGTAGTTTAGTAAAACAGGTAAGTGATGAAGTGTCACTGATTGTGAGACACACTGGTTTGCAAGTAAAAAGGATTCTGTGAAGTTTTTCAAAATACACAGCAGGAGCAGGTGAAGTGTTAGTATGTGTAGTGTAGAAGCAGTTTAGATGATGATGAAGCCACACTTTTTCAGCATACTGAATGTAATAACAGGAAAAATATGCAAGCCAGCATATTTAAATAGCATAAATCATAGAAGAGTCACATTGTCTATCCACGAGGAAAGAAAAAGCAAGAGGATTTTAATATTGTGTTATGGAAGTGGAGCATCAATGTCCTCCTTTTCTGTTCTTGGCTTCTTATTACTTGCAGCAGAAAAGCCATACATTAAGCTTTTAGGAAGGGTTGGATCCAAGACAGAGAAGGGAGCTCACTCCTCAGCTCTGCTTCCAGAGAAGCCACAGGTGCTAAATAGTCTCCAAATGCTTGCCTTTCCACAGCTGTGAATGGAGATGTTTGAAAACCTTTGAAAACGTCCTTTCTGTGCTTCTGTTCCGTGAATTGAACAAATATTCGTTGTTTCCTCATTTCACGGGGTCTCTTCAAAATTCTATGATAAAATGTGTAAATTGTCAGGAGATCTTGACTAGAAGGCACTGGAGTGTGCATTGGAAGTGACAAGCAGTGAATTACTGACTTCAGGCAGATAGGCATGTAGTACCTTATTATGTAAGAGATTAGCTAAAGGTGTTATATATTGCTTAGTTGCTTGCTAAGTGCAGCAATGCAGGAATTTATTTTACAACAAACAGATCTCTTGTAGATGTTTTTGGAAATTGAAATGTCATCTAAAATTATTTTTAAAAGGGTGTGTAAAATAGCTTTAAAAGAGTGGGATTTTTGTGAGGAAAGCAACATTTTGAAGATATGGTGTAACATTATTGTTACATTACCGAGTCTGAAAGTATAATTTGGAACAAAAACTTGGCCATAAAATATTTATTTATTCTTTAAATAAATTTATTTAAATTTTTAACTTTGACCTATTCTTTCTTTTCCAGAATTTCTGGAATTACTTCTCTAATTAAGCTGTTCAAGTGGGAGATGTTTTATTAAAGTTACTGTATACTGGGATATATCCTACTTTACTCATCAACCGTTTTTTACTAGCAACAAGGAGATTTTATGTGAATGAAACTGTGGGAACCATTGGTGCGTGTGAAGAAAGATCGGATTCTTGTGTTTTATATACCATTAAAAGAGCCGTAATACAATTCAGAGCTTCAGGAAAAACACTGTGCAATATTAAGGGCACATTGTCACAAACTGTATGTGGAACTTTACTTACAATTGTAATTCCTAATTTTACAACGTTTAATACAGATACAAAGCACAACCTGAGTTCAGAAACGTAAAACATTCCTTTTGAGGGGTGCCTCCTATGCAATTTGTGTTTAGTTCATGCTTTCAGTGATAGACTTCAATATGTAATATTCTTAATCTATTAAAAACATGGACAGAACACTGTAAGCCTTTAGGGAAATGTTTCTTGCTAATGCTGCAGATTTAAATTTAAGCATATATTCAAGATGTGCATTCACCTTCAAATAGGTTCAATGCTACACTAAATAAAATTTATTCAGAGATATTTAAAATAGTTAACAAGGCTGCATACAGCTGATTTCAAGAAGAAACATAAACAAATATTCTTGTCTATTTAGGTTTCTGACATTTATTATCTGCCTCAGTATATTATGCTCTACCTTAGTTTTGCAAAGCTGTTATTAATATATTTTATTCATAAAATAAAGTGTCAAAACTATGTTGTTAATCCTCCTGACTCCATAATAAATCATTACTTGTTTGCTGTACTATAAAATGTATTTTCAATAATTCAAAACCAATCTTGAGTGCTTAAGTAATAAAAATCTCCATATAAAGCAACTGTTCTTTGGCAAAAAAAAGGGGCCTCAGATCTCTCTAAAATCCCTAGCACTTTGAAAACTTTTGGGGATTTCACGTGTGAGCTTTGTAGATGGCAGATGCCAGGCTTTTCCCCCTCACATTCTGTGCATTGCTGTGCAGGGTCCTCAGACTAGCCAGGGACAGCTTGATTTTGTACCCACAAAGTGAAGCATGTGGGGACCCACATGTGCTGTCCTTTGTCTTTTTTGTCAAACTTGAGGTTGATTTGTAGCAACATCTACTTTGTTTTGCTGAAAGGAATTTAAATATAAAGGCAGGAAAGGTTGTACAACTGTTGAGTATATTGTATATAGTCCCCAGTGAAGTTTTGAGAAGCTTGAAGCATATTATATTCGACTGGATAATAAGCTAAGAATTTTTTTAATTTTATTTTATTTTTTCTTGTTATTGTATTGTACATATGGAATGTGTTAAACTTGATGTGTATTTTTGCTAGAGATACCAAATATTCAAAACACAGTCTAAAGTTAGAACCGCTGATCTCTGAATCACTGTCCTGCATTATGCTACAAATTGCCATTGTTCATAAGACATCTTGTATTATAAACAACTAATCTCATAGGCATCGGGTGACTTTTAATGAAACCATCTATTCCCTCTGTGTATTCTCTTAAATTTTCTGCCAGATGTTAATCTTGACATTTTGAAAGTTTTTCTTTTTAAAACTTCAAAGTATTTTGCAGCATTGATTATATAAGAATGCTTGCAAACTTTAAATAAGCCATATTTTTAATATTAAATCTTTGTCATTACATGTACCACTAGTAGAAGGAGTGATGGAAAGTCTCTACACCTGAAATAAGTTCAATCATAAGAATGTGCTAAATCTCACTTGACAAAAATGGACTACAGAGTACGTTTTCCCATACAATGAGTCCAGGTCTGCCTTGGCATATCACCTGAGTTTTTCTTGAGGGAAGGAATAGAACAAACATCTAGGAGCACAGTGAATCAGGTATAAACTGATTCTGCCCTCAAGGGAGGCTTGTTCTGTAATTACCAACAAGATTCCTAATGCTAAAAAGACTTTGCAGGTGAAACTGTTGTCATTCTGCATTCTACCCAAGAAGCACCTGGATGTTGCTATACGGATGTAACACTTTCTACCTCTTTAGTCTGGTCTTCTAGAAACTCTGTAGATACTTTGATTTTTCTATTACTTGTTTCCTCTCACTTAACAGAGTCCCCTGGTAAGAAAACTCATAAGGAGCTTCCCACATTCCCCCACCAGCAGAGTGCATTGGTGCTGGCAAACCTGTGTCCTCAAGCATCCACTTGCACCAGTCCTTTGCAACTCATGGTGAGGCTGAACGAAGTGACACTACAAAGCCAGCTGCTGGCCTCACAGGAGATTTTATCACTATGGCAGCCCACAGCAAAGCAAAATAAGGAGAGTTTTCAGCCTCCATTCCTCTGGAGAGTGATTGGGAATGTTATACCTCTAGCTAAAGCAAGAGAAACAGCAAAACAATACCTTCTTCCTTCTGAAAAATCACAGTTGTATCATGGCAGAAAAATCAGACAGTGAGAGAAGTGCTCCTTTGTATATATTTTCTCCACATAGTATTTATTGTCCTTCAAAGCTTGAAGAAATATTTTTTTCAGAAACTGCCATGTGAACTCAAGTCTCACTGACTTGTTGGTGCCTATGCTACTTTTGAAAATGAGACTACATAATAGACTTTCTACCTGGGGATTTTTAAAAAATGGTTATTAGGAGATATTCATCTGAGTAACGTAACAACTTCTGAAAATTTTACCATGAAACAAAGAACACATATTTATGAGATTAGTTCACTTCTCTTAATGTACTGTAATTCTCCTTGGATATCATAAGAAATGTGAATTTCATAATGTTATGAACAACAGAAACTGCAATTATTGTAGACCTAAATAAATTCTTCATATAAATGTTTGCTTTCAATATAATATGCAGTATAGCTGGTTTGTAAGTAAACAAAAGTGATGCATGTGTGTGCAATGATTCATATCTACAGCTAGATTAAAAGATAATGCATGAAATATGCTAATACTGAAGGAAAATATTTTCTAATAGTAATTAATTTTTCTCATTCATGGAATGAATGTAGCGTATATGGATCATCATTAATCATTTAATGTTAAATAACGTAAAAATCCCGAGGAAAAATCAGCTTATCAAAACAAAACCATACTTGCATGTTTCATTCGCGGTTTCTGTTTCAATAGACTGGCTCTGGGACTTAATGAATATACTTTCTTCTTATCTGAAACATTAATCTGATACTTGTTTTAGAAGCATTTGGGGGGAAATTACTCCATAATAATAAAGCTGTTGCTAGGAGGCCTAGAGAAACTTAAACCAATTTGGCTTGGAGAAACAGATAATCAGTGTCTTAGTGCTTTCTTTCTAATGTGCCCCTTGTGCTTTTCCCCGAGAGCAGGAAATCAGTGACTGGAGAATAAATCTTCATTCTGATTGTTTACAGAGCATAATGAGGGCCTCAAGCAAAGAAATGCATCATTTGCTTTATACCTGCGGCTGAACTGCAAGACATCCCACTTAATACCTGCTGAATACCATTCCAGACGTGGAACAGAAAGCCATCATTTTAGATGAACACACCCTTACCCTGCAAGGGTATAATTCTTTGGAGGAAAGTTTAAAACAGTCCATCCCAGAAAGTGTTTCTGGTCTTTTAATGTTTTATGACAGTGGTCTCACGTTTGAGCTCTCTCATTTTCATTTCATTAACATCTGATCTAGATGTGATTTGTTGCCTTTATTTCTGTTGTCTTCCCCTTTTCCCAAATCCTTTTCCTTTTTCTCCAATCTGTGTCTCATTCTGGAGAAGGAAGATGAGACTTTGACAGCATTCCCTCTCTCCCAACTTTATAAAAAAAAATATGCTTCCTCTACTTTCATTTGTGATCACTTGATAACTCCATTTTCCAAGATGAAGCTTCTCTTGGGACTTCAGTGGCTCCCTGTGCATCTCCATATTCTCAGCCTGTATTGCTCACCACTCTTTGCCTGTGGCCTGGCTTATTCTCATTCTCTTTCTCCCCTCACTGCTTCTGACCCTCAAATCCAATATCTCATTTTCCCACTCTCAGCACGTTGTGTCTGCATGTGTTTCTCCACTACTGTCTCTTGGATCACCTGTTGTTTCTCAAGATCAAGCAGCTCTAAAATGGAACTTCTCTTACTTCTTCTTAAAATGCCATTGCTCTGTCACCAGCTTTCTCTGCAATGTTGAAGCTCAGTATTAGGTTTGATCTTTCTCACTTTATTCTCCTCCTCACGTTAAGACTTTCACTAATTCTTTTATTTAGTATGGAACATTCAAAATAACAACTTTTTTTTTTTTGGTAGATATGTGGTTAAAAACAAACAAACAAACAAAGATGCAACAGTGATTGTCTCATAACTGGCATTAACCACTTCTTATTAGCCTTCTTTTTTAACATACACAATGTATGCCATTTCAAAATAAACTTTACCCAACCTTAAATTCACTCACCAGAGTCAACATACATCTTCCTCACAGAATTCAGTCTTCCTTACCCTAATTTTTAAGACTTTTTGCAGCTTTTATCTGACAGTATTTCATCTGACAATACCTCGTTCCCTCTACAGTCCTCATCTCTCTATGTAATGCTTAAGATTTCCCTTCATCCCTCTTTTTCTTGGTAATCTTCCCTCTCCAAGCAAGTTTATTTTTCCTT
Organism: Dendrocincla fuliginosa; assembly: GCA_035047845.1. Taxonomy (NCBI): domain Eukaryota; kingdom Metazoa; phylum Chordata; class Aves; order Passeriformes; family Dendrocolaptidae; genus Dendrocincla; species Dendrocincla fuliginosa. The sequence continues at coordinate 113,264,170 of JAWWMO010000083.1, read as the reverse complement.
CCTTATTTGTGGGCTTCCTCTTTTCACCTCAGTCTTCTGAAATTATAAAAACTACTTCATATTGGAATCAACGAAACAAACACACAAAACAAACAAACAAAAGCAAACAGCCTGAAAACTGGTCAGATTTATGCCTTTGACTTCTGATACTTGCAGATCAAAAGAAGGGCAAGAAAGATATTTGTTGCATTTTGAAATAAGAGATAAAATGTATTGCCACTTGTCTGGTTTTGTGCAAGGTACCACGAAGCCTTTCTCTAAGTGGTATTACCTGTGCTAAATTCCCTACAGTTGAGCCCCGCCAGTGAGACTTTAACTTCTCTATTGCAACAGCAATTTTCCTAACGTCTTGATCCAACCAAGTGTTTAAATGATTGTGCTCAGACTTGTGAGTGACCTCACTGCAGATACCAGAATTGCACACCTCATATACTTGCAATTAAGCACACAAATAATTATTCTACTCAGTTTGTGCTTTGAGCTAACTTAGTGGTTTTTTGCATTCATTTTGCATTCAGGACATAAAAGAAATCATTTAAAGTAACACATATTTTGCAAGATGCTGAATTTAAGCAGATTTTTTCAGGTTTTAAAATATTTTTAGCTGAGACATTAACTTTATGCTTCAGACTAAGACATTAGTGTTCTGACTTTTATAGAAGCTCTCAGATAAAATAAAGAGTATGTAAAAAAAATGTGAAATCTCCTTATACCAACACCTGAGGATGAAAATGATTGCAATATCTTCTCTACCTCACATGAAAAATGCTTTACCATAATAACACATTTTAAAAGTGTATTCCTTTTAATGAATACTGACTTCCTCAGAAACAAATATATTGGTAAATGAATATGGAAATGTAAAAGCATATGCCATAAAGCATTTATTGATGAAAAAATGGCTCAGTGTTCTTTCAGAGCTACTACTTCAAGTTATTACAGCATTAACAGTGGTGCAAACACTGTAAAGTCTAATTGCTTTGTGTCTTCAGCCAAACCAAAAAATCCAACTCTGTACAGGAGAGGAAAAAAAATATAATATATATCTGCTACTAAAAGACTGATATATCCTTAAATTATGAGGCAGCATAGGAGTACTTGGAATATTGAGTGGAATTTATATAACACATAATAAATTTTAAGCTTACAAAGGAGAGAAGCTTTTCTTTATGGTTACAAGCAACTCTTTTTCATTCTTTTAAACATTTGCAAGTGAGTATTTTCCATAATAGTGAATAAACCTTCAAAATTTTGCTGTGATGATAAATACTTACCACTTCCTCTGGGAAATGTTGATCATACAGCAAATGTTCAACAAACTCACAGAGAAGCCATGAATGCAGCTTAAACAGCTTGGCTCAGTTTCTCAGATTTTAATCACTCATTTTTTTCTTCCCAGAATTTCCCCCTTCTTGGATACCTTCCTCCAACAAATTCCACCTTTTCAGATCTTCACTACTCCTTCCAGATATCCTTTTCCAGAAATTACTGCATTAAAGCATCAGAATCTCCCAGTGTTTTGAAATACATATGATGCTGAGACAAAAGCTCTCAAGGTCACTTCCCAGAATCTTTTCTATTGATCAGCATTAAAAACTATTAGATGTCTGTCTGGCTGAATGCCTGTTAGGCTACTGCTAGCAGCTCCTGAGGGTTTGGTCTGGTTTATGGAATAGCACATTTATAAGTATAGATCTTTTTTCTCCAGGTATCCCATCTCTACATTTAAATATTACATAAGGTATGGACTGGGAGCAAACCAGAAGATTTTCTCACGTGGTGCACTGTTGAAGAAGAGTACAAAAAGCTGAGCTCTGCATGCCCTGAGTGTGCTGGATGGGAGTCAGCACAGGTCCGTGCAGCCTAGACAGTCCCTTTCATGTGTGAGATCAGAGCTTCAGCCTCTTTGCCCATCAGGCCACTACAGCTTTTAGCAGGGAACTTTGGATTTACGTTCTCATTTTAAAATATCTTAATCTGTGCTTGCTGCCAGGTTAGGAACAGCTCTGGACTCTGGGAGGATGAGTGTTAAGGAAAGGTGTTGAACTCTCACACACTCAGGGAGAGGTGCTTGTGTGTGTCTTCTTCTCTGTGCAGAGGAAAGCATTGAGGATGGTGCTCTGATATCAGCCTACTGTGAGCAGGCTCCCTGGCCAATACCATCTGCCTAGAGATGTTCTTCTCACAGATCAGTTATGAAACAATTTTCCCTCTTGCTGTGGTGGCGGACAATGTGCTGCTTGGAATTTCTCAGTTTTTGTCAGAGCAGACATTTCTGTGATGCCACTGAATTCAGACTTTTGGTAGTTGGCACTTCTGAAGAGGAGCTTTATATGATTCCAAAGATGATCTCTGTTTCCATGACATAGAGTGGAAGTTAAGGTTTGCAGTTAGCTTTTCGGTCAAGGGTTAAAAGCTGCTGACTGTTTTCTGAGTTGGGGCCCCAATTCCATCTATATGTGTGGAAGTGACATTCATGCCCGCACAACTCACTTAATTGAGGACTGAGTCATTCCCTCCTACATCCAAACCCCTGTTTCCAACAGCTGCTGCACAATGTCTTCTGTAGCTTTTAGGGCTTGGGGTTTCTTTTTGCTGGAATTGTTTTGTCTATACTATGTATTTCTTTCTATGTCATGGTCACAGCCCTCCATAATCTTGACATTCACAGTTTCTACTGGCAGGGCACCAATAGCTGTTCTTCCTGTTGTCAGTTCTGCTGCTGTTGCTCTTATAAAGATGTTTCTGGCAGTTTTGAGCGTTTTGATTTTTTTAGACAAAGACACCAGCATCAGCCTGGTTCCCATGGCTACCAACTCCTCAATCTCTCCTCAATACAGACTTTTCAGCCACTCTCATTCAAAAAAATAGTAAAGAAAAAAATCCTGTCCTTATCTCTGGACATTGTGAGTTAAATTTCAGCTTCCTCCTGTTATTCGCACCAGCAGCAAAAAACCCTAGAGAGGAAACTTGAAGAAACATAGTAAAGACTCACTTTGACTGTTCCGTGCAAGGCTACTGCTGTCACAAACACATCATACAATCCTGTACATAAATCTGTCAAGCTCCATCAAAACTCTTAGGATTTTTTTTCTTTCATTTTTTTTCAGCTAGAGGATTGAGTGGATAATTCATTTTTCTATTTTCCTTGACTACTTGGTTAAAATTTTGGCACTCTCAAAGCAAATTACTAAAAGGAACAGTTTCAACCAAAATGAGAGTATTCTGTTCTCTGTTTTCACATTGAAGAACATGGCATACCAAATTTAAAACATTTCATTTTCAATGAGGGCAACTTTAACAAATGCAAGTAACAGAAAGTGCAGATGTGCCTCTGAGAACCATTCACATAATAAAGTAAGAAATTCAATTTCTGCTCTCCTTTCTTCAGGCAAGCCAAAGCCCACTTCCCTGACTAAACAAGAGTTTTTTGCCTTGTTTCAATAAATCGTTTAAGGACTTTGCACAAAACCTAACTTAGGTTTAATAGTTTTCTTCCTGCATCATGTAATATTCTCTAGTGGGGTAGTTAAAGCAGTTTCCTGAAGTGCTCTTATACCATAAGAAAACATCAAATTCAGACTTTTCAGGTCCATAAATTGTCCCAACCCATTAGCTGGTCAGGTAGGATTTCTTTTCTTCTCATTTCTAAATCTAGTCATACATATAGTCAAAATTCACTGAAGTGTACAATTGGCTTTAGGTTGAACAAGCCTGCATTGCTATAATTCAATGAACTAGCTTTAAAGCTCCATTATTCCAGAGTTTTACCAAAACAGCATGTAGAGTTTCAGAGGAGATCCAATTAATATCTTACAGTCATACAATTACATGTCATACGACACCTGATGGCTCAAAATACCTGATTTGGGTGTCACTGAAACAGAAACAAGTCTAGAATGTCTGTGGGTTTCATGATTATTTACCACTGTATACATTACCTAGATTGCACAAAACTGTAGAAAACAGAAAATCTTCTGGTGGCATAGTATCAGTGGCAGCTTGTTGAAACATTGGTTGAAACCATCATTTTTCAAAAAATATACTCCATCTTTAGAACTATGATTTAAAATAGTAGCACTGTAAATAAAATATCCTGCCTTGAATTTTTTCATGAAAGTGATTCAAAATATTAGCTGATCTGAGGAAAACCAGCAAGATTTAGATGTTAAAAATTGATTATTTAACAGAAAATATATTTAAATTCATTTATAGTGACAGGTCTTTCTAAAGACGGGATTGCTTTTTGGACAAATATGAGGTGAAATGTCAATGTGTAGGATTCCTATATGACTTTGCAGTTTATTCTTTGTTAGGAGCCTTGATCAAATCAATCCTTAAAGTATTCTTTTTGCAATGGCACAGCTCTGCTACACCAAGTGTCTGCCATCATGCTGGTTTAGCTCACTGATCCCTCTGGGGAATTGTTCTCCTAGTGACAGTAATGGTAGGGGTATCTAGTATCTGGATTCCCCCACATACATTCCCTTGGCTCTCTGAAAGAGTTGCATGTTGGCATGCAAGGAATGTGTGCATTTGACTGGGATTTATGGATAACAAAAAAACAAGCTGGAATAGTTTCTTCATCACCGGTTTCCTGCTATGGGAGGATCAACTTTTCACCATGTGTGTGACAAGGCTGATGGAAGCCTTTTGGAAGGCTTCAAATCTCCTAAACATGTGTGGTGCAAGTGGTCTCTGTGCACGTTAAATACACAATTGGGGTCACTGTGGACCATCTGTGCAGCACACATGGGGAATCTGACACTTTCTGTTATCATTAAGCACAATATTTGTGCAATACTCTCACAGGCTTAAATAATGGTCAGAGCAACTAAAACAAATGTAATCAACCCGCAGCTATCCACACTCCTTCCACACTGGGTTCCTTCTGAGAAATCTTCCCAAAGCTGGGAGTAAAGGTGCATTTCATTTGACCATTTGACAAATTCATCTCACCAGAAACACGTATTTCTGGGCAATTCAATCCTTCCTAGCCACACATTAAAATAGGTCAGATGAAGTGCTGCTTAACACTATTTCTCTCTCCTTTTGACAGAGAGCCTAAAATGAAAACCTCAGCAGTGAACATTCACCTGCCAAAGGCCATTACAGCTGGGTGAGGTGCATCACACTAAGTGTCTTTCAAAAAGGTTTTAGCTAAATCTAGGTCCTTCTGAAATGCTTGGTGTCTATCCAGGGCTGCCTCCCATTGCATCCATCCTGCCTTCTATCTGCTTGCCACTTGCAGGAGGACCTTCAGGCAAGTCGGAGGCAAACAGCAGGAGCTAACTTCACTTCCCCAGCTTTCCTGTGCATGACCAGCTGGCTCTTGGACTTCTGTGGATATACATCCAGACCTCGTATACTTTTTCAGGGTCTCCTCAGCAAGTCTTCCTTCCCGACACCTAGTTGCTACCAGCATCATGAAATGACTGCCTGAGCACTTGGCACTCCTGGACAGAGCTAAAGGAGAATGAATGCAGCAAGAAGCTAAAAGAGATGATGAGACTGGTTTGTGCTATTGAAACAGGGAAACCAAAGACTGTGCCTTGTTATTATGAAATATGTCTTATGTTAATTTTAAACTTCCATTGCTGATACTGCTTTGTTTGCCCAAATTAAAAGGAATTTATCTTGGAGGGGGCTATTTTGCCTACTGTCAAACTCATGGATCTGGACCTTGCTTTGAATGTGATAATTCTGTCAGGGACTCTTACACCAGCATTTTCTCTGGGAGAACTGGAAGTGAAATTTCTCTTATAAGCCAAGCATGCATTAATATGCAACAAAAAACTTAACTAGCCTCTCAAAATGAGCATTTACTCTTTTCAAATCATTAACATTGAATACCAATTGCAGTAAACATTTAAAGTGATTTTTCTCAGAATTTTCATTACTATAAGATAGTACCCAAAGTGAAACTGCCTCTGATTTCAGATGAATTAGTGAAATCCACCTTATGCCAGTGTATTCAAGAATGTACTCATTAGGTACAACCAAGGAAAAAGATGTTTCATTCTCCAGAATTAGCCTTCTTAAAATCTTCCAGGTACTCCAAGTCAAATTTTGTTTACTGCTGAAGAACAGACCTGTTTCCTGCTATATTTGTGAAACTCTACTGTAGCCTTTCATCTTGCAAGTGTGTAACTGAAGTTTCAATTATGTCTATTATGTACAGTCTAATCTCCATGCAACACAAAAGGAATTTTTCAGTGATCTTCATGACAAAAGAAGTACTAAGAAATCAGCAGAAGAACTACTCACTACACTTCTGAAGCATGTTTTGTTATCAAAGGTATGGTAGTCATAGTCTGTTAAATCTGGTAACAACTAATCTCCCATTTAATTGTTCCCTCAAGAGTCATTGTTCTCTCGTATAGTCACTTAATAAAAATAATATGACAATAAAGTAATAAATATATGTAACATAATGTTTATTTATAAGATGTCCTCTCTAGAGTAAGCTGTTCTGACATACTCCCCTCTCTGAAGGTCTCATGAGCTAGTAATTAAGGAGGCCTTATTTTCAGAGTACTTCATTTGGACCACACTTCCATGCACATGTTGTGATGCTTGGTGTGTCCAGGACCAGGAACTGGACTTGATGATCCTGATGGGTCCATTCCGACTCCATATATTTATGAATCTTTACTGATAATTTCCCCACATCTCATGAACTTAACTGTGATGAGACCATGCTCTGTACTTAAACAGACAGGAGAAACTAAGCCTAAGAATCTGTCGTTTCAAGGGGGGAAATCTCTCCTTTCACTGACAAGTGGAATGTCAAGGCTGTTCCCTACCATGGTCAACAAAGCTGTACACACGTGCATGAGGAGCAAAAAATACAGAAGGGTGGTAACTCTCTATGCTCTTCACTAGCCCTGGATGCTCTAGGAGATGTTTTGTGTCTTCCAGTTGCCCATCTCTTTGCTGGGGATGAGCAGTCCTTGCTTATTTTCGAATCCTATTCAGCCTGTGAACATCATGTCACTTTGGATGGAGTGGATACTTTCCTTCTGTGATGGGTGAAAGTTGCGTGGCTCATAAGAGCTTGGTTGGTACTCTGATATTTTTCTAGTCCTGATCTATTCCTCCGTACAACATTGAGGCCACCCATAAATATTCAGAAACCATTTATGTGCTCCAAAGTTGTAGTCGTATGCAACCAATTGAGCTATATCAAGTTTAATATGCTAACTTTGGGGAACCCACATTTTTATCCTAAACCTTTTCTATCTAAAGCTGGGATATATGACTCATTTATATTACCCTACAGCTCCATAATGTTTTGTACATTTACTGTATCATATGTAAATTCAAGATCAACATCCTACCCTGGTGTTTTGCCTTAGAAGAGCATTGACACAATAGCACTGAACTTCCCTAATATCTGGGTTGCAAATATCAGAATTTATGGGGTCCCTATGGTATAGTGATCTTCTCTCTCTTTTTCCACTGAATGGTATATGCACATTTCTGCCATGATTAACCTCCCAATCCTTGGTGTGAGATTGAAAAAATACGGGACTGCTCAAGAGGTTTGTAAATGAGAGGTAACACTTTCAGAACTGAGCTTACATTGCTCACCACCAGCACCACACAGCCTTGCATTGCTCTACAGGAATTCACACATTTTTCTTTCTCTATTCACCATGCCTCCACTCTGGCCTATTAGTTTATTTGTCAAATGAAAAACGTGCTTTATTTCAAAACTGGAAAATGCTGTGTGAACAACTCTTGTTGTCATCAAACTTTTCCTCACTCCAAAAATACAAGAGATTAACTTTGTTAAGGTGTTAGGGGGAAAGAATTTTGCATCTCTCACATCTTGAAGATTAGTGTGATTGTTACTTTTTATTAGAATGCAAGTGTCGTAAAAATGTTTGTTGAAGAAGCTATTTTGGCTTCTACTTTATTGCTCTGATGGTCCCTTCCACTGTGTGAGTTGTATTATATCCACTGAAAGACATAAATGGAGCATAAACTAATATAGCAATGACTAAACAGCCAGAGTGTGGTTGCCTGAGAGATCTCAACACACATGCCCTTCTTGATTCACTGACATGGTTATAGTCAGGCGAGATGCTGATGTTTGACCTCCATTTCATAAGACAGAGTGAACTCCTGGCAGATGTTGACCTTACAGGCTTGGAAGTCTGCAGTGCTTCCCTGCCATGTGCCCAGAACAGCTTTGATTAACTCATTTTCAGATTGTGCTTCAGTGCCCATTTGTTTTGCCTGATGCTTGACAAAACACAGTGCAATCGATCTGGGAAACAAAGCAAAACAAAAAAAAGTGTTCAGTTTTCAGTAAAGTAATTGGCAAACTGTTGGATTTTGCACACTTTTTTAACATAGTGTATCAGAGTTAGAAAAACAAACACATCACCTCATGGTGTTATATTGTATATATTCTGCATTTTTAATAATCTTTGAGGGTCCCTCTTTTATTCCATGATTGCAATAATCTGGATTTATTTTGTTCCTAGTAATGAAAGAAAATGGTGTGCAAATTCTATTCCCAGACGAGCCAGATTAACAACTGTAAAACCCTTCAACCCTCTAGTTGGCAAATGATTTATTGACATGACATTCAAATGTGTTTTGCTTCAGCATTAATGACAGGAGTTCCAGAACTTGTCACTGAGGTGATAAATGGGTCCTTATACATACAGCCTTGAAAAACTGGGAATGGTGCCATATTTTCCTTCAATTTATTAAAAATCACATCTCTTTACATTTACAGGAAATAGCAACCTTTTTTTTTTCCTTTCTGTGGTTATAATATATCACCATTTTGTTTATGAACAGTTAATTACTTTGTTCGACATAGTATTGGGAGGGTATAGGTTAGTACACAGGAAAAGCACACTGAAAACAGCTGTTGCAGGACTGAGGTTTTTTTGACCTTGAAGAAGATAACTGGAATGAATAAAGCAGCCTAATCAAATGCAATAGTAGTAAAACTGCTATGGTTGTGAAATGCACTGATGACACGTTTCCTAATGTGTCTGGTTTAAGCATATCTGTGCAAGCTTATAAAAATGAGGAAAAGAGATTCCCAAGGACAAGTTTTTCCTATACTGAGAAAAAAATTAACCCTGCAGTCTATAGCAGTGGCTAAAATATTTATGCAGATGAAAAATAACAGATTTAATTATGTTGTTATGAAAGTTGGAGCTCTCTGATACTTGCAAAAGATGTGAGAATAAGTGAGTTTCACTGTAAGTCAAAGAGCAGAGAGAAATTGCATCTATTTTTCATCAAAAGCTTTTACTCTGAAGACTCAAGTGTATTTGTGAAAAAGGATTGATTTTAGTGAATTTCGTGTTTGGGATTTGGTTTTGCAAAAATGTTGTGAATTCAACAAAATTAATTCTATTTTCAAACCAAAAAATTCAGACTGTTCATTCTGTGATGGCTGTTATTTAGGCAAATTCATTGAACTTGTAGGAAAGAAAAAAGAATTGTACAATGTTTAAACAAAAATGAAAAACTTTTGTGGTGAAAGCTTTCAATAATTTCCATTCTTTCTTATTATTAACAGTGACCAAATTGAGAAAACTTTCCTTGTTGACTGACGTTTGGGTGAGAAAATTGTGGGTTTTTTTTTAAACTCAGCTCTTTCACAGGACACAAAGACCATTTTCATTCTTGTACCTTAATAAAATTTTATAGTTAGAAAATATTCTGCATTCAGATGTCCCTGATAGGTTCATACTCTTTGCTAGAAAGGCCAGACAGTATGACACCAATTGGGTATTTCACAGCTGAGTCACTGCACGGCTATCCAGGCATGCTGAAAGGACCCAGGTGTCAGACTGCAAGGGCAGGAGAAGGCAGGAGTGAGAATCAGTGTTGACTGCCACAAATTCACATCCTTACAGCAGGAGTCATGCCAGCCTTCTCAACTCACCGCTTGAAGGTGCCTAAACTGAATCGCTGTCATTCAGATGAAAATTAAGGCTGCTTTGCCAAGAAAGCAGGAGTCAGTTCAGTGTATCACTTGTTCTGATCTAAAGCTCAGTACAAAACACTACCCAGACTACCAACAGCTTCTGCATCTCTAGCACAGACCATCCATTACAAACCCAACAGTCCAGTCACTGTAATTAATACAGTGCCAGTATTTTTTAAGTGCAACTGCACTTTATCACTACTCTAATGTGAAAAATTGGATTGAAACTCCTGGGAAAACTAACTGTGCTTCCTCCAGTGAATCTGCAGCTCTTGTGCATATCAATCCTCCAATATTCATGCATCTGGGAAAAGGGTAAGATGAAAGCAGAAAGTCCCCTTGTATGTAAAAAGCTTAAAAGTAGCAGAGAATTAACCAAACTTTGATGTACTCTTAAAATGTTTAGTGGGTGAAATCTCTCAGAGCAGTTTTTGCTTAAACTTTTTTTCCCCAGCCTTCATAACAGTAGCGCAGCAATAGCTCTATTAATGGCTATTCTATGGAGATATATCTTTAGCTGGGACAAACTCCATCGAATTCATAGCTATTATATTTCTGAATGCCTGTTTGTCCTGGAAGATGAGGGCTCTTCCTCAGACAATTAGATTTCCATGTAAAACTATTTGCTATGATTCCCAGGAGCTTTATTCCATGTGAAAGGTTAAAGGTAGGTTTCCCAAGTCTTTTAGGAAACACTCCTACTGTTCAATAGTGCAGGATGCAATTTAAGGTCACCACTAGATAAGAGGAAAATATGAGCTGTTTTATACTTGAACAGAAACCACAAGGCTTACAAAATACCAGTAAAGTTTCGGTGCTGTGAGAAAAATGATGATGCATTTTTTATTGTTATGAAATGCCTGATAAAAATTGAAATACAGTCATAAGAGAAATTTAAATAAACTTTCTATGACACTGCTTCCTGGCATTTTATCAAATCAGATGGATGTAGACAACATATAATATTATCAACATCAATCCGACATTCAGACTCTCCAAAGCATCTGAAGATATCTGAAGGAGTGCATGGGGGTTTTTTTGGCTAATTTGTCAACACCTATGGAGTAAACTGGAGACATAATGATGGTATGAAGTAGCTCATTTTGCTAACAGGTAGCATCTTACCTTGCTTTTAGCCTTCGTTGCTCATTGTTGGCACCTTTAAGGCTGGCTTGCCTTGAGGTGCCACTGAAGTGCTGGTGACTCGGTGTGATCCCCAGCAAAACTGGCTGTTGTCTTCTATAGCCTCCTGTGACCTGTTTTCAAAAAGAAGAGCAGGTGGGGAAACAGTGATAATGAGAATGGTTAAGATTAGGATATGATACATCAGCTTGTTTAGATACATAATGTTTATTATGTATACTCACACTCCTTGTAAGGAGTGATTGCTGTGGAAAAGATGAGTCAAAGTGACTTAGAGGAACCAGAGGGCTGAGGAAGAATTCAGATATCAGTTATCCAGATGAATGATGGTAAGTGAATTTCATGCCTGTTGAAGAGAAGAGTATGAACTATCCAGACATTAGAGAATTCTCAATTAACCTTATCAGCCCAGCAGAGAGGCTGGGTTCTCACCATAGTGCCATTAGGGCTCTGCTGAATGCAGTCAATAAAAGACAGGATATGCTGCAGAGATAAGAACCGGATGATAAACTCTGCAGAAGATATAATGCTGTAATCAAGTGTGCAGTCCCATCTAAAACACAATGAACAGCACTGGAGAGAGGAAAAGAGCAGGTTCAGGAAAGAGTGATGAAAAAACTGATCTGCAAAGTGGAGCTCACTACAAGACAAAGACAATGAAATCAGGAATGTAAAAGGATTTTAAAGTGATTATAAAGAATGACAATAGTTTCTGGAAACAGCTAGAAAATCTCATGCATAGGCTAATCTTTATTGGATCAGGAGAAGACCTAATGATAAGGGACAACCTGGACTTACTGAAGTTCTTGAATCCTACATTGAAACATTTGCTGGCTAGTAGTTGAGTATTGGACTGCATTTCTAGTGTAACAATTCCTGCACTCATACATTAGTTGAAAATTAAAGAGGAAAGAATGGGAAAGAGTCACTAATATAGCTGCTCATAACTTAATCCCCTAAAACACCTAAAAGTTATTTTTCAGAGCTCCCTTGAATTTCTATGGAAAGTTACTGTGCACATGCTTTCTTTGTGCTAGTTCAGCCATACTAAAAAAAGAATCTTTCCAGCATAAGGCCAACCTCTGAATACTAACCCCAGAAAAGTAGACTTGTGCTGCTACAAAATTAAACACTTCTGTGTCTCTGCCCTGAGTAAGTTGCTAACCTTCACCCTTTTCCCAGCACTTGCAGAAATAATTATTGCTAGTTATCATTGTTAGTCATTGTTTTCAAAACACATGGTTAGGCCATGCCTTTTGCAATCTTCGCCTTCAGAAGATTTTGCAAATATTTCATATGCACAATTAAAACTAAAGAGATAAAAACACTCTGTAGTTAATAAGTCACAAAGATCATTTGAAATAGGACTTTTAAGATGTGATTTGAACACTATGGTAGAGAGAACCTGATATGTGTAAAGTGCTAGATTCAAGCAAAAACATGATAAAAATCATGATAGCCATCAGAGAGGGAAAAGCTGATGTGTTTGCTCTATATGTGTACTTTAAAAGCTAAATTATCTTTTTAATTCTACTCCCACTCTAATCAAAAGCTAAACTTCATATACTTCCAACAGACTTTCCTTTTCACTGTATAGTGACACCTTATATTCAGTGCAAGTTTTGAAAAGTGCTCACATTCACAATGTTGTGAATTGTCTAAACCAGGCTGGGTTTGAACCCATGTTCCAAGGTCTGAAGAATACTTGTGTTTGGCCAAGTGCCCTCTGACAGGAGATTGCTGAAGGTAAGCAGAACTGACAGTTTCCTTGGTTTAAAGAGCCAGGGTGACTCAAGCTGTCTAATTTAAGAGTCGTGTTTGATGTGTGAGTCCAGAGGTAGCACTGGTTACTCCATTGCATCTCAAAATTAGGACAAACAGAGAGAGAAATAAGCATCTGTCTCTCAGCATTTTCTAGGAGATATTTTAGTTATCTGTCCCCTCTGTGTGTTGCCTGTTCTGAATCCCACCTGGGGCAGCGGGCACTTCTCGTGCACTGCAGGGTGAGTTGCAGAGTCTAACCCAGGGCATCAGATTCCACTTGAGGAGGCAGAAGACTGGGCATTGCAACACCCCCTGGGAGGCACAACTGCATTCCATCCTCTAACTCAGCTGGGAAGAGCCTGAGGGGAGTCTGGCACTTACTTGGACTTTTGAGAACCCTTTTAATAAATAACAACAAAAGTAGAACAAAGAGTCAACATAGCATCTCTTGCATGTTTTTACCAACCTGGTATTGGAAGATCATGTAGTCCATAAATAGTCTGATAGAACAGAAGGAAATATAAAAATCATGTGGTCCAGTGTTCAGGGCAACACATGTCAGAAAAACCTCAGTGATTTCTGCATAAAGATCAAAACTTGTGTTTGGATAGAGGAGAAAAGATCCAACCTGCTGTGAAGACTTAATGTCTTCACCACATACAGTGTCACACTGTTCCAGTGGCTAATTATCCACCCTTGCTGCTGAGAATGTGCTATTTCTGGTTTGATTTTGTTTAGCTTCTGCTCCTGGCTTTTTATCTGGGGTTTGTTAGGGGGTTTTTTTTGGGCTTGTTTTTTTTTTTTTTTTTTTTTTTTCTTGTTTGGTTCTGTCTTTGCAAAATTAAAGAGACAGTCACTAATCTTCTTCTTTTATTGGCACTATTAGACTGTAACTGAATTATTGCTTAGCCAAACTAAGGCTATTCTTGTTTAGCAAAATTCATCTGAACACACCAGATTTCAGTGTCTAAGTTAGATTTTCCAGAGCACAAATAAGAGTCTGTTGCTCTTTCTGACCCTGCTTTTATTTGCTGTGACACTGGGTTATTCTTTGTGACACAGGGATCGAGTTGTTGCACTGCTGGACTTTATTGTCTTCTACACAGAGGTAATGACTCTCTCTCTGCTGTAGCTGCCTATTGACCCAAAGATCCCACTTGGTAGAATGAACAGTTTTGCTTTAGTCTGTGCTGAGTTTGGTGGAGTGGGGCCACTGTGGAAAGGAAAGAAAGGGATGGAAGTTTTCTCGGGTCAGTCCAGAAGAAAGAGCTGCTGCTGCCTCTGGAAGAAGGTTGGGGATAGTGTCCTATATGCATGGGAGAAGACGATCTATCAACAGTGTGTCTGGGCAATTATTGTGCCATGGGATCTGCTGTCTGTGAATGCCTGGGGAAAGAGACCAGGACAGCACAGCAAGTTTTGGCTGAGCAAACAATGAGGATGCATCACATGTGGTGCTGAACCTTCACAGTGTCTGTAGCTGGTTTGGGCCACCAGCCTACTCTCAGGGATCAGAGTGCAACCAGGAAGCAAGGGAGCATCCTCCTCAGAAACACTTCCTAATAGCAAACTTACGTCAACTCTCACTTGCTTATGCTTTTTATCCAACTCTCATTTCCCTAGCTCCTTCCTGTCTAACTACATCCATGCAACACGTTTTTCATCCTGACTGCTGCAGATACCCTCTTGTTGGATGTGAGAGCTGTACTGGTTGTGCAGTGGTAAGGGACAGCCGGCTTCTCACTGGATGAATGTCTGTGAACTTTGATAACTCTATTGAATTTGAAATGCTGGTGCTGCAAGGTGCCTGCCTGACCTCCAGTGACAAGTGCATGAACTCCTCATTATTTTTAAGAAAAAAGGTAAGGTGACAATGTTTTAAGTAAGTGCCTCTGTGTTACTACCTAAAACCACTTTCTATCCAAATTGAGAGATCCTCCATGGTAATAGTCTTTTTGCCTTCTGTACATAATCTCATCTGTATTTTTAAATAAGACTAATCAAAATTGTTCAACAGATGTTTTCTTCACATATATTTCAGATTGGGCTTATCTAAAAGAGAATAAAGAAATGAGACGGGCTGTCACTTATCATTAAGTGTGAGGATAGTGGAATACTTAAGTAACCTGCTATTACCTCTATTCCAGGATTGGATGAATCACATTTTTATAAACATAAGGAAATATAACCAAGAGATTTCTAGATAGTCTCTGCGGTCATTAGAACTAAGTACCTGGTAGCATTAGCAATTTTAGTATGTGTTATCTGAATCTTTAGGCTTTGAGTCATCTCTCAGTTTGTCTGTGTGTGCCTAAGCCAATTTGGAAAAAGGAAATTAGGCTCCTAATTTTGAAAGCTGAATGACATCAGAGTGAATTAGGCTCTAAAATCTGGCTTGATTCTGTTCTCTATCTGTGCCATGACTACAAGACAATACAAGGCAGCCATGCCCCTGCAAGAATTCGTTGCTTGTTATTTTACACTAAAAAAGTTCTCCTAAATACACTATATATTCAGCCATAAAATTAGCTAATGTATTTATATGCTCTTATGACTAATATAGGCATTCTTAATTAATAAGTCACAATTTCTTATTAGGTCCCTACTTACTAAGTGGCATGTGACTCAGTTGAAAGGAAATCATCAGGCAAAGCTCTGGTGAGTGCTTTAGAAATACTGTAATGGCTGCAACTGCAATTAATGAAGTGTTAGAGATAATCCATTGCCATCTGTCTTTATTTTGCTAAGCCACTCAAGTAGAGACCATATTTGAGGGGAGAAAAGAAAATCCAGAGCTAGAAGAATACGGCAAATGAGTATTCGCCAACATTTGTTCCAGTTCTGAGCAGCTGTTCAGTGTGATCGTGTTCATACCTCCTTTTATTCTCTATTCATGATCGTTCTCACAAATGAGGTTGTTCTTCATACAAATACCTAATTGCAAAGGAGCGCACTGCTATTCTTCTATTCACAGTGCTTTTGCCTCCCAGCCAGGGACCCAAAGCAAACTGTCTGACTCCACTGGTTGACAGCCTGCTGCTAACAATGACTTGTGAGCAGTTCTGAGGTGAGACCTGCACAAAGGGCTTTGGTGCACAAGTCCCCATGACTCCCTCTTTCTGAGCCTTTGGTGAAAGAGAGAACAAATGCAGAAATGACTGAGACTGTCAGGAACAGCTCACTAAACCTTTCGGCCAGCTGTGGAGTTTCCTAAGCTCTAAGCTGGGCTGCAGCCCCAGGGGCTTGTAAAGGCTGGTCTGAAGGTAGGAAGCTCTTTGTCTTCTTTATACCAGTGAAATACAATGAAGGCAAGGGTCTTTTCAAATGGCATACATATATATGCATATTTATATGTACATATGTGGTGGCAGTGCTGCATGGGGATACAGATGGAGTTCCTTTGTATCTGCGCATCTCAGGAATCTTAAATGATTTCTATTTTTTCTGGTTCTGCTTTCTCCACTTCATCACTGGGACTCACCTCTCTGTCCTACTTACTTACCTTGTTTTCATCAAGTACAGATGCAGTTCAATCATTAATATACTATGCCACTCTGAAGACAACCAAGTCTCTTTTTTTAAAAAAAAAGATTAATTAGTCTTTGCCTGGAACACTGACCTACCAGTCAGTCCTATTAATCCAAACAGAAAATGCATGTTAATATTTAGAAGTCTGCATCTCTTTCCAGGCAATGATTTTTATGACAAGGAAGCCAAAATCTGTGGTAAAATCAGAAAATGGTCAGTGAACATCTTTAAAACAGTGTGAAAAACACTGACTTTTATGACTATTTATTCCACCCAGTAAAATTGTCCAAATGAAACACCGACAGTTTTATCACCTAATGGACTGTAATAAACCAAAATTCAATATTCTTGTTTCAGCACAACTATTATTTTGGGTGATCTTGAAAGATGATGTTCTTCATGTCCAGAAACATAAAATGCAGTAATTCAAGACACCAAGCAGTTTGCCAAATAGATTTTGACAAAGGTGCTTCATCAGTATTTTACTGAGAATAAAAAATGAACATCTCCATTTCATTTATTCTCTCAGGATCCTAGCAACCTCTCACTATGCTTCAAGGGAAAATTCAGTGCTTCTGAAATTGTAAAGTCTTTCATACAACCTTTTAAGAAGGTTTCAGTGCCACACATCCTTTAATTTTCATTTATTGTTTTAATGTGAGCTTTCCCTTGAACTCATATCTGGCATATTTTTGAGTAGTAATCATAGCAAAGCAGTGCCTTGGCTGCATAGGTATTTATTCCTGCAGAGATCTGCATTTTGATTTTATCTGTGTGTGAAATGAATTCTGACAGCTCAGCCTGTCAGTAAAAATGAAAGCTGCTTTTAAAAATTGGCCAGCTTGTGTACTCCCCAAGTCTAACAGTTTCATCAGGGAGAGGAAGCCTCACAGCCTCTTGGTCTCCATTTCCTAACTTTACTGTTTTGTAGAGTAAAGTAGTAAAAAAACTGAACAAGGAATGAAGACCTCTCCTTAGTTGATGATAGCCATGTATTTCCACCTTCACCATTCATGATCTTTTTATCCATGTTTGATTCCTTTGAGGGAAATACGTGCTCATGGTGAAGGGACAGATTTTGCCTATTACAGACTATTGCAGAATTGTAACCTAAGTGCTATGAATGGCTCCTTGGCAGTTCCTGTCTCCTTTCACTGATAAGCTGGGGGAGAGAAAACATCAAAGGAGACGAGGTGGAAACCTTTCTTGGCACCATGAAATGGGCCATTCTTTGGAAACCACATGCCTGCCTACGGAGGCAATGCCAGGGCAATGAAGTCTTCTCTTCAGTATTGGCATGGATGTCTTGGTGAGACCCATGCTGTCTCATTGTGGACTGATGATCACCCTTTCTCAGCTGTCATTCAAACCTTGGTTGTCAAGTGATCCATGTCACTGCCTTGGGTCCCAGCTAGCACTGGTTATGCTATTTGGGGCTCTGTGATGGCAGAAAATAAGACTTATACTGTTCCTTCTTTTCTGATGGCCAGAAAATATCCTTGACTGGCCTCAGTCCCATTACTGTGAGTGACTTGAATTATAATGATACCTCCAATATTTTGCATAGGAAAATGTGCAGTATGCCATAAACCTCTGGAAAGCATGAACAAACTCATGGCTCAGGTCAAAACCAGATTTTGGTGCATCATTCTGCAATATAGATCTGCCTGCAGCCTCTTTATCTGTAGTATTTATCTTTGAATCTTTTCTCAGTGTCAGCCTATTGGTCAGAAAAGAATCGTGGAAAAGAATCCTCATTTCTAACATGTGATAAAGGTGCAAGCACATATAAAACATCTTAGATCATAGAGATTTTCTCAGAACTGACTGATAATCAAAGAGATGAACTGACAGGGAGATAGCTGATGTGGAAGTCAGGCTATGACATAAATCTTTCAGAGGAAAGGGAATAGCTGGTTAAACAAAATGAAAAAAAGAATGTTAGATATTTGGCAAGTTGGATAAAGGTCTACTTCACAGTGCAGTTGCACATCCAGAGTATCTGCTCAGGGAGGACAGTGAGTAAATCAAAGCAACTATTCTCCCAGCAATTCACATATCAGTATTGTTTTGGTGTATGTTCCTGGTTTGACAAGGTTAGCAGTTCATTGCATCTAAATGCATGTTTGTCTCCTTAAATGATCTTTCGGATCATGTTTACTTGTTTACTTCAGGGCTCAGATGCCGATGCATCTCTGTGTACCCTGTGAAAACTCGCTGCTGTGCATTTTGCTGTTACAAGATGCAAAGCACTGCACATCCTGGTATCTGAGGGCACAGTTAAGCCCTCAGAACAGCTGAATTGTGTCTTTGTACAACAGGGGATTTGATAATTGGGCAGATGAAGCATGAAGGAATGAAGCTAGAGAGCTGGTGGCACAAATTCCAGGCTGAATCCAACGAATTGCATCGTAAGAATTATTTTTTATCTTTAAAATATCTTTATGGCAGGATTGTAATGCAGATAAAGCAAATGTTATTTAGTGCTATAGTATCATTCAAATGTCATTCTTTCAGCAGCATGCTATACTGCTCGTAAGCAGGCACAGGGCAGCAGCCCAAGAGTCTTTGTGCTGTCTGCATTTATAACTGTTCCCACTGAGCAAAATCTAAGGCCGCCCAGTGTCTGCATGACACGTAGCAGGGGCATATCAAAAACATATCCTGTTATGTTTGGGGTACAGTTAGAGATAATAATAAGTTGGCTTACAGTTTTAACAGCAATTATTAGATGTGTGTCTGACAGATACTTAGAAAAAACATCTGTAATGTTCATGTTAGTGTTACATCCAGATTCCTTAGTCAGTCGTACATGGGAAAAGGCTAGTGAAGTTTTTTGAAACATTGCCAACACACGGATATTAGGTTATTACTTTAATTGACTACATCAGCAAATACACAGAAGTATTACTTACCAGACAAGTTTCTCTTGGGTAGTCTCTGATAGTGTTCACATAAATGGAGTTTCTAGAGCTTCCTAAGGGAAGAAAAATGAGGAACAGACATCCCATTTATCATTCTTAGGCCAGTGGGGACATTGAATATTTTAACTAAGTTTTGACAAATTGTGTGCAAGTTGGTGATCTAGGAAAGAAGTTCTGGAAACCATTGGCTATACATTTGTGAAAACAAGTAGGAAATTTAATATGTTAGGAGCCAGATGGAAGGAGTATGCCAGTGTCATGCAGACAGAAACTTACACTTGAGACAGGGAATAAACTGTAATTATAATTGCAGAAAAAAATTGGCTACACTGAAGGATGTTTTGTCATGGATTTCAGAGAGAATAGGATTTCATCCAGAGCATGTAGGAGTGAACAGTATTTGTTAGGATCATATCCTTGGGACAGATGCAGGTATAAACTAAAGGACAGATGCCCCAGAGTGAGCAGTAACAGTTTGTAATAAGAATACTTTCCCTGAGCTGTGAACTTTGTGTATGTTTTTGTAAAGCCATTTTTATGCTCCAGAGGGTAATTTTTTTTTCCTACATCTTCTTTAAATTTTATGTTTGCAAGCTGATTTGTGTGAAAGAAAGAAAGAATCCCAATACTTAGGCAAGCACTGGCTGCTCTAGGAGAAAAGATTTTGACATTTACCTTATGCATGAATGTAGTGGCACTGAGTGCCAATCCCTAGAAAAGAAGTTTCACATCAGCACAAAAATTGACAGTATACTCTGTATGATGATGCCAACTTTGTGCAGGGCTGTGATTTATCACTGGCTCTGTAGAACAAAAGTCACACTGCCCCTTCTTTCCAGACTTGTCAGCAGGCCCTAAGGACACCCTTCTGTTAGCTGAGCCTTCCCCTGGCACACTGCTAAAAAAAGCCGCTACTATTCCTGTCCTGAGATCTCAACACAATACAAAATGCTTTTTTACAATACCTCTGGTTTAAAACCTATTGGAAGCATTCTCATTTTACCTGTTGTGCAGAGCTATTGTGCAGAAAGCTGGGCTGCAAGAGGAACTATGTGGACGAGGAGCTATGCGGAAAAGGAACACACTCTGCCAGTGGCAAAACAGACGTGAACTTCATTGGAGTATAAACCAAAGTTTGTTTTTAGCAGTAGCGAAAGTATTAACGGTGCATTCTACCCATTCCACATCTGCCTGGGGTCCCAGAGCTTCACAGAGATGAAATGACAATGATTCTGTGATGCCAATGCTTGAGGAACTGTCTTTGCCCAGTTTGACGTCTCATGAAGAGGATGTTATCTTAGCTTCCCTCTTCTAAGTTCATCATTAGAAATTGAGGAAATCTGGTGTCTCCTGAGACATTTAAGCAAGTTTGCAAAGTTATAACTTTCTTGCTTCCATTTCCATCCTGTAAAATCCAGTGTGGGGAAAAAGATACATTTTACTTGATATTATAGTTTTTTCAATCCAGAAATTCAAGGAACATGGAAAGCAAATGTGCAGTAAAAGAACTGTTCTGACTCTGCCAGAACCTCAGCCAAGATTCAGTGCAGCTGTGGCTCAGCAAGGGGAGATGCATCAGGAAGTCTCTGTATTATCCATATTGGTCTGGCTATTCAGAATATCAATTCTGCTCGTTGCTGTCAGATTATACACTGAGGAGAAGAGGAAAATTAACTTGTTCTCAGGAATGCAACACACAGAATAGTTTTGCTGCCCAGCCTCACATTTTTGAATGGTGATTCTGCTGATATCAGCAGTAGCCTGCTGAATCATCTTTCTTTTTTGTTGCTGCCTTGATCCTCTTAAAGGAAAAATGACCACAGTAAAACAAGATGGAGTAAAATGCAACTGGACTTCAAAGGGATTACCATTTTTGATCCACTGAAGATGGATGGGACTGAAGATCCACTCTTCTAATGTAATGTAAATGTAATGTAAACTAATGTAATGTAAACTCTCTAATGTAATGTTCATATTACAGGGAACAATGACAATTTTAACTGCATATTTTAACTAGGAAAAGGTATGGTCTCATGCACTGGAGTGAGTCTTAATCAAACAGAAAAGCCAAGGAGGGGAGATTTTTTTGTAGATTTTGGCTTTCACTCAAATTTTCTGGTGATATATGGCTCTATTAAAATTGGTGGCAACATTACCACTGAGCAGAGTGGAGTCACAGGTTGAATCTGATTACAGGCATGTCACACTTCAGTCTTTGGAGGAGTCATCTATATACAATGAACATAAACAGATTCTGCTGTGCTGAAATTTGAGTTTCAATTGTTTTGTTACAAATATTCCAACCAGAGATGAAAATGGAAGCTCCAGAATAGCATAGAAATGATAACACACACCCCCCACACCCCCTCCCAGATACATCCAAGCTTTGTGTTACAGTGACAGAGCTCAGCAGCAGAAGATTGTTAGGCCAGGTTTTTTTAGACTTTCATCTCTTTTCTAATAGCATAATTCCACTACTTCAGGAGATATGGCCCTCACTTATCCAAGAAGCATACCACATTTAATGCCTGAGAAGCCCATGTAACTTAAACAGACAAATTATTTTCCAGATGCTTTTCTGCCTTCAGTGCAAAATTAGGGTTTTAATATTGCCTGCTTAAACATAACAGGAAAGATTTGTTTGCTTTCACAAATGAATAATATTCCAAGTTATTTTCTGTGGGTTTCAATTGCTATTTCTGCAAATAAATATATTTTTTCTCTTATCTTTTTTCTTTTTTTCAATAAGTAGCAACATATAATAAATACTACTGGCACTGTTTATTAACATTTACAAAAAAGTTTAACCCATATCATAGTTTTAAGGCAAAATTTCCTTTTAGCACTAGTGTAGTAGGACTGAAAATTGATAACAAAGTGTAATTTCTAGAGCTGCTATTTATTACAACTGAGAAGGCACAATTTCATATTATCACTTAAATGAATTAGCACTTCTAAAAGGAAATTCAATTTTTTTAAAAGTCGTTTTTTTGTTTGTTTGTTGCTTGTTTTGATGTTTTGGTTTGTGTTTGGTTTGGTTAATTTGATTGGGGGTTTTGTTGTTTTTGTTGGGGACTTTTTGTGAGTTACTTTAGATAAAATATTTGTATTTCAGGATTTTGTGTTTAATCATCTTCCTCAGCCTTTGCTAATATCACAGAGGTGGCAGGAGGAGTGCTCATAACTAGTCTTCATTTAGTGCTGTGAGTGAGCACTTATCCTAAGACTCCCTGTGCCTCCCTGAGATATGTGTTTCTCCAAAAGCTGATTGAGCAGGGCAAAGCTGGCTTCTGCTCTGAATCTCTTTCCCAAAAGCCCATCTTCATCTGTTGATACTAAGGTAATTTCACCTGCACTTTCCAGTGGAATTTCCGGTGGAATATTGCAAGATGGATAAGGTCATGGAAGAGGTGTTTAATCTTCACATGCTTTATGGTGGTGTCCATGGGTCTTGGTCAACTTCTGGCATGTAATGAGGTGGGGCGAAAATGCTGTAGAAGGCCCTGGCTGACAAGTGCAGGACTAAGAGGAGCAAGTCTAGTGGGATGGCCCCAGGGTGGCCCAGTGCAACTCCCTAAGCCAGCAAATCCCTGCCCTGCTTTTCCCCT
Organism: Dendrocincla fuliginosa; assembly: GCA_035047845.1. Lineage (NCBI taxonomy): Eukaryota > Metazoa > Chordata > Aves > Passeriformes > Dendrocolaptidae > Dendrocincla > Dendrocincla fuliginosa. Next base: position 113,241,239 of record JAWWMO010000083.1, on the reverse strand, counting down.
TTTTTTAATGATGGTTTAGTGAGTTCAATCTTCTCCTTGGGAGGTCACAGCAAGGTAAAAATGGAGAGAAGAAGGAAGAAGAGGAAAAGGGAGAAGGCCTGTTCTCTTCAGTAACACCAGTCTCTACAACTGGGTTCAACCCCGCTCAGCTAATCACTTTTTGGCTCGATCCGTGTGAAATATTGAGATAAATTTAGAGAAACTGCTTGGCAGTCAAGAGTCATTTACCACCTTTACATGTCAGTGAAGAACAGTTTATGCATACACAATTTCCAGTCTCTTCATATGTATTTCAACACTTATATTCACATGTCTGCATCTTGGGTTTAGTCCTGCTCAACAAGAAACAGATTCTCAGTCCCTGCCAGGTATGTAACTTTTCTGTGTGGGTGCCCTATTCAGTGTGGTCCATTCAGCAGGAACTAGTTGATTTACTTGTGAGTTAATCCGGAAAACCTCTGTGGCAGTCTGAAACAAAGAAGGATTGATGGAAAAACAGACACAGCAGTCATTTATTTGGTGCTGTGGCCTGAATAAGAGACGAACAGTAATGGGTTATTTAAACAAGCCGGCTTTATTGTCTTTGTACTAACAAGATTCTGTGACATTACAGAAGGAGATCATCAAAAGGTCCAGTAAAGTTCCTTGCCCTTTAGTGTAAAATTTCATCAATTTCCTCCAGGCAAAAACAATCTGCTGACTTCTGTCAGCAGTGACATCTGTCCTGTGCTGCACAGGCTCCTTTATGGTGAAAAAATTGTGCTTCCTTCCGCATTTCACTAAGGGAAGTGAAGGCAGAATTGCTACCAGATATATATGCATGTGCTTACACATAACACTGCGTACACATGCACATATGTATTCTAGGACATGTGTATGTGTGTGTGTGGTGGTTCACAAAATACATATGTATCTACATGCTTATAAGTATATGTATGCATAAAAATGCCTAAAAATGTTAAACTAGACTTATGAAAGTATGGTTTAGAGTTGATCAAGATGTCAAAGCAGGAAGTAAGTTTGTACATTTCTGCTGCTGTGATCTCTCTTTAGGTCAAGTATGCTGGCAGTAGGAAAAACATCACCTTGTCAGCCTGTGTCTGCAAAAAGCAGATACAGTCTGGTCAATGCCATTTGCCCTATTACTATGACTTAGGTACATAGGATGCCAAAATGTTTTAGCAAGGCTGTCCTATCTAAGGCAAGTGAAGATGTTTGGTATTTGATACGTGAAACAGTAGGAGATACAGCAGAGAAGGCCAACAGAGAGGGATCTAGAAAACATGGCCTGTGAGCAAAGATTAGAAGATTGGAAATTGTTTATCCTAAAAAAAAAGAGAAAGATTAAGGGGAAGGCAAAATAATAGCCTTCAAGTATCGATGAAAATAGAAAAGGAATAAATTGTCTCTATAACCACAGTGAATCAGATAAGGGGGAATAAAATCAGATTGTATCGAAGGAGATTTAGGTCAGAGACTATGAAAGGTTTCTGCTGGGAGCAAGGATGTATGTACACAGGGAGGATATGTGATCACCTGCCCTGAGGTCTTCAAGAATAAAGCAGAAGAGAAACTATTATGAGGGGCCTGGATTGTCATTTTATGCAGAGAGCTGGAATTCTTAAGGCTCCTGCCAGGCTCCTTTTCTGACTTTTTGGTAATTTTCAAGCTATTTTATTTGGTTCAATGCTTCCTGACTAGCAAACTGAATCAGCATGTATCAGGGACCCCTGGGATATGCCAGGGAAAGACTGACATCTGAAGATCATGCATCTGCTACACAAGTGTGATATGCCCAGACAAGAACACAGATCATGAATAAATCTTTTTGGTGTATTATATATTGTAGTTGGAGACACTGAAGTTGGCTTTGTGTACACATGCAATGGAGACAAATGTTCCTTTATTTCCTAAAACAGAGAGAAATGCTTTAAAACAAATGTTCTGGGTTAGGATTAAGCTTGACAAATCCAGGAAACTGAGAGTTAAACTTCTTTCTCTTTCCCACAACTGAAAGCTGTTGTGCTTGGTCCTTGATGCATAGCTTGAATTTTTGCATACTTTAAGTAATTTAGAGGTTTAGGAAGGCTTGCTATAAATATTATGTAACAGTAATGTTCTGTTGTATTAAGAATGAATACTAGGGACTTTATCAGAGACAGGAGGTGAAGTTTGAATCATGGCAAGAAGATACATAGAAAATGATGTTGAAAGAGATGTAGAAGCAGTTCAAGCATACTAACATATGCTAATTTTTTTTTTATCTTCAATTCAGCCTGCTTTCTTCTGACCCCCTTTTCCAAAGGACCAAACTATGTCACAAAACCAGAAAACCGAGTACTGCAAAATACTTCTTGGACCTTCTTGGATTTGTTAACTCAAAGACTGCTTATGACTTCAGTGGATTAGAATCTTATGAATGCCTGATTGCAGTGCATGGTGATAATGTAACCAGCAACATGATTTATGTTCATAGTTTTGGAGGAGGGGGAGAAATTATAGAATATGTTCCTTAAAATTATATTATCATAGCATTTTACCCCTTCAACACCACAGCTTGTCATGTTTTGAACAAACCATATAAAGTAGAGTAGGGGATGAGGCTTATGCACAGAAATGACAAGACCCATCAACTCTTTTCCCCCAGCATGTTCCTAGATTGATCATGAGGTTGGACTGCTATCCCTGGAAGTTTCCAGTCGCAGATTTTGCAGGAAAAAAAATAATTGGAAACAAAATCAAGTAAGGAATGTGAACATTTTAGACAGAAAGGGGACAAGGGTGAAAGTGAGTCTTCAAGAGCAAGACTGCTAGCAGCATGACAGGTGGAAGCCAGTGAACGTTAGACCTGCTCTCTGTGCATAGAGCAGTATATGCAGCTTGCCAACTACACTGAACATGTGACGCAGACTGTAGATGCTATGACTTGTTAGCCACCTGCAGGGAATGGCTATCCATCAGCAGAGGGATTAGCCAGATGAAGCCAACCCCATATGCACAATGTCCTCACTGACTGTCCTCTCGAAGGAAGAGCTGAGTGCTGGCAAGAGTCCCATCAACAGTCCCCCAGAAAACAAGTGATAATCCAGGGTGCAACCAGGGAGTAGCAGAAGAAGGGACCAAAGACAGGACTGGAAACAAGTCTAAAACACAGATTCAAGGTCTGCCCATGAGACTAGGCAGGCAAGACCAAGCCTGAGCTGAAATGGGGCTCCTGAATCCAAGGACAGTGATGGGATGGTAGTGTGGTGGTCACCATTCCATATGGTACTGTGAAATGCTGACCAAAATTTAAAGAGTTTTATACAGCACTTGTTTACAACCACGGGGATTTATAGGCCAATCTTGAGGACACTTAATGAAGTGGAGATTGGCCTGTTGGGGATAACATAAATTCCAAGTGGACTTCATTAGTTATTTGATTATCCATAATTTCAAAACACTCTCTTTCGTAAGGAGCACTCTTTCAACAGTTAGACAATGTGACTTCTTAGATGTTCATCCTCCTTTTCGAACTCAAATCTTGTCCAATTAGAAAAACAGACAGTTTGTATCAGCAGAAGCCTGTTACTGTGCAACATAAAAATGAGGGCATAGGGTGCTAGAAAGGTTAATATGTAAGTAAGAAGTAGCCCCTGATGCTTCAATTGCTTGCTGCAGTTCTGACCTCAGATGCTTGCAGAGAAAAGAAAAATAAGATTTAAAAACTAAGGTAGTGGATTTTGAGTTGCATTTTGAGTGTATCAAACATATTCAGACAGTGTTTTGTTAGCTCGTTCCACTTGTTCAAACCAAGCTGTGTTCCTGTGAACTTTTCTCACCATCAAATGTCAAGCCAAATCCAAGATTATTAAGTGATATGCATACCCCTTAACCTGACAGAGCAAAATTAGGTTTGGATTGGCTACTTAACACTGAATCAAGCTAAAACAAACATTGTTTTGTTTCCTGTTTTTTTTCACAGAAGTCAGAAGATAGCACATCCTCTTGCTAAAAGAGAGGGCTATGCACCAGTCCTGTCTTTGGGTTTATGATGCCAGCAGATGCCAATCAAACACCCGCCTTTACCCTTGTAAATGCATATCTTGGTGAAAATGTGCAGTTCAGTTCAAGAGCCATCCTTCTGTGGCTGCAGGAATCACAAAAGTGATTCCTCAAGCTACAGATAAATTGGTAGAAAAGCAGTCATTTGAATTATGAGTAAACAGAAACTGAGCTGGGTTTTGGTACATCCTATGCAATAAACATTTACATAGATCATTTGTTTGTCAGCCAGGAAGTTAAATGCTGTGGCCCAAGTTGTTGGGTGTTTCACAGTGACAAAACATCAGCAGGGTGGGTTAGATGTCAACTGTGGCCTCTGTTGAAACTCCAATAGTCAGCTGAGCATGTTGGTGAAGCTGTGGGTTCAGCAGTCAGAAACTTCAAAGACTGCTGTATATTATAGCACTGGCTAGTATAAGTCTTCCATCTCCAGTGAGCTGTGGCTATCAGTATGAAATTACATGGGGAATCTTGTGTTGTCTGCATTCCATAGAGAAGGCTTGGCAGGACTGTAACTCCTGATTCTGCAACCTCCTCATGTCTCTGATACTGTAGCAAAATCCTTAGCCTAACTGTGGTCACCACAGCCTTGAGGACCAGCAAACCGACACATGTAAGAGAGCTGTAGGGGAGCTAGCACCCTCAGAGATTCCCTTCTGCTGAAATTCTCCAAAGGTCCAAATGAGAACAGCATCTCACCCAGGCACTCTCACCCCAGGTCCATGCGTTCCTCTACATTAGTCAGAATCAGGAGCAATAGAGTCCAGTTGTAGTGCAGAAACAATATTGCAGGAGTATCAGAGCTCTTTTTGTTCAAAAGGAAGATCTGTAAGGATTAAAGTTTCTTTTGAGATGCAGGATGGGATGTTGCATTTCTAGCATTTTCTGTACAGACGTATTTCTGATTCAGCTGAAAGTGTCTGGTACATATTTCATCAGAATTGTGTCTTAAATAAATCACAGGAAGAAAGCCTCTGAAGAACAAACATAAACTGTCAGCAACTATTTTCTCTGACAGTGAGACAATACTACGTGTTCCACAATTTCCTGTCCGTAGTAGACGGTGAATGTACAAGGAGCAAACATGCCTTACAAAAAAAGGTGGCTGCAAGATGACAGGGCTCTTGTCTGTTTACACTCAAGGAGATGGAAACAACACTTCTTCCGAGGAAGCAAGAAATCTGTTTCACACCAGTCATAAAAGCTGTTACCTCTCCAAGTAGCTGAGAGCCCCTAGAGATGTTACAGGCCAACAGCCTGTTCACACCTCCTGGGCTGAAGCTCTGTATTGGTGGCAGGGGCTTGCTGGAAAATTCAGCTGCTCCCAATGTCTGGTTTTATGCTGTTTTCCCTCGTTACTTGTTCCTTGGCTTTTCAGCAGGCTCCATGGCCATCAGAGCATGCGCTCACTTGGCACTCACTGACAGAGTGTGCAAACAAGGCATTGAGTTGCAGTGAAGCTGGGTGTTTTCTGGCTGGCTCCTGAACTCCGTAGCCATCTACACTGGGCTCCAAGCTTCCTAGCCCCTCAGTCCTCCTTATCTAGATGGGATTATGCACAGTGTTCACAGTACTTCACATACTATTCTCTGGGTTGTGTCTCTAGCTCTTCTCAAAGCAGCTGAGGAAGATACTGACAGGAAGACACTGGCACCAGGAAGGCACCAGTCTTGGCTGGTAGAAGGGAAAGGGAGAAAATATATTTACTTACCGTGTTCTGGACCATTCTCCTATTTCTTCCCTAACCTCATGCTCAGCATACATGTTGTGGCCAAGGGTAGCAGTTTTGTGTCATCCTTTTTTTTTCATTTCAGGTTGTGCAGAGGCTGAAGTCACCTTGACCCCAACCCTTCTGTAGTGGCTCTGAATATGGCACCTATTGCTATTACCACCATCAGATACTCTGGTGAAAACTTTCAAGTCCCAAAATTCCTAAGGCAAGCATTATTATTTTATAATAAGAGAGTAAGTGGCTGTCTTAGTTCCAGGAAGAACTAAGATATCTATATCAGCCAAGTAATAATCCCTCTCCTTCAAATTTAGAAAATAG
>JAWWMO010000083.1:113192889-113229847 GCA_035047845.1 Dendrocincla fuliginosa | reverse complement strand
GCCAAAAGAGCCAAAAGGAGCTCCTGCTTTCTCCTCTACCTCTCTGGTTGGCTCATCAGGTTCTAGTTCTCCAAGGTTTATCTCTGGGTGTGTGCCAAGACCTCAATGTGAGTAGGAGAAGAAAATACAGTCCCATATCCCACCTTCTCCTTGTTAGGGGCCATGCAAATGATTTTTGTACATAGAAGCTCTCTACAAGGGAAGGAATAGATGGTGAGAATCACAGCTAAAGCAAAGGAGAACTGTGTTTTAAACAACTCATTTGACTATATTCTAGCATGAAGCTTCAGCATAACCCAGACTGGATTATATTATGTGTTGGAATAAACAGCATTTAAAACAGTTGTTTCTGCAGAGAAAATGAGGTTAAATATTTCTTCTTTTAAAAATTAATAGAACAGAAAGCATTTTCAAAGATATAGTGAACGCTACAAAATTAAGGAACCTTCATGCAGTTACAGTGTTCCTTCAGTGCATGCTGTTCTTTTGCAACTTCCTTTCTCCTATTTGACCCAAAAAGCCTAAGAGATACATAAATCAGTGGGTGTTTCTTATGGTGTTCTAGATGCAAACACAATGAAGAACTGTGACAATGAAAGAGGCTGTAGGGTTTAACAGAAGTTAAAGAGGTTCATGTAAGTTGACAGGAATACAAGTAACCCAGATACAATCTGGCCTACATACAAAATTGGCCTCTCAGAAGAGAAGATATCATATTTGTTTGGATAATAACCACTAAAAAAATAGCAGTTAAAGGCTGTACTCCTCACTCTTTCTTAAGAAAATGTCATGAAATCTGATCATAGATCAGAGAGTATAAAACATGAAGTATGTACAGAAATCATGATAGAACGGTAAGGAAAACAGGGCAAATTAAAATTCATAATCATTTGCTAACAGTATTTTATTTGGTGTACAGATAGAAAAGTGCTCTGTTCTGGGCACGCCAGTACAAGAGACACACAGAGGTATTGGACGGAATCCAACACAGGGCTACAGAGATGATTAAGGGACTGGAGCACCTATCCTATGAGGAAAAACTGAGACAGCTGGGACTGTTCAGCTGGGAGAAGGGATGACTCAGGGATTCTCATCAATGTCTACAAATACCTGCCAAAGGGATGAAAGGAGGACAGAGCCAGACTCTTTTTAGTGGTTCCCTGTGGCAGGACCAGAAGTAATGGGCACAAATTGAAATTCAGGAGATTCCCTCTGAACATCAGGAAATGCCTTTTCACTCTGAGGGTGACTAAGGACTGGTATAGGTTTCCCAAAGAGACTGTGGAACCTCCATCCTTGAAAATATTTGAAAGCTGTATGAACAGGATCCTGGGAAACTGTCTGTTGGTGCCCCCACTTGATCAGGGAGATTGAATCAGATGGCCTCCAGAGATCCCATCCATTCTAAACCCTTCTGTGATTCTGTGAAGGAAATTATAGCCCTGCAGCTCATTAGAGCTGAACTGTAGATGAAGTGGTGGTTCAGTGAATGAGTGGAATGCTATGAAAAATATAAGGCTCATTTTCCAGTGAAATCAACCACATATTTTCCAGCCTCTTTTTTAGTGGAGCTAAGATTGTCTAATATAGAAGACCAATTGGTAGAGCACTTTCTTCTCAAAGCTGAAGAGTAATGTAACAGGTGAGGATGACGCTACTTGTGGAAGGAAGAGTATACTTCATACAAATGGCCAACTTTCTACCCTGGAACATCAGACTTTGTCTTGTTAGTAATTTATATCATTGTTCTTTTCATAGTGAAAGATTTAGAATGGAAATGTAGAAGCAGGTCACTTAACATTGTGCAATGCATCCTAAAAATGATTCCCAGCTGTTAGGCAATGACTCCCAGCTCTGCCTTGCACACATCATGCCACACAGACAGCACTTCAACAACTTTTCCTACTCTCGAGGGTATAATTTGCACAAGCTTTGGTTTCACTGCATTAACTTACTGTTGCAATCTGCAGATGATAAAAGTCTGCACGGTGAAGTGGAAACCCTGGAGATAAGGTAAAATGGTGGTATTTCCCTAACAAGCACTGATTCCTTTAGAAGAGGAAGGCTGTAAAAGAGAGACAGAGAGACCATACACACTCTTAAGTTGCCTGAGGGAAGTCACAATCCACTCTTCTCTGCACCTCTGCTGGGAAGTCACCATCCAAACAATCCATAAACTGTCCTAAGTTTTCCACCTCTTATTTTTGGAGACTTGTTTATCGTGCCAAAGAGCACTTCAAAGGTTTCTTTAGTCTCCGTGTGTTGTATTCCTGCAGCAGTAAAACTATAGTTCTTCCAAACTCAGTATGGGACAGAGGCCTGAGTAAAGGGGCCTGGCTGAAGGTTGGAAATGCATTCTACAGGAAAAATAAGGATTCAAACTTCTGTTCACTCTGATTCTCTAGCCCCACTGTGTGGATGCCAGGATCTCTGCCTGCCAGTACCTGCTTCATGGTTTTTCTAGAGCATGTCAGAATATTCAGGAAAATTACATTTGTTGAGTACTGTATAATCACAGCCAGAAGGAAGAACGGGTTAAGATTTTAAACACAAGATTCACAAACTCTTTAAAAGTCAGGTTGTTCTTTTCATCCAGCTGTCTGCTGGATTTTGTCTTTATTTGAATTGGAAGCAGCAGAAGTGTGATTCCCTACACTGTGGGGTTGCAACTGCAGGATGGTGTGGAATGAAACCCTATGGCCAAGAACAGACTGTGCTGTGTGAAAAACTAAGGATATTGGCAGTTCCCACAAAGGAAAAAGGTGTGATTTGGTTCCAGTCAGGTGGTGTGTGGCTTAGGTAAAATTTTCACAGTATGAACAGAAACCTACAAGCTTTCAGCTGAAGTGAACTGAAGATTTACATGGAGTAAAACATAATTAGTCTTGTACCAAGAAAAATGGCAAAAAGGAACAATTTCAAACTCCTAACATTTTGGACAATATTTTCCCTCACGTTACTGCCCAAGGGTGCTCCTCCTGCATTCCCAACAGCACCAACTGCCACATTAGAAAGCATAAATTATGGATTTTATTTCACATGAGCCTTTTTTCTACTTGGTCACAAAGGGAGCTTTAAGAAGCAAAATGCCACACAAGACAAAAGGGCATCTTCTGATCAGCACCTGAAAACTGAACATAAGTGAGGGATAGTATGCACACAAGGATATTGAGGGGGACACATAATACCTGATGGTGTACAGCCTAAAGGCTCAATTGAGTCCCTTATGTTTTGAACATAAAGTGTTTTGAAATATGTGAATTAAAATGACATAAATAATCCTAAAAAAAAAAAATAAATAAGCCTTAATTTAATAATGGTCAAATAACAGATTGCATTGTCAATTTGGTTTTTAAAAAAAAGTTTCTTTCTTGCATTTTCTCTGTTTGGTTTCCACTCAATGTACTACCACATTTGTCACAGAAACACTGGTAGCAGAAGTTGGTCTCGTTTGACGTATTCACTTGGATTATAGGAGACTTCAAATCAGTTCCTGGTTCAGTTCTAGTTTTCTATAATCCATGCACGCCTGAGTTCTCCAAAGGACACATAGAAGTGATAGTAACAATAACACTGCCTTTTTCTGACCTATCTTTACAGCATTGTGTTTGGAACGGTGCTCTGTCTCACACACAGTCCAGTCTTGCTAATAAAAAGGACAGTCAACAATTTTATCATGTCCTTAATGAAGAAAATCTCTAAGATGCCATTGAACTGAAGATAAATTATGATAATTACAAAAAAGTGGAGCACAATTCCCGCCTCCCTTCCCCTCCCCCAACAGATTGCATCTTGGATTCACCAAAGCTGTCTTTCATTGGATCACAACATAGGATCCATTCAGTATGGAATGAGTGTTTGCTGCAAATCCTCTAAATCTCCAGTGTGACATTTGCCCTGCAGGCATAGACTATGGACATCAGAGACAGTGCAGGCCCTGTACTGGCATTTGTGAAAATAATAGGCTATCCATCAGACAGCAATTTTCCTCACTCCAGGGTCCCAAGATGAGAAAAGGTTAGTCCTACAGGCCTAAGGGAAACTGCATGGCACAATAGAGTTCACACCGCCACACAATTGTTATGATTTCTTGAGTTGATAAACACTGTTGTTGTTGATAACCATCTCAGTTTCTGGAGAAATATTATAAAGTGAGCTCAAAGCTTGGCACTGAAGAAATTATTTATTTTTGCAGAGGTACTGTGTAGCTGTTTTGCTGTTGTGAGTGCTAAATTAAACATGATAAAGACAGAATCTTGAACCCTCAGGCATCTATGACAAAATGCAAATTTCCTGCTGCTTAGCTACAGCACCACAAAACTCTTTGTTGGGAGCTCTTCACTCTGTAGAGAATATCAAATATTTGATCCTCTTTCCCTTGATGTCAATAGGGCTTTAACTTCGTCAACAGCAAAGGCAAGCCCCTAAAACCTTGTTTGATCAAGTTGTTCCTAAAAATGTTAGCAGAGTGTGATGAGGTTTCTCTGTCCCTGGAATAGTGTCCCTAGATGTTCAGGAGCCCTCCCCAGGTGCAAGGTAGTTGTTGTGGACAGAACTGCAAAGCTGGTCAATGAGATGCAGAACAAACAACTTTTAGCTCCAGGAGTAACACACAAAATTGCTCTTAACACCCCAAGTGCATCATCATCACTGCTACTTGCCTCTGCTCCATCTAGCTGGTTTTTTCTCTGTCCTCAGGACACAACAGAGGGTAAAAGGAGTGAATTGGGCAGTGAAGCCACAGCTTCAGTCTTAGAGAAAGATGAGAGCAATTTCTTTCTTTCTTATCAAAACTGAATGTACATGGTCAAGTGACACTACAGGATCTGGAGCCTGCGGTTTTGTTTTAGTTAGTTTGTTTGTTTTCCAAAGACTATTAATAATCTCTCTATGTATCTAAACTGTTTATCTGACTTATAGAGTTGTATGAATACTGGGCATCTTTTCTGATTACTTATGTACTGAAATGTTAGGAACTGCAGTATTTTCTTTCACTTTGGGTTTAAAAATTACATATGAGCAATATTCCAATAAAAGCATTTAGAAATAAAAACCATAATGTTTTGAGTTTTAAAATTATTAGTTATCAGTATTTGCTAAGTTAACATCAGCTCACAAAAAGTTTAGCTCCAGTGAGACAGGCTCTTATTTTGTTTGGAATCACTGCAGTTTGCACATTAGTTCTGGGCACCTCTACTTCCTGAAGGTTCCAACCCAATAGAAGTTAAATGGGTCTATTTGTTAAAGCTGGTGAAATTCAAAACATGCATGTTTGGTTTGAAGGTTTTTTTTCTTTTTTGCTTATTGTATAACACCTATTATGTGATCTAAAAGTTCGTCAGTATCATACAGCAATAAATGTCTTCAGCAAATCCAAGTCCTCTGTGTTTCATGTTTTCAGTGGCCAAGCTGCAGCAGATGTTTATGCACAGCAAATACCGAGAACATAAGGAAGACATATCACAAACAAGAAGTTATTTGTGCCACAGAATGTGTAATTTTTATTTTACTGTAACACACTAGAGGAGATACAGACACGCTAAACCAGAATGTACTTGATCAGCAAAGGTGATGCAAACTTCTGTTGTTTGTTCATATTTAGCTCCAGCGGTTTGCACCATGTTGAGTGTGTTGAGGAACATTTTCTATTCCAGTATACATTGGATTTCCAGTGTGTATTGGATATCCATGGTCCTATAGGCTTTCCAATGAAAACACAGCATCTGGGTGTTTTTGTTTGTTTGTTTTATGTCTTTTTATTTGTAAATACTTTGGTGAAAACACATTTGTTTGAATGAGGCTTGCAGAAAACAACAAAGCATATATCTGCTTTTGGCTTCACTTCTGCAAATCACTCCTTAAAAATACAAATCCATATACTTGGAAAATATCTTTGAAGGAGTTAAGAATTTGTTATCCAATTTTAGGAGTAATTTTCCAGGTGTGTGCATCCAGGATAAGTACTATTTCTATATCACAAGATACAGCACAGAGTGCAACCACTGTGAAAAGCAAGAAACTTTACCTTAACCTTATATGTGAACATTTACCATACATGCTGTTGAACACTGGCTGTGCCTTCAGAGTTGTCTGGTTGGAAGCAAGCACAAGCAAGGGTTAATTTTATTGCCATCCTCAAGTACTGCTGTAACATGAACACACTATTGATGAAAAAAGGGTGTTTTTTTTCTTTAGCTTCCAACAGCCCTACTAGAGTAGATTGGAATAACATAAATTTTATCCTTCCATTCTCTGTGAACAAAATGGATATTTCCAATCAATTGTAGCTGTGTGACTGTGATAAAAGCAATCAGATTACACAGGTATCACAGATAAAATCAGCGCCTGAGTACTTCAGTATTTGTGATGTTAATGTTCTTTCTCCCTGATGTTTTGGCAGCTTTAAGAGAACTCTTTTGTTTCTGTGAACACACATTTTGTCATGGAGGGATGGATTCTTGTTTCCCTTCCCATGAAGAACTCTTGTAAATTCATCATTGGCAACCAGGAGAAGCTGTGTTGGTTTTGGCTGGGGAAGAGTTAATTTTCTTTACAGTGGCTGGTATGGGGCTGTGTTTTTGGATTTGTGCTGAACACAGGGTTGATAATATAGAGATGTTTTTGTTATTGCTGAGCAGTGCTTACAGACACCCAAGGCCTTTTCTGCTTTTCATACTGCCATGGTGCTGAGAAAGTTGGGAGTGCATGGGAGGTTGAGAGGAGACACAGCTGGGACAGGTGACCCAAACTGAACAAAAGGATATTCCATACCATATGACATCATGCTCAGTATACAAAGTGGGGCGAAGAAGGAGGAAGGGGGGGGTTGTTTGGAATGATTGTGTTTGACTCCCAAGTAACCACTATGTGTGACGGGGCCAGCCCTGCTCTCCTGGAGATGGCTGAACACCTGCCTGCCCACGGGAAGCAGTGAATTACGTCCTTATTTTGTTTTGCTTCTGTGTGTGGCTTTTGCTTTCCCTATTAAACTCTCTTTATATCAGCCCACAAGTTCTCCAGATTTTACACTTCTGATTCTCTCAGTCCTGTTAGTGGGGGAGTGAGTAGGTGGCTGTGTGTTGCTAGGCTGCTGACTGGGGTTAAGTCACAACAGAAGTAAGAACAAATACAGAACAGAGGTTCAAGCCCTTTATGAGGCTGGAAGGGACTTGTATCCCTCCTGGTCCTTGAAAACCCAGTGGGATTCAGCAGCTCTGCAGATTGTTTTGCAAATCTCCTTCTCTGAACTTTGCTGTAGGACATGTTCAGCACTGCTGAGGCTGCTCTGGCACGCAATGATCAGTGTCCTACTCTTTGCCCTTGGTCTTATTTGGGATCTCCACTGAGACTACCAATATGACTGACAGTGCTTTTCATTATGTAGACCATCTGACTCCTGAAGCTTGGATTGCCATGACCTAACCCAACTCACTTTGAGTGGGCGGCAGAGCCAGCCTGCACTGCAAGAAGCCCTCTGAGAGACACAACCATGAGCCAGATGCAGAGCAGAGAACATGGTTATAGAGTGGATTTGGGAAGTTCAGAATTACACCTCCTCACACATGATTTTACCCCAAGTGTCTTCCAAGCAAGCAAACTACCCTTGGCTGCCTTTTGTTTGCTTTTTGTTTGGAGCAAATTTTTACTATGTGTGTTCAGATCAAGTGCTGGAGTGGTTATTTCAGCTGTTCAGAGCAGACTCATTTTGCAATGGCCTTGTCAGAAAACTTGGTCCCCAGAAATATCATTTTGGCAAAAATGATATATTGCCTGTTTAAATTTTAGCTCTTGCTAATGGTATTCCCTTTTTGCAGAAGCGAAAAGGGAGCATGACTTACACAGCTGAGCTGGCCTTTTCCTGTGACCTCCAGTGGCCGACACCATGGGTTCACAGCAAGGTTTTCCAAAACAAGTTCTGTCAATCACATTTCAGCTTCACTCAATCACATATTCAAGAGGCCTCCAACTTGCTTTTAAAACCAGATGTTTCTAGTCTGCCCTTCTAAAGAGAAATTCAAAGCTCAACACTGCATGAATGATTAAATTTATAAAACTGGAAAGCAAGTGGAAAAAGACAAGTAAAGCATTTGCCTTACAATTATAGATGTTTGGAACTGGCAATATTTGCAGCTTTTTACTATTTATTAGAAATACAAAGAAATAACTGAGCACCTGAATATCTGAAACTAGAAAGATTTGCACGACTGTGCCTTCAGCTTCAGTCTGGAGCTTCATTTACGTTTCTAATTGCTCCTGAGTCTCCTGTCACATTCTCTTGACCTACAACAGTCATTACTGCAGTCATGAGGGGTCACAGAAATGCCACTAGTCTCCTAGTGCTAAGGGTATGAAGAGGGAGGTATGGAAACATAGGAGCTGCTTTAAAAAATCAGTAGGACTCTTATGTTTTCCTGTCAGTATCTAAAAACGCTTGGTCAGGCATAGATTGAAGAGCAACTGTAGTGTGGCTACTGGATCATAAAATCTGCTTTCTTTTGCTTATTTCCCCTATATAGTTTGCCAACCCCAGAAAGCTTGAAGTGATTCTTGTCTTTCTTCATGCTTTTGATTTTTAAAGAGGCATCCAGTGGCATCTTTCTTAAAAGTAATCTGAAAGACAAGGAGGGCAATGCCAGTGATGCCAGCAGAGGAGCCAGCAAAAATCAGGGGAAATGCTCTTGCAAAGAGATTCTTTCCTGTCTGTCACCACTACCAGAGAGGAAGAAAGCAGCACTAGCAGGAAATGACCTGCTAGATTGTTTCTGCTTCTAAATCAGTAAATAAAGTCTCTGCAGTTCCTCTGGAAAGTATTCTGCACTTATTGTGGACCAACTCTAACATTCAAGTCAAAACGAGATTAATATCTAACAGCAGCTGCTTAATCATGAGCAAAACAACAGTCACCTTGGCTACTTTTGGATCAGATTTTTAAATCATGGCATAGATAGAACTGCTGAGCTCTTCAACCATAATGCAGTTTTAAGGTAATTTATTAACATGGAGTCAAATCTAGAAAAACAAAGAGTTATCTGAATTTTTTCCTTTGTAATGTAGTAGATTTCTGCTTTGCAGAGGGTTCTCCATTGCCCAAGGCAATTGTATAAGGCCCTGAACACAGAACTACATGCAGTAAAATCTGAAATTAAAAGAATCCTTTGGTGTCCTGAATTTCAGCCTAAAACTCTTCACAAAGTCGGTGATTTCTATTGATATTGATTGCTTACTCCCTCAAAGAACTTCCTGTGCAACAAAACTCTGGGGAAAAAAATAAAAAAAAGAAAGAGAGAGAAGAAACAAATGCGTAATCATTCAAATCTGCAGGCAGTCAGGATTTTATAGGATTGCATATGTGGAAACAGTAACAGTTTGGGAATCTCCTGTCTGTCGACTTTTGTTTCTTTGTTTAAGGTTTGGATAAATAACTCAGAGAAGTTTTATTTCAACACTTATTAATGCAAAACTTCCAGGAGAGTTGATCTGACAGTTCTTGTGATTATGTAAATAAAAAAGCTGAGAAGTCTTTTCAAGCTTGTGAAGAGACTTGTATCTTTCATACTGAAGTAGTTTGATGCCAAATGAACATAGTCTAGGCTCCACAAGCAGAATTTAAATCTCTCCGGGGAGTGTGAGTATTTGGCACCTAATTTGGTCAAGATATCTATTTCTGATTACTCCTAGGAGGCATTCAGAGTTTCAAAGTCACGAGTCTACTCTGACTCACTCTCTCTTTCCACTACATTGAAAGGTCATCAGTAGAGAATAACCTACCTTTTGTATCCAAGTCATGTGTCCAGCATGAGGACATTCTGATGATAATCTTCTTCTCTTACACAATTTCCGTTAGTTTTTTTTTTTTTTTTAATCCCATATAATGGCTGGGTAATTTTATAAACACTTTTTCAGTCAGATAGTGAGTGGCCTATTCAAATTTGTGCTGTTGCCCAGAGATCTACCTTTACTTTCAGTGGAAAAACTAAGCTTTTTTATTTTTTGTCTTCACTCTTAGGAAGTAGTTGTTTTGATGTATCTACATGGCAATGATCTGTGTAGTATATTCTTTCATATCTTATCCTGTTTTTGCAGTTCTTTGACATGTGATTAAGCCCTTTTTTACATGCAGCACAAGCTTCGGTTACCACCTACCACATTGGTTGAGTTTTTGGAAACAAAGGCTGAAGAATTTGGTAGGATTCTCCTAGACAGTAAAAAGCATTACATCAACCTGGAAGTTAAGCACTGAATTGGGGGATGCAAGATGCTTTCACACACTGGAGGGAATTAAAAACTGAAAGGAATGAAATAGAGAGAAAATTGCAATTACAATGCTCTAAGACTTATGTCAGCATTAAAACTCACTATGGGGTAGACTCAAATTTAGAATTGATCCCAGACAGAGCAAAATGATTCTTAATAGTCTTGTAAGATGGATTACTCTCCAAAACTGGACAGATTCCATACATTGTTGCAATCCCAGAACTCCAAGTAATAAAAGATGCACTACGTTTAATTGGAGTTGGCAGTTAAACAAAACATAGTGGTGCTGTCATATTGAAATGGATGCAATTTTAAATGATTCCATGGTAAAAGATTTCCTACTGTTTATCTGCAGATACTCTGCAAAACTAAAGAAAAATAATGACTCCCATAACCATGGGGCATGGATTGCTATTTTTTCCTTCTATTTACAGCACAGACCATAGGAGGGAAATTATGCAAGGAAAGCTGCTCATCAGTTTTCAAGCTGGGGTTTCAATCACAAATGCAGCCTGACAGCAGACATTTTCCTCTGTCAAAAAGTAACAAAATAACTCAAAAGAAAGAAAATGGGTTCTGCAAATGAATTGGTGATTCAGGAAAAAAAGACAGAAGAAGGAGTCAGTGATTAGGAAGCCTGAGATGCTGCTGTGTGTGAAAAATGCATACAAAATAGGAGGGCTTGGTCACTGCCATGTTTTTGGTTTTAATTTGTTGACCAAATGGATGGTCAGGGAGGAGTACAGCTGTGCTCATCTCTAATAATCTGCATCCATCCAGCTCACATCCCTGTTGAGGAGCTAGGGCATAGATGTACCTGCATGCTTGGCAGTGCCAACTCTAATTGCTATTAAAGGTAATACAGGCTTTTAGAGACACAAGAGCTTCAAACTTTCAGGGTGCCAAAAGGGAAGGGCACCTTCTGATCTATACTGACATGCCAGGATTGTGCATATAGCACCTTCCTGGCAATAGAACTTTCTGGCAATACACACTGAAATTCAATCTATCTCAAATTACTCTTTAAGGGCTTCTTAAAATATTATCATGAAGTTCTAGTACCTCCTCAGTAATGTTTGTGGTCTCTTAGTTGCTTTCTTGTTTGTGAATAATACATGGCTCACTGTGGGTGTAAGTAACCCTCCTGAGAGCCTGAAATATCTGTTTCTATTCAGATGATCTATTACTTTCACCGTTTCTTTTTACTAGCATCCTGAATACATCTGAAATGCTTATACAGGCAGAAAAAAAACTTACTCTTGAGCCAATTATGATGCAATTAATTGTTACTGGGTGTAACAAAATCAAGTTCCAGACAGTCACAGGAAAAAAGGGAAATCTCTTCCCCATTATTTCTTTATTTTTGGTGAGTAATAGCATTATAATACCTCTTCATTGAAGGTAATTAATGTTCTAAGTTCTCCTTCAAGAATACACAGAAAAAATGTTACTCTGAAACATAGTTCTCATCAAGAAGGTTGAATGCATCAGAGAGTAACTAGATTTCTGTCCAGGTAAACAGTGACACTTCTAGAATTTGATACCTGAAGCCTCATTGATTTGTACTTCAAAGTATTTGCTGTGCGGCACTGGCAAAGACAAACATCTGATCAGCTGTGTGGCTTTTTTGGATGGCAGAACTAAGAAAGGCTTATCAAGAGCTTCTTTTTCTTGCCAATGGACAAAATATCCAGCTACCGAAATTTTCAAAAGATCTGGTTCTTCTCAAAGATCTGATGGGGGCGAAAGTCATCAAGGAAGAGGTCACAGTTTTATCCTTATCTATTGAGGCTGGGATGTGACTGGGTGAGTAAGCTCACTGCCTTGCTCTGTTGCCTAGCCTACCTGGTAGAAGACAACATTCAGCAGACTTGTTTTGTAATGTCACAGTCTAATATTCCATCTGGTCTTTTAACAAGCTGCAGAGGAAGAAGGTAAACATCAAGCTTTTCCCTTGTCTGTGACAAAATTAGAAGTGTTTTGTAAGGGTTTACAAATACTGTGTATTGACCTAGTTCTCACCATGATCCCTGTACAAGTGCATTGGTTTATTTTACCTGGAAATGTGAAGAGGGGAAAAAAAAAAAAGGCAAAACGGGAAGAATGGGCTGAGATAAGCCACTTCTCAGCAAACACTTAACAGTTAAAAGACAATGCCAGGACAGGAAAATGCCTGGGGGTTCAAAGATCTTAAAAAAACCCCCCAAAAAAACCAAACAACACATCCAAAAAAAAAAACACCTAGCAGACTTTAAAAGGAAGTTTTTCCTCAAAATAAATATTCTTTGGTTTTAAGAAAGCTTTTCAGTTATTGAATACCCCTTGTCTCTGACTTCCAAAAGAAGACTGACCAGGGCAAACATGGTCGAATGCGCTGTGTAAACACTGCTGATAAACAGGACAATGAAACAGGAGTAGAGGATTTGAGGAATATCATCTTGGCTTCAAATGTAAGTGCCTTGTCAGAGACAGTGTAATAAGAAAACAGAGAAGTTGCAACTGAACAAAAATGGCCTGTAAAAAACCTGGATTTTTTTTTGTATAGTTATTCAGTGCTTGTCAGAAGAAAACACAGCCCTCTGTGTTAGTAGAGCATAAAGGGATGATCTTTTGTTTCATGATTTGCAGCTTGAAAAACTGGCATACATAAAGTAATAAAAACGTTCTAGTGTCATAAAAAAGAAATATTTCTCACAATTACCTTCTTAATTTTCTTGCCACAGTTAATTTATTCACTTATTTTTGTTCTAGTACACTAATACAAGAAAACATTGCAAAAAATTGAAAACACCAAGCAACTAAGACACAAATAATAGCTAATCAAGAGAGGAATCATCCCACAAGGAACATCATCACAACCTCCATCTCCCACCCAAGGAACCTCAAGGATGACTTGGTCCAGTTTAACCTTCCCACTCCTCTCCGTTGTCTGCCCAGACAGAGGAGATTTACAGTGGGCAGTCATAAGAGCCTGAAATAACCAGATATCCCTCTTTTGCTGCCTGGCTTCTCCTTGCACTCGATCTTGAAATGAAGTCATAGCGCTGCATTTGTGACATACCATTCATTTCCATGGAAACAGATTACCAGTTCACAGGCATGTGTTTATGGCTTCACTGCTACATAAAGAGAAGGAACTGATCTCTATGAAAGAAAACTCTTCCTGCAAACAGCAGCAATAGACATGGTTTCTGATAGAAATAGACGTATTATCACATTTCTCATTTCCCTTTAAATTCCAATTGACATGCCAGAGACTGGATGCATGGCTGCACTTACATCTTTGTAATTAGTGATGCATTATTCATAGTGATCCATACCAGATCTGAAAGATGTTATTTCAAGGCTCCATTCTACCTTACTTCCCTTTACTTCTACATTTTCTTTTTTTTTTTTCCCTCTTTCACAAGATATTCAAGTTACAAAGCAGGCATCTTTCCCCACCTTCCATCTTAATTTTTCTCCCATCATCCATCTTAGTGCTCAGAACCCTCTTCAGTATTATTCATTGCTCTTGTCTTTCAAGGATCCTTTGCAGGTGTCTGGTTTAATTGTGCATCTTATGCCTTTTATCCTAGTTTACTAAAAGGCACTAAGATATGCAGAGGCCTGTCATATCAACCAAAATGAACCAGATTCTGCCTAGCTCAGCGGTTTGGAGTTTGACCCAAATCTTTCAGTCCTTGGGATTATCACCAGCATTTTCCTTGGATTTCTCTTTCCATCTTTCCATCGCTTGGCTGAATTGCTGTAAATTAGGGCTGCCCTCAGGCTGTTCTGATTTGCACTCAAGCTGCCCATGGAGCTATTTGGATACGTTAATGCTGGCTGCAGCATAGGCTCATTCCAACTGTTCATCCCCATCTTTTCATCCAGAAGCCACAGGACACTGAATGGGAACAAATGTGAGATCATTTGTCTCCGTAATTGCTTATAAAGAACCTTGGTGGTCCTGTGCAAGTGTCTCAAAAATATCTCCCCTTCCTGAGTGACTCTGAACCAAATGGCCTGGTGTGAGCTACACCTGTGCTCTCCTTGTGTGCTTCTCTGCTATAAGAAGCTATTTTTCCATTTTTCTTGCTGCAGCGGTTCGTGCTGTTGATGAGAAGTTCAACAGGGCAGAAGCTGCTGTTGTTTAAAATTAGACCCTAAGTGACCTACCCTCACAGTCAGGCTGTAGACAGGATGAACACTTTTTCTGAGATCTGACAGAGAGTGCAAACACAAGGGGCAAGAAAGCATTGATCTAATGAGTCTTTCATCTGAGGAAAGCTACCCACTGGGAAGACAGAGTGGAATGACCCAGAATCAAACAAGTGTCTGAGCTCTGGTTGAAGGCAAGGGAAAGGGGATGTTTATAAACCAGGAGCAGCTGTGTAGCCCTTGCTCCCTCCTGGACCTGAGCACACCTGTCCCTGAGTCATTCACCAGGATGTAAATCCAGGCTGATATTCTGTGATATTAAGTGCAATACAAGAATGAAGTCTGGCTGTTGTGATACCTGCCTTCTAGATGGCAACCTGCAAACAGCTCATTGACACAGTGAATGTATCCAAAGGAAAGCAGTGAAGAGGATGAAGGGTCTGGAGCACAAATCTTATGAGGAGTGGCTGAAGGAGCTGGGATTGTTTAGCCTGGAGAAAAAGAGGCTCAGGCAGGACTTTATCACTCTCTACAAGCACCTGAGAGGAGCTATTTGTGAGGTGGAGATTGGTTTCTTCTCCTAGGTACCAAGTGACAGGGCAAGAAGAAATGGTCTCAAATTGTACAAGAAGAGGTTTAGATTGAATATTAGGAAAAGATTCTTCACTGAAAGGGTGGTCTAGCATTGGAACAGGCTGCCCATGGAAGTGGTTGAGTCATTATCCCCAGAGGTATTTAAAAAACATGTAGATGTGGTACTTAGGGACATGGTTGAGTGGTGACCTTGGCAGTAATAGTTTAACTATTGGGTTCAATAATCTTAAAGGTCATTTCCAGCCTAAATGATCCTATGATTGTATGAGATAAACTCAAGGGAACAGGGGTAAGAATAAAAAAGATGGAAGAGAAGAAAAGTCACAAGTGGTGAATGATCTGCACTCCATTTGTTTCTTCCAGGAATATGTATTTTAATGCACTCAGCATCAAAGATATGAAGAACTGCTGCAAGTCAGAACACATTAAAATATTACCTTATGTAAATTTTCAAAAACAACTTTAAATAGCAGATAAAATGTATATCAAATTAATATATGCACAGAAAATATGATAACAAAATAAGACACCATTTTGCTGGTATAGTATTTATCATTATGCTATTTATTTTCTGTGTAAAAGAGTGGCCTCTGGTCATAAAAATTTATCCCAGGGAAGGCCATGGGACTACTTGTCTGTGTAATGCTTGCAGGTTTTTGCTGTACTTTGGTAGCTGACTATCAGAAATATTTCTTTGTTCTATCAACTAAATAATTAATGGATATAACATGAAAAGCCCATTTTCATTTTGTTGGGCATCATGGAAGCTTCTCATGACACCTTTTCACCTTTATTCCTTTTTTTTAGAAGTTTCCATCAGCTTGTTTCACAAAAGGCATATATAATACGTGTGGCCTTTGTTAATCATACAGCCCTAGTGTTAGGCTGCATGCCTATGCCATATCCTATATACTTTTCATTTCCCTTCTTGAATCTGGTTGCCCATATAGTAACATGATGACATGCGGAATAGCTCCCCTTGGCCCACAGACGTGATGAGAAAGCTGTGAGTGGCCAACTTTCCTTTATGCTCTTTCAGGACCCATCCAGGGTGTACTTCAATGTACCAAAACGTGCCTCAGCCCCAAAATATTCTCACACTTCAAGCATACTTGAAGTTTTGCAATAAAAGGACCCAGTGTTTCCACATTATACTGATCTGCTCTGTGTGGACATAGTGGCCTGGATGGGCTTTGTGTTTTGTAAAGCAGCAGTGGCAAAATTTGAGTGGTAGGTGAGTGTGTGTGATGGTTTAGTTTTCTTGGTTTTGGTCTGGGCCTTCCTTGGCAGCAAGGTCATAACTAAGGAAGTATTCCACACTGATCCTTCATGTAATCAGGTGTATATAAAGACAGGAGGAAGATTTCCTCCCTCCTTTTGCTCCTTTTGTTTTTGCTCTCTTCTCTCTCCTGTTCGTGTGCTCGAAGGACATCAGCTCTCTGTGCTGGCTTTAGCTCTTATCTCTCTGGGCTGAGGCCTCTCGGAGCAGCTGCTGTCCCAGCCGTACGGAGGGGAAGGACCTGCTTTCTTTTAAGGGGAGCTTGGTGAGAATTGATTGTATTAGTTACTTATTGAGTTTTTCCCTGTTTACGTGTGTGCGTATTTGTTTTGTTTGGTTTTACCCCTTTTTGTCCCATTTCCCTTTCCCTTTTCCCTTTTTCCCTTTTGGGGGGTTGTTCTGGGATTTTGTTCTGTAGATTCATAGTGTTTAATTGCATATAATTGTAATATATGTGAATATATATATATATACTTTTACTAAAATTGTCTTTGTGGGTACTTTTTTTCCTTCTCTCTTGGGAGGGGGAAATCCATGTGGCCAGCAGTTGGGCTTGGCAAGGAGCCAACCCAAACCTCCACAGTGTGGCAGAGTTTACACAATACCTAGAAGTACCTAACATGCAGCTTATACCAGCATTCAGACCACCTTTGAAGGTCTTCTGACATGTATAACTACTGGCATTATGTCATTTCTGAGGAAAAAAATCCAGAGCTGTTGATGCTGTTAAGTTGTCTCTTACTTTACTGGACTTGCCTGGGGCAAACGTTAACAGTGATACTAAATTATACATTGACAGAGACACAAAGATATAACTTTTGAAATAAATAATTGTCTAGACTAATTTTGTCTCTCAACAGCAGCCTACAGCAGCATCAGAAAGTAGTACAGACCTAAAAGTGAATTAGTACTTGGCTCACTGGTACAGAGGAGCTGGACATTGTCATCCTCTTTTCAAAGCCAGGAGAAGTAAAAAGATCAAGACCAATCTGCTCAATCAGTTTTCACTCAGCTCAAGTACCTGCATTAGAAAAGATTAAACTGAGATTAAACTCCACATCTTGACTACAATACTTTTCCTGAAACATGTTCCTGAGAGCTTCTTGCTACTCAAAACTCCTCGACTGTTCATCATTAAGTATGGAATCTGTGTACTGTCACTCAAAGCATCCTCTAAATGCTCTTCTCTAAGCAGAGGGGCTTGATTTGCTCTCTGTTTGTATCAATCATCTAAGCGATCTTCTATGACACCCATAATGGAGATTTTTTGTTTGTGCGGCTTCAATTAACTCACTTGGATAAAAGTACCTACACAAATCACCTGCTTTAGAAAAGTGTTGAACGCCTGTGGCACCTAGTTTACCTCGGGTCTTCCCGAGCAATGCCCTTGTGCTTTTTGGTCATTGATGTCCCAGTCAAAGAACTTTAGGAATAAAGACACATGTGATAAAGGTGGCTGATATTACACAAAAGAGTAGAAGAGACATGTGACCAGCCACAGCAGTGGGTCCCTGGTAGATGGAAGCCCTGCTGAAACAGTGTTTTCTAGATAAACAGCAAAGTCTGCTTTCTGCAACCCACAGCAGTTTTACTCTCCAAATCACATTGTCAATTCAAACTGGGAGATAAGTGCAACTGGCAAAATATGGGGTCATGACTTGTCCCTTTATGGGAAGCATTACATTTAATAAAGTGTTTTTTCATCCACATAAACACCTAGTGTACCAATAACAAAGACCATTATGTTGGTAGGAATTAAGCAGCTGTAGCTGCAATTCCTGCCACTCTGTTGCTGTGGAGCTAATCCTAACACAGGAGAAAAGATCCTGCCTTTTTGCTTTATCCCCTGGACAACCATCCTATATAAACAAACTGCTACCTCATTCCCATTGATGGAAAATGGTCCTTACCAGTGGTGCCAGAAGGGCTCAATTGAGCCTGTGCCAAAAGAACAAATGGTGTCAGCACATTTCTTAAGAATCCAGGTGACAACATCACAACAACACATTAACCTTGATATAGAAACACAAAAAACATCATTATAATTGTCTGACAGAAATGTGCCCAGTGGTTTCTAGGTCATGAGGGGCACAACACAATATGTTCATAGCAGAGACTGGGTTTTTTTCCTTCTTGTCCACTACCCATGGCTTTCATTCCCTTTGACTTCAGTACTTGTCTTCCTCCTATTCTCCTCCTATTCTATTCCTTCTCCTCTGAGCTCCTCTCCTCCTGGACAGTTACCTCCAGCTTCACTAGCTCTTCAGTTCTTTCCATCCTCATCTCCCTTTCCTTTAATTTGGATAAATCTATTTGCCAGGTCAACAACATCTTTCTGCTTCCTATTATATTCATAGTGACACTTATCTTTGTCCTCTTTCTTTTTTTGCCAACTTTGATTTATTTCTCAAAACTGTTACTATCCTTTTCCATAAAGTATCCCCACATCTTCAGAAGAATATACCATGATCTTTCTCATCTTACTTCCATTCCTACTCACAAGTCTTTCCTCCCTCCCATCCCAAGTTTTTCTCCTGCTTTTTTCTCCTTATACCTGCACTGTCATAGGAGTTCTGTCCCATGCCATATCACGTGGTTTTCTTTTTTTCCTTTTTTATCATGCTATTTTCACTTTCTTAGTGCCTTTTCCTCTCCTACTATGAGGTTTATTGTCTTTCCCATATTAAAATTACTCTTGACTTCCCCTTGCTCCTCCAGCTACTGTTCTATTTTCTTTCTTCATCTCCAAGCTCACTGAATAATGTCTGGTCACACATTTAGATTCCATCCTTGACTCTCCGAGGTGGCTTCTTCCCACTGCATTCACCTGCATCCGAGCTTAAGGAGGTCTTCAGCAATGCCTTCTAATCAAAATTTTAAAGAAAACACTCCATCCTTAGATATGCCAGTCACTTTTGTCTGAGGCAATCCTATTTTTTTCCTGAAATTGCTCTTCCTCTAGCCAGCTGTGACTTTGGTGTTACCTGGTCTTACTTTCTTTAGTGTATCTGTGAAAATCATGTCCTTACCTTCCCTGACCTCTCAATGGGGGTCCTAAATATGTTTGTCCTTGCTTCCATTCTCAGTCATCTTTATATCATACCGCTGTTTAATCTCATCAACAGAGCACAAATTCAATTATCCTCTCAATACAGATGACCTACAAATCTCTTTTCCTGCCCAAGACTTCGTCTTTAAAATCTTGGCTGAGTATCATCATAGTACCAAATTCTCATTAGCTGCAATACTGTTAACCTTGTTTGTGAGTTCTGCTCTGCATCAAACATTAACTCTCTCTGTTCCCTGAAATCTCATCCTGACGTGACATGTCCCTATTTTTCTCTTAGTCAGTGCAATGTCTGTTAGCTCCCACTTCCAGCTGGTTCCTGGTATCACTTTGCAGCATTCATTTATAATTAGTTACACATATTGCAATTTAATTTTACTGGGAATTAAAAAACTAAGTATTTTTAGAACTAGATTTAAACTTGTACATACTTATAAGTTTGCTTCCCAGCTGAGCTGCAAGCTATGTGGCATTTCAAAATAAATATGGTTTATTTATTATAAGATATATATTGAAAATATACATCCTCTGTCATTTGAGATACTGCCTCTTATCCAACTATCCAACAAAATCCCTTTTTGTCCTATCTCAGTCAGTTAAATGAAACTTTCTTGAGCAAATTCTTGTCATCGTCCAGCTGGATCAGATGTCCGTTTCCCAAGTGCAGACCTCTTCCTGTGCAAACTCTTACCTTGCTGCTAACTCTGTTCCCCTCTTCTGCAGAGGTCTTAAGCACTCTCTCAGCCTACTTCTATCCCACTCATTTTTGCTTTTAATGAGCCCTGAGCACTTGCCTTTCATAATTTCCTTGTTCAATTTTGAAATGAACATTTCTATACTGTCTGCTAGGCAGCCCCTTACACTCAATGGACAATCCATAAGTATGTGCAAAAGATATTAATTTTCCTCTAAAAGCTGTCTTATAACATTTCTTTCCTGGGTAGTCCTGGAAAAAAACACTGTAAAGCAGAGCTTTTGCTGTGTGAGGGCTACTGGCATGGATCAATATTCATTGTTTCTAAATTTGTTGTTCTATTTATTGTGTCATGACCTATACTTGACTGCAAATTTTTTTGATTGGGGATTATTTGTTCTGTCCTGGTACCGGATGTTACAAAGCAACATAGACAGCTACCACTTACCACATGTAGGAACTGTATTTTCAGCATGTTTTAATGAAATAAACTGTCACCTTCTGCTAATATTGTTCATCCTATGTAATGAAAATGAAGAGCAGGTCTTATAGCAAGTTTATTTTCAGTCTTTAGTAAAGTAAAAAAAAAAAAAATTAAATGATTTTCCTGAAATGTTTTCCAGTTTCCTGTTGTTCTCAGCAGTTTCCCCAAGACAGCAATCCTAGATGTGCAAACACTGTTGGTTAGAGCCTGAGGGTTCATTTCCAGCCTCTGCCTCCTAATGCACTCAGAGGTGAGGAAGGCAGGTCTCTGCTTACTTATGCTGTAAGCAAAGGTGATAATTTAAAGCCCAAATCCAGTGACTTTCACTTGTAAAATAATAAATAGATATCTAGAGAGAGAAATGTTTTTTGTAGGAATGAAATAGGTGCGTATTAGCAGCAACATGGGTATTTTTCCACAAGGGCAGCCAAGTGTAACAGTCACCCAGAAATCTTTAGCCTCAATGCTTTTCATTGCACTCAGTTGGTGGTCTCCTGACATTCCAATAATTTGGATGACAAATGGCACTTTTTCAAGTGTGTGTACCACAATTATCTGGCATTATGCCCAGCAGAATAGGAAAGATGGACCTGGAACTGTATTATATTTTCAGATAACAAGATATATGATTTCTCTGAATCATTTCAAAAGATATAAAATAGCTTTTTTATTAAAAAAAACAACAACAAACAAACATGGAAAAGAAGAGGGGCTGTTAACTTGAGTTTCAAACACTTGATTTTCCACACAGGCATAGATGTCTAGGGAATACACACTTCTTCCCTCTGCTCTGTAAACCCCCAAAGTAGTACCAAAGAAGTACCAGTACTAAAACTGCGTTACCTCAAGTAAACTGCTACAGCACATATTTCTCTGAGCTGGTGATGATTCAACACTGGTTGAGAAGAGGGCAGATCCGTGATGCCCTCTCTGACACATGTTCTTGAGCATCTCCTCTATGGCTAAGAAATTTTTGTATTTCTCAAATTCATTAAAAAAAAAAAAGAAATAAAAGAAAGAAGAGCTGTACATGTACCCATATGTGACTAGATCTATAGGGTGAGACTACTTCAATCATTTGCCATTCAGGCCAAGTTATTGGCAGCTCTAGCAGAGTGGAGTTCCTGCTCAATGCACAAACACAGTCTGGTAATTGGTGTATGGAGAAAAGTACTACAATGATAATTTGATATTTCATTGTATTAGTTATTCAAATCATGCATCTCAGTCCATCTGTGCATTATCTTCCACAGTAACATATTATAAATGATTCTGGTTTGTAGAATACATTTGAGATATATGTATGTCTCCTATTTAAATACTAGTCAAATATGCTAGTTAGCTTAATATTAGTTTAACACTAGTTAAAGAACTAAGGTTTATTTTGGTGTTTCTCCACAACCATGTAAATACAAGATATTTTCAGCTTGGGATAACATCCACTTGAGTTCATGCTAAGAAAGACAATAAATTTAAGTAGCAGCTGGTCATTAGAAGCTTATATGTTTCATATTCGGTACACACAGGAATCCTAATCCTAAACAAATTATATTAATCACAATTTAATTATGTGGATGCCCTATTAAGTTAGAATTAGGGGCTAGAGTAGGCAATGAAACTAGTCTGAGTTTTACCATCTGCAGATCAGGCTTTGCATGTCCTTCTGGATATTTTTAAAAATATTTAAATATTAAAAGTAGCAATCCCCTATGGATATTTAAAACACCTCTGACAGTTGGCACTTTTCCACTATTAATGACTAAGCAGGGTTCCCTTTCACTTGTCTGTGTAATTTAGTCATCATTTAGTGATAAATTATGGAAAAAAATATTTTGTTGTTAGAGTGAAAATGAATAGTGTTAGTTTCTGAAGTGGAAAGATGCTGAAGAGTCACACCTTGACAGCATCTCCCACAACATGCTTGTCTCCAAATTGGAGAGGTATGAATTTGACAGATATACCCCTCAGTGGATAAGGAAATGGCTGGATGGTTGCACTCACAGTGTTGCATTCGATGGCTCGAAGTGCAGGTGGAGACTGGTGGTGAGTGGTATGCCTCAGGGGTTCATGCTGCTATTGGTGAGGGTTAACATCTTTGTTGGTGACATTGACCATGGGATTGAGTGCACCTTCATCAAGTTTGCTGACAACACCAAGCTGTGTGGTGCAGTCAACATGCTGGTGGGCAGCGATACCATCCAGGGTGAGCTGGAGAAGCTTCAGAGGTGGGCTGTGTGAGCCTCATGAAGTTCAACAAGACCAAATGCAAGGTCCAGCACCTGAGGCAAGGAAACCCCTGGCACAAATACAGGCTGGGCAAAGACTGGATTGAGAGCAGCCTTGTGGAGAGGGGTTTGGGGGTGTGGTTGACAAGAAACTCAACATAAACCAGTGATATGCGCTCACAGACCAAAAATCCAGCTATGTCCTGGGCTGCATCAGAAGAAGCGTATCTAACAGGTGAAGGGAGGTGACTCTTCTCTACTCTGCTCTTGTGAGACTCTGTCTGGAATCCAGCTCTGGAGCCTTCAACTTAAGAAGTATGTGGACCTGTTGGAATGGGTCTAGAGGAGAGCAAGAAAGATGACCAGAGGACTGGAACACCTCTTCTATGACAAGAAACTGGGAAAGCTGGGATGTTCAACCTGGCAAAGAGCAGCCTCAGGAGTGACTTTCTAGTGTTTAATGTGGCTCTACAAGAAAGTTGGATAAGGAATTTAGACAAGGACATGCAGTGACAGGACAAGGGACACTGTCTTTAAACTACAAGAAAGTTGATTTAGATTGGATGTAAGGAAGAAATTTTTTTATAATGAGGGTGGTGAGAAAGTAGGACAGGTTACTAAGAGAGGTTGTGGATAGCCCATCCCTGGAAGTGTTCAAGGCCAGGTTGGATGGGGCTTTGAGCTACGTTGTTGAGTGGAAGATATCACTGCTTGTGGTTGAGGGGTTGGAACTAGATGATCTTGAAGACCCCTTCCAACCCAAACCATTCTTTGACTCTATGATCTTTCATTAGAAGCCTGGGATTTGCAAACGTACAGGAGTTCACACAAGCTATTTCAAAGCAACAATCAAATACTGAATTTTGAAGAAGCAGAAGTAGGTGCATGTTTTCCATATACTGAAGTTCTCATTCTGTCATCAGAAAAAATGCCCATTAATTTTACTGAAATTTTCCTGAAATGAAATCTAAAGACTCTGCATGCATATACCCACATGAACCCTCATTGGCTGTGGGGTATTTTCTGTGGCAAGTACAGGTTTTTAACTTTTTGGAGATACCCAGATAAAGAGAACCACGTGGGAGTGTCAGATGTCACTCAGGAACTCTGAGAAGTGTCTTTCTGGAGTAGCAGCTAGAGATGAGACTGCACACCTTGGAGCATATCAGCTGGTAGTAAACACTACTTCAGTTAGCTGAAGCCCATACACATTTTTAACTGTTCATTCATATATGCATTTTGAATGTGTAAAAATATATAAAATAGTTAGAACTTTGCCATTCCCATTGTAAATTGCACCTTAAAACCCAGAGAGATGTTTCTGCCCAACTTCAACTGCCCTTTTCTAGCAATCTTGCACAACTTCACCCGAAGTTTATTCCCACTTCCATCTGGAAATGGAATTGAAACTCAGAAAACCTAAGCTATGTGTGAAATGAGTTACCCTGAGGATCTCCCTGATGCCAGGCACAACAACTTTAAGACCACCTAGTGACTGAAATAAGGAGAGAGAATATTAGCCAGAAGCAGATGAAAGCCTGTAGGTACTTGGGATCATCTTAATATAAAATAGAGTGTGTGAGCACAGAGCATTAAATTGTGCAGCTGGGAATCAATAATCCTCAGCCTTAGGAGCACAAAATAAATGGAGGCTGTAAGCAGGACTACAGCATCAGTCAGCAAACACTTGGCACCCATTTCCATGTGAGGGCCAAGATGCAATACTTGGGGAGCATTCCAGCCGCACATGACTGCTTTTGTTTGTATGGCTTTGGCAGTATAGCTCGAGCAGTCTGCCTCCCTCATTCCTCAGTTTGGTTGCTACCGCTTCGGTGGGTTTGTAAAGGAATCTTGTTTACTGCTTCTAAGTGCCAGATGATCTGTCTTCACTGAATGTCAAAACTCTCTGACACTTCTGCTCTTGTCCCTTGTATCTGTGACCATATAGTTGCCTGTGTCTGCTCACACTTATTTGTACTCTCATGTTTTGAACTAAAGGAATACATTAGAGCACATCTAAAATGGATTATTGTTTTAAGCTCTTTACAGGGAATTGATTTTAGATGGTCAGGTCATTCAGAGGCAAAATTTTTCTAGTATTGGCTACTTGTTAGTTTACATCTAGCCAATGGGCAGATCAAAAGGAAAAATGCAACCACATAAGTGTGTAGACTAATGAGAGATTTAGGATAACACTATCTTGAGGCAGAATAAGATTTACATGAAGAATATGACACTGCCACTTAAAAAAACATGAGCTGCTAAATACATTTTGAAACCTTGCATGATCATGAGATCAGGACACTGATATAATGGATAACTCCTGTTTATATGATATAGAGAACTTCCATGATTTTTCATCTTTCATTTCAGTTTGATGGACAGTCTTGGGAGATGTTTCAGGGAACATGGAAGAAATGTGCCATGTCCAGAAAAGCAACCTTCTGATTTAAATGGCTATTACAAGCTTACCAAGGTTGGAGATCTCAGTTCTTTCAGTTTTGTTTTACGTGTTTTTGCAGAACTTGGTGGGCATGCACTGGAACAGAGCAGTCTGCAATGGATACAGACAAAATTTGTTTCACCACAAGAAGAAACCTGCATTGGGACAGATTGCCAGCAAGGCTGCACCATCCTCACCATTGGAGATCCAGCTGAGAAAAGCCCTGGGAGACCAGATCTGCCCTTACAGTTAACCTTACATGGACCAGAAGGATGGACTAGATACTCTCTGAGTCCCTCCCAGGCTGAATGTCCCTCTCTCTCCATCACGAGATTCTTTAATCTGTGAATTGCTTCTTTGAGGTAACACTTTGGAAGAAAGTCCTTTAGAAGGTTTTACATTAGGTACCTGTAAGGACTTGGAGGAAAACCACAGACAAAAAGCAGTTAGATGGAATGAAGGAATGGTCACAGGTAAGAAAACTCTGTGTGAGGCAGGCAGCTGTTCTCTCTTCTTCCCCTTCACAGTTACTCTTTTTGACCATAGTAGAGCTGATTTAGCTCAGCTGGTTAGAACATGGTGCTAGTAAAGCCAAGGTTGTGGCTTCAATCACTCTGTTGGCCCTTCACTTAAGAGCTGGGCTTCATGATCCTTGTGGGTCCCTTCCAACTCAGAATAACCTGTAACCTTTCAAATTACAAAGGTCAGTTTCATGTAGAGGAGATCCATAACCATTAATTTAAAGATAGTGGTAAAAACAAAAGGTACTTTCTCTTCATGTAAGTGGTCAAACACAGCAAAAGCTTTTAAGCAAGGAAAGAAGTGATGAAAAAAACCTTCATTCTTCTAGTGTTATTTTTAAAGAGTATTGTGTTAATGAATTACAACAGCTATGATCCATGTGAGGAGGGTGAATGCAATTGAAAGTAGCCAAATTCTATTCTTCCTTAAAAAGGATGTCTGTGAATCTTAGCTCCAGCTTCTGTCATTTGATTTAATAGGAACTCTTATTTGGTTTACCAATCTGTTTGTCCAAGGCTCAGGTCTGTGCTGTAGGGTGCCCAAAGACCCATTCCCAGGCAGGACACTCATTCAAGAAGCTGCTATTATTTTACCTGCTTGCTTTAAAGTGTTTTTGGGTTTTCACTCCCCTATCTTCTGTATATCACCCTTTGAATTTGTATTAAAGTTTTTATTATTATTATTATCACTTTTTTCACCATCATGCTTGACTTACTTAATTTTAAAAGACACTGTCCTACAGTCTATATAGCCATGTCCATTGAAAGTAGGGGAATTTACCTCAAATGATAGAGTGTTCACTCGGCATGTGAGAGGTTGTCGTATTGATGCCTGCTTCCTACATTTTGGACTACTCAGTGGATAAAGAATTGGCTGGATGGTCACACTCAAAGAGTTGCAGTACACAGCTTGATGACCAGGGACAGACCACAGACAAGTGATGTTCTTCAGGAATTCATACTGGGACTAGTATGATTTAATATATTTGTCAATGACATGAACAATGCAATAGAGTGGACCCTCACCAAGTTTGCCGATGACTCCAGACTGAGTGGTGCAGTTGGCACGCTGGAGGGAAGGGCAGCCATCCAGAGGGACATGGACAGGCTTCAGAGGTGGGCTTCTGAGAACCTTATGAAATTGAAGGTGCTGACAGTTCAGAAAGCCAACTATATCTTGGGCCACATCAAAAGAAGTGTGGTTGAGGGAGGTGAATCTTCCCCCCTCTCTGCTCACATGAGATCCCACCTGCAGGAATATGTTCAGCAATAGGGCCTCAAACATAGGGAATACAAGGGCTTGCTCAAGGAGGTCCAGAGGAGAAAAACAAAGATGTTCAGAGGGCTGGAGCACCTTGCCAGTGAGTAAAGCCTGAGAGTTGGGATTGTTCAGTCTGGAGAACAGAAAGCTTGGGGAAACCTTATAGCAGCCTTCAGTACCTGAAGGGGGCTATAGGAAAGCTTGAGAGGGACTTCTTACAAGGGCATGTAGTTACAGGACATTGGGGAATGGTTTTATACTGACAGACGGCAGGTTTAGTTTAGACATAAAGAAAAAATTCTTTGCTGTAAGGTTGGAGAGGCACTGGAACAGGTTGCCCAGAGAACCTGTGGATGTCCCATCCCTGGAAATGTTTCCTGTCGGGTTGGATGTGGCTTTGAGAAATCTGATCTAGTGGAAGGTGTCCCTGGCCATGGGGGAATTAAGTGCTCTTGAAGTTCCCTTCCAACCCACACCATTTTATGGTTTTGTGATTCTATGAATGTGTTTGCACCATGAAGATAGGGATGATTTTGAGTTCATATGCTGTATAAAAATGTTGAGATGTGAGATAGAGACTAGTTGAAAACCTTCTATAATGCACCCATCTGCACATTTTGAATACTCAGTAACACAAGTGATTAAGAGTTGGCTTCCTTTGTGGGATAACCCTACAGACCAAACCATTTTGGGCTGCAGCTGTCTCTCTGATCTTGTGACCTGTGAATGTATTTTATATGAGTGCTTTATGTTACTTCCCCTTGTGAAGGATTTTCCCCATGCCTCAGTGCTAAGGCTTAGTACTTTCCTGCTCCTTTGGTGTAAATCCATCATCATCTGAAGTGTAAGTTATATGTACTGTCTTCTGTAGTTGAGTAAAGAGAAAAGAGGAATTTAATTTCCCTGGACCAGTTTTTAAGACACTCCCTCAGGGACACCACTACTGAGCAGTGCCAAATATGTTCTGTGTCTAATACGTAAAGTGGAGATTTCCAGTCCATAGACTGTGAACACAGTGAGACTGCCAGTATGAAAAACAAAGGATTTCTCAGTATTCCTCCTGCTTTAAACTACCAACCCCCCCAGTTCTACAAACAAATAAAGACAGGAGTTGCAGGACTGTTTATGGACCTGTGATTCAATATCTAACATAGACTAGAAAGAAGAGGCACATGTTGAGAAATGAGTATCTACAGAAAGAAATCCATGAATGAATAAATTGTTTGAAGTCTCTGAACTTCATATGTGCAATGTCCTTCTCTCCACTAACTGAAATGGAAACCTGAAAAGCGCTAGCGGTTGGAATTAAACCCTCAGAAAGTAGGACTTCCTAAAGGTAAAGTAGTTTTTCTACTTTAAACTTAAATGTATTCACATCACTAATGAAGAATCATGTTTTTGCTTCCAGAA
The DNA here is from genome assembly GCA_035047845.1 of Dendrocincla fuliginosa. Taxonomy (NCBI): domain Eukaryota; kingdom Metazoa; phylum Chordata; class Aves; order Passeriformes; family Dendrocolaptidae; genus Dendrocincla; species Dendrocincla fuliginosa. The sequence goes on along the minus strand of JAWWMO010000083.1, from coordinate 113,201,472 downwards.
ATAGGTTGATGATCAGCTCATTAGTGAAGCTGGTTATGCAAAAGATGCACTTCCTTGAGACTGCTGAACAGTAACTGTACATAATGTAGCTGAGGAAGCTGCCATATGGGGAGAAGTCTTTGGAAGCTTGGCACTGGGTGTGAAGTTCTGGTGTGATATGATAACTGAGATGAATGACTTTTGGGAGAGAGAGTCTTGCAAATAAAGGGTCAGAATTAATAATGCAAATAATAAAACCCTTGGCAGTCATTTAACTCCTATTTAGAGAATCTGTTTTCCTAAAGGAGGGTTAAGCTAGTGCTTTACACAGCAGTTGACTTTTGATTAATTAAGGCATAGATTTTTGTGATTATTAATAAAGTCATTTATATATATACGCCATCTGTACTTAATACTAAAATTGTTTTAAAGTGATAGGGTTGTGACTATATAGCACACTTGGTGCTAAAATTATCAGTTTCAAATTTAAATGGAAACCAAACACTTTACCTCCAGTATTTGTTGTACTTAAGTTACTATAAATATCTGGAACAATATAATGCTAAACAATAGTGCTGATTTAGGCTTGATGCTGTTTTTAGCCCTTTTACCTTTCCATAACTCTTTGTAACAAGAACAACCCATTATAATAGCATAAGTGTTGAAGTTTGTACCATTTTCCCCTAAGCAGATTTTTCTGTAAAAATTGCATTTAATTTCTTGAAATTACTGGTCCCTAGATTTATTAAGCTACACATTTGTATGTGGGAGTTAAAGATATGATAATATGTCTGAAATGTCCTGACCTTTCATGTGGTCTTCTTCAGTGCTAAGCATTTACCAGTGTGGGACATCCTGACAATGCCCAGGAACTGTAATGAGATCCAAATCTGTAGTAGAGAATAAAAATAATATGAAAATAGCTATCCTCTATGATGAGAACCATGACAAATCCCTGCTTCCAAAGAAGATTATGTACAGTATAGGTAAGCTAAACTTCCAGAGATCCCACTGAAGTCAGGATTTCACTCTAGAATGATTCTCTGTCAAAGCAAGACATTTTCCAGTAATATTTTCAGTCACAGAAATTTATTAATGATTTTCAAACCAAGACCCTGACAGACTTTTTTTTCTCTGTCACTCCATCTCTCTTTCTGCCTCACTGTCTCCCCATCTCATTTTTTCCCTTTTGAATGGCTCCAAATACATGAGTGAACATTTCCTACTAAAACCCCAGAAGAGTGCTCTAAATAGCAAATTGGAGAACAGAAATAATGGCATTTATATGAAACTAGTTAAGAACATACACTGCTTGCAATATCAACCCCACCTCCCAAAAAGCCAACATCACCTCTATACCCTACAAGCTTTTGATTTTCTAGTTAGGAAACCAGCAGGTTGAGTAAAAAGAATATTTTCTGAATAGAAATTCTTTAGAGAAAAGGTACTGTAGTGCAGTTATAGTAAATATGGAGTCCTGGAAAACCCTGAACACTTACAGATTTCTGGAGTTCGGAAGTTAAATTAATCTCTATTAACATCAACCCTCTGGAATAAAATAATCATATTACAGCTACAGTAATTTGAAACTTTTCCAGCAAAACCTAGAATCAGAGTGAACTCAAATATCAGCTCATGTTTTCATACTTACCCAATACTTCAGCCAGGTTTCCCACAGTTTACAGAATTTTTAGTTAGCTTGGACAAAGTTTTGAGCAAATCTGGGGTTAATTATGACTTCATGTAGAAACCATGATAAACACTTTGGTTTTGTGGAATTTTGATTCAAAACTAGGCAAGACTTATGGGTTTTGGCTGAGCATCACTGAGTTTCAGTTCTGTGTTAGCTCAAAACTGAAAACAAAAATTGCCTCTGGTAATATTTAAAAAAAATCTAGGGCATTGAAACTGCACACAACTGAGTTTAATACGCTTTTATTTGCAGCTTGGCAAGCTGTCTCATGACTTTCTGTGAACACCTGGTGACAACTCTTTATGCCAACAACATGAACTGCTGTGCTATTACCAGGGAGTTATTTTTTCCTTCTGTCTTGAATGTTACAAGGGATAACATCACATTGTGGGATTTCCCCATTAATATCCAGACCTGTAACACACCAGCATGACATGTGCTGCTCTCTTTGTGCTTGACATATGTACCTTTCAGAAAAAGAATTAGGTGTCTCAAGTTTCAGAGATAAAAATTCCTTCCCTGCTTTATGACATCTGTTAATTCTGTGCCCAAACTCAGAAAACAGGGAAGGGAAAGAAAGGAGATGGTAAAGGAGAAGGGAAGAGGAGAGGAGACGAGAGGAGAGAAGGGGAGGGGAAAGAAGAGGAGAGAGGGGAAGGCAGGGAAGGGAGAAGAAGGGGAGCGGAGGGAAGGGGAGGAGCAGGAAGGTGAGGAAAGGCAAGAAAAGGCAAGTAACGGAAAAAATTCTTGTCATTCACGGAGCAGTTCCTAATATCTGGTTTCACCACAACTGTATCTGGACGAATTTGCTTCAATAAAGCTCCCAGCTGGAGCTGTAATCAAGTCCATCTTTTATAAACAGACTGACTGACAAACTAACAAATAGCAAATGTTGGTGTCAGTAAGACTGTTGATAGCCAAAGAAATTATCCTGTGCAAATAGAAAACTGAGATTTTACTTGTGTATAGCAATTGTCTAAGGGAATTTGGAAATACAGCAGTCATGGAGAAACCATCTTTTGAGCATATATTCAACTGGAATAAAAACCCATTTAGAATACTATGACTGAGTTACATAAAGTCTGTATTTCTTTATCTGTTTAGTACCTCAAGGTTGCTATGTTATAGACTCTCATTCCAATGAAAAGTCTGTGCCATGTTTTTCTTACTTAAAAGCCTTCATAATGTTGAAATTCATTTAAATTTTACTTAGTGTTTTCATATCTACGGTAGCAACATCTGCTTAAAATGCTCATTTTTTAATATGCAGTGTTATTGCTGATATGTTCTCATATTGTTCTTGCATAAAATCAAGAGCTGATGGACTTTGTTTTGCTCTTCACTTTTTGTATATTGAAAAAGAATCAGTAGAGTTTTCTAGCAGCAAAAAAAAGCTGACAGATTTTTGCAAGGTATTGGTCTCATCTCTTTGTCTATGGCTTCATAGTACATTCTTGCCTGGGACAGCTCTGAGGCATCTTACTATGTTCAAATGACTCAATATAATGCCAGACTAGATCCTAAAAATCTTGCACATGACACATAGGTGTCACGTTCAGATAGGGTGAGCATGCCCTGGACTTTCAACTAAAATTATTGTTCAGGACCATCCCATACTTTCAGTCTGTCCCCAGTCCAAGGGGGTATTCCTGCCACATGCCATTGCCCTTCCTTGATATTCATGTGTTTAAAAACTGACTGGCAGTGGTAGTTTGGCTGTGATTGCAAGTTGCTGCATGGGTGTTTATAAAAAATGGCCAAGAAGAGGATAAACAAAGATAAACAAAGGGACAAGAAAATAAGCGAAGTGACAAAAACAATAGCAAAGACAATCCAGCTAAATAGCTAAATAAGATGCAAATGGTGTAAATATCTCTGTGAAGGAGCTCTGAAGGGCTTGTGTCTGTAGGAGAGACAAACTAATTTATTTATAAAAAGATGTGTAAAAGGCAAGGCACTGGACCCATCATCTAATTTTTTTTCCCCATTGAAATCATACTAACATGTTACTTGTCAATTTTTTTTATTTTCATGTGGATCATAACCTTGTCACTTTTCCTGCATGTAGTGTCTTGATGAAGTTTAGTAAATAACAAAAAAGGACCCTCAAAAACCCAACTCAAACTACAACAACAACAAAAACTCCAACCATGAATGAAAATGTTCCTTCTTTTGTACTTTCTATTTTTATTAGAAAAACAGGATCACCTCAATTTTAAAATATTCTGTGAGACTACGTAAGAATATTTATGGGATAACAAAAGAGGAGTGTTCGATTCAGACATTGTTCAATTTTCAAGGAGTGTTATCAAAGCAGAAAAACGAAACTCAAAGGCATGTTGACTGCCTACAACTCCAGCCTCTCATTCCAGAGACCACACCTTCCTCCCCCTAAACCACGAGGAGGTGAGGTGAGGTGAGGAGACACAAGTGGACACAGGGTAACTTTGTTCTGGTGAACTCATAGAGGTGGATGGGCAACTCCATTACAGATCCTCAATGTTTAACCTCAGTTTTGCAGTAGTCATGGTTTTCAGGAGCAACCAAAGCTCTTCAGATTTCAAGTCTTTGATTCAGTACAGCTTAACAGTTTAAAATCTCTTTAAATTCATCCCAAAAGTCCCTATGGATTCATCCTATGCTTGCTATAGCCACCATCTGCCAGCAGCAGTTGAAGGGAATTCAGGGAGGGCACCAGGCCTGGCTGCTTTCCCTGGCTCATTCCTCTGGCACTCACCAGAGTGCTCACAGTCATGGCATTATGGATGCTAGAGGATCCACCTTTGTCTACTTTCTCCCTATCTCTTTTATGTCACCCCCTCCCTTGCTGAACCTGCTGAAGATTGTATCTCTGTCTTACATTCTCACAGGTATGAGAAAATCAGGTTTTATTTTATACTTCTCTTCTGAGAAAAAAAACCTGTAAGGCTCACCAAAAAATTGTCAAGCAGGCATGCAAAAATAGAGGGCCTCAAATTGTTTCTAGTCACTTAACAGTAAAGAAAGAACATGAAATATGTACTGGGAATAAAGTTCCCCAAGTCTGGGGTCAGTACTTTTTAATGCATTAGTGTAACGTTCAGCATAATCTTTAGCCCCACAAATCTCTTTTCTCCCTGCAATATAAACACCAAGACAATTTTCTGGGCTCATGTCTCAAGCTAGTCAAATAAATTCTCCTGAGGATTGAAGGGCCAACAAAAATCATCTTGCCTTTCCATCTGTTCTTTTTTTATTTTGCCTTTAATATACATACAGCAGTAATGTATCATTTGTATTTGCACATTAATCCAAAAGGAACAATAAAATGAAGGCACTCACTTCATCTATCTTTTCAGGAGAGGATAAACAGGCAAAATACTCTTAATGTAGCTATTCTTAAAGCTATGGCCTCTGTGCTCCCATCTTTCTGGAGGGTGTGATCTGTTTGAGTGCTTCCCTCTCATAAAATACACTTATAACCTTAATGCCTGTTCTGCTCCAGACTCTGTTCCAGCCCCTTACAGACAACCTTTGCAACTCAAGCTCCAGCAAAACCACCTGTGAGCCCACCCAGCCTAACTCTGCCAATTCCTACATTCCAGTTTAGCCTCTCCCTGGCTGCTACATCAACTTTGAACATCCTCTGCAGACACTATCAGCTTTGTGCAAAATATTAAAGAGAAAAATCTCTTTCTCGTTCTCACCACAGCAGCTCTTCATAGTTTGGTTCCTGGCTTGCTTTGGCTCCCTCTGGAAGGAAAACGCAGTAATATTTTCCTTCTGCCCAAGCTCAGTGTGGTTTACCATTTTACTGGGAATGAATGGCAGCCAGCCACTGTCTTACATACCCAGCATGGTCCAGCCCAAGGAACAGCCTTCAGTCCTCCTTCAATTCCTACTACCATCATGCCTGCTAGAAAACATATTAAGCCCCCCATAAGGCTCCCAGATAGGAGGAACTACTGCATGAGAAGTGAGGAGAAAAGGTGAGCAAGTAGAATGGAGAAAAGAGAGAGGCAAAAGACAGATGGACTTTTTTTGTGAGGTCTTGTCCCTCAGCTAAAGATACATTTTGGCCTCCAACAAAGGATTTGTTTCACCAGTCAGAAACCAACTGGCTTGAAATATGCTTACAAGATAATTGTCAACCAAGATGATGACACAATAAGGAAGAAAAAATCTTTAAGTAACAAATACAACCAAAAACCTGAAAATCCTTAGAGAGAAATGCATAAAAAGCTGCCCAGATCAGACTTAGATTTAAAGAAGATAGGAACCATTGTGACTTAGGCATGAATGGGAGAACATAAATAGTTTTGGTGGGAGATTTTTTCATATGTTCTATTATGAACTATTTATGTTTCATTTGATACATGAATGAGATGTCTTATTTAATCACAACAGCAACCTTGATTGAATACAATCATCCTCAAAGGATTGTGGAGTGAAAGGCAAGAGGGTGATCAGTACTCTACAGCTGAGAGTCTTCTGCCATAATGGCTTCACATCTGGCAAAGAAGCAGACAAGGATAATTAGCATAAGGTCTGAGATGCTTCATGCCCAAAGCAGAAAGTGCACACCAGAAGTTGAAGTCCAGCTACTGTTTCAGTCTTCCTGTGACATCAGCTGTAATGCTCACCCTTGCATAAAAATGACTGCTTTTGGAATTTCCCTCGTGGCAGCACTGTTTGGGCAGGGCAAAAGCCTGCCAGAGCTAACTGATGGGGCTCAGCAGCAGCCAGGAGTAGATGACAAGAGAAAACAAGTCAAAAGAGGGGAAGTACATGCAATAGCAGTCCCAGCATCCTTCCACATCTGCTGCCATGCTCTGCTTCAGAGACATTTCAGCTGCAGGATGCAGCTGAATCTCAATCTGCAAATAACCCTTGTGTGTGGTAAGGGTAACAAATACTGGTTTTCTGTTTGTTTCATCAAACATCATGGACAGTCTTCTCTGAGGGAGGAGAGTTTTCCTCATCCATAGCCAGAGGAAGTTCATCATAGCACTTTTCATCTTCTGCTATGAGTTTTAGCTGCTGTTACAACACCACTGGCATGGGTTGGGCCGTTTGGCTTTCTGTAACAAATGTGATATACTTTCAGGGGAATTTTCCACACATAAAAACAGTTGTTCTGTCTGAGAGCAAACTGGACATACAGGAAGCTGTGTGAATGGAAAGAGCTCATGTAGTGCTACACGCCCAGAAAATTCCCTCAGCGTCTGGTGATCTATAGCTCAGGCAATCCTGGAGATGAGGGTCTTCGTGTTCAGTAGTTATCAGAAGGCTTTCCTTACATGAATTTTCCTAATCCCTTTTTGATCTAATGTGAGCTTTTAGAGTCCCCATCACACTAAGGAATTTCATAGTTTAACTGCTCATTGCATGAGAAATATTCATCTTGACTGTTTTGAACTTGACTCCTACCAGTTTTGTAAGACAACCTCCAGTCCTAACATAGAAAGAGATTGTGAGTCATTATCCTCAGCTTTTTCAGCAGTTTTCATAGATTTTGGTCATCTTCTCCATAGGATGAAGAGAGGGATCACTTTTGTTCATCCTTTCCCATCTCCATGGCTCTTTAATCCTGCTATTTGCTTTCCTGAAAGAAGAGGTGAGTGCAGAGTACCATACAATGTCTAAAACATGAGTGCACCATGGAGTTATACAGTAACATACTGATGTTTTCGAGTTGCACCTTATTCATCTCATTCCAACCATCTTTTGTTGTTTGCTTTGCTTTCAGTGTTTTTAACAGATTCATCACCTTATAACCCAAATCTTATTTGAGCAGGAAAACAATCAGGTCAGACTCTTTTGCTGGGCAAGTAGTACTGGGTTCCTCCTTTCCTGTGTGTGCCACTTAAATCTATGTTTATTCAAATAGCACAGACCTCCATTTCTCCAATGAACTAGTAATTTCTTTTCAGGCAAGTTTTTATAAAGAAAATTAGCTGGAATAAGAAACATTCAATCCTGTGCAAATGAGTGCAAAGAGGAGTATTTAGCACTGCCTTCACTTCTCTTTGTGCATCTTGAGGAAAATTAGCCTTCAGGATCAAATTCTGATGCATAGTGACTATAAAATCACAGCCCCAGGTAGCAGATGCCTTTCACCCAGCCCCTAAAAGGGCACTGCCTATGTATATCCCACATTATATAACAGGATAGATCAAGGTGAGGTGATATTCTGTTAACTAAAGTCAGTATAAGACAGGAGTTCTTTAAGATACCATTGGAAGTATCTACAAAGTTCCTCCTATGGTCAAGAATGTCATCAGCAGTACAACACAGCAAATCCTAACTGTGCAAGGAACCCTAAAGCACGGAAACAGCTACTCAGTTTAAGGTTGTGCGTAATTATAACAGGACTAAGTATAAGCATGTTAAGTTGGAGTATCTGTTAAAAATGAGTAAAAATGTAAGAGGCATTCAGATGACTTTCAGCTATTTAATCAATTCATGTGCTGCATGAATATTATTTTTAATAGCAATTGATAGACTTGTTTTCCAGTATTTTGTCATCTTATATTGTACTAAAATTTCCCGTTGCTTAAATTTTATGACACAGTGCTTCTCTCTATCCAATCTAAAGATGATCATGTCATGGAGTGCCCTCTAGTTTTTTACTGAGCCATTACACTCTTGCACTATCCTTGCCACCTAGATATTAAATGACTGGAGCTCCAAGAATGAATCAAGACACTGTTGTATCAGGGTGGTATTCTGTGTTTGAGGGACTGAAAGCGGAGATAAAATAAGCATGATCCACAAAAGGACAGAACACACCAGTGAATGACCAAATAAAAGAAAGCAACATGGTACATGTGGAAGATGACCCTCCCATGGAAGGGAGTTGGAACTAGATGATCCTTAAGGTTCCTTCCTACACAAAACCTTCTATGGTTTTATGATTCCATGATTAGTTG
>JAWWMO010000083.1:113168335-113192789 GCA_035047845.1 Dendrocincla fuliginosa | reverse complement strand
GTGAACAAAGCTGTCAAGTGAGAGCCATGATAATTTCTGCCCAGAATCTTCTTTGTCAGTTCCCCACAATCTAAAGAGCATAAGGAGCACCTGAGAGATCATCTGATCTTTATATGAAAAAGATCTCAGACAGATTATAGAGGACAGAGAAAGGGGCCAAGTGAAAATCTGTGCATCTGCCATCTATCAGAAACACGTGTTCCAGGTGGCTGTAATATACGGTTATGTATGCATCTAGAGAAATAATCTCGCCTCATAAACCCCCAAACTGAAAGCCTGCCTAAAATATAGAATAATTTGATACTGGTATATGCATTTTTTACTGTCTAGAACTCATTGTAAATCATCTTGCTGTGTGCACTGAGAAATGAATGGTGTTCGAGGTGAGAACTTGGAGACATTAATTTGATATTGTATCTAAAATATTGTACCCTCATTGCCATTAAGTGATCTATAAAGCATTGAGTAGTTCATCCAAATAACCTTGGTTAACTATCACAAATTATCCTTCATTCTCTCATCTTATGGCTGAGGCATAAAGCTGAGTACTTTGCTAAAGATCTGTAGGTTGTAAGAACTGTGCAGATCCTGTGCAAAAGGCCATTTATGGAATTCAGCAAACTACTTCTATGCTTATGAGAAAGCCGCAGTGTGTACCAACACATGAAAAGACTTTTATTTGGTTGCAACTGAAAGATGCTGGGAAGATGTGGAAACAAAGAGCCATCAGCATCTCACTCTACAAAAGGACGTTTATGGTCTGTTAGTTCCTTGGCAGTCATAAAACCTATCAGCTTTGGTGGGTGTGTGCTCTTACAGGCAGGGAACACAGCACTGCTGATTTTCCATTTTGGCCCCTTTGACCACTCACATTCTTCCCTTATAGCAAGCAAAATAGACAACCTATCTCCAAACATCCCAGCACTTAGGAGGCTTTGGGGTACGGCCTCCATCTGCATTCTCTCTGTTTCCATGGAAGGGAGTAAAAATTGCATGTGTATTGGTAAACTGCATTGGAATGGCAGTGCTTAATTAACTATAGGTAGGTAATTCTTGGTGTGCATCAAGAATTTAAAAGGCCAAGGTATGAGACCATGTTCAAATCATAGAATCATTGAAAGGCTTGGGTTGGAAGGGACCTTAAAGATCATCTAGTTCAACACCCCTGTCATGGTTAGGGACACCTTTCACTAGAGCAGGTTGCCCCATCCAGCCTGGCATGGAATACTTCCATGGATGGGCTATCCACAACCTCTCTGTACAACCTGTTCTGGTGCTTCACCACTGTCACAGTAAAGATTGTTTCTGAATATCTAAGGTAAGCATACCCTCATTCAGTTTGAAGCCATTGCTCCTTGTCCGGTCACTACATGCTCCTGCAAATAGTCCTCTTCCAATGGGGAAATATTTTTGGGGGAAAAAATGAAAGGAATAACGGAGAACAGATAGGAATGACACACAGCATGACGGTAGGCAAGAAGAGGATAATATATTTATTTATGAATGCTATGGTGAAGAGAGTATTAGAAGAACAGTAGCATTTCGAAGATCCGGATCAGGATTTGTAGAAATAGGAAATGAAATACTTAAAAGGACATTTGCAATTGCATCACATGGTAGATTGAGCAGCAACAGTTAAAGTTAGCAAAAGGACAAGATGATTTATATCCTGTAGTCCAGGAGAAGGCAGTGAAACTAATAGTAAGTTTTAGGCAAATGTTTTTCATTTCAGTAAGGACAAAAATAATGGTGTTAGAGGACAAATAGCTCATGTTGCTCTGGGTTCTAGCGAATAAACCACTGGACTTTGATCCCAGCTCACTGTGGTAATAAAAAATACAACAATAAAAAATACGTTAAAGACCTTATACAATGTATTTAATATTGATAAAAAATATTTGAAAAAGCCTCAAGGAAGAACTTCCATTTCAGAAAAATGTGACCAGCAGCTTTAACAAAAAAAGCCTAACCATCATCTAAACAAGCAATGGAACAAGTTCAAGTCAAGGCACGGAAGAATTAACTCTCTTTCTTGGAGGCTGATGCTGAACTGAGGCTGGAAGGAACCTGTGACAAATTCCACCCCTTTTCAAAACAGGAGAAACTTTCAAGATAGAAAAGGTTCCTCAAGGTTGTGTCCATTCATAGTTTGAGTATTCCTGTGGACTGTGACTTCACACCTTCTATGTGCATCTTTTCCAGTGTTTGACTTCCTTCCCTATGTAATGGCAGTAATTAGAACATGCAGTTTACTGAGGCTGGTTTCAAAGCCATTTGTCTGCTAGGAAATTGAGAAGAGCTTAAGTCTGAAGGCTATGGGCAGAGGGGATTGCCCAATATAAAGACAACATCTTTTGTTGTTTACCAGTTTCCTGCCATTACATAGAAAACATTTGCAATATTTCAGAAATTTTCTGTGGTATGGATTGAAGAGGTGTTTTCCTCTGGTGCTTACTAAAATAACTTGGTTTTCGCCATAGCATTTACCTCCTAGTTTTCTTATCCTCCCAGCAGAAAATCATGTACCCGCACAAAGTGAGATGTTTTTTCACTGTCTTGCAGCACTGGCACACCTGGAAAATGAATTGCCACTCCAGCAAAAACCCTAATGAAGAGACAGAGTTCAGATTCAGTAACAGATTCCATGAGAAGCAGAACAGTGTGAAAACACTTGCTTGGCTCCATTTTATAATTGACATAAAGTTGTCCATTTTGGCAAAACTGAATTCATGAGAAAACCAGACCATGCATTGGAAGGAACATTTCATGATAATAAAAAAGAACCTCTCTAGTAAGAAAACAATTTTAGACTGGGGACTGGTAATTCAAAACTGCAAACCTGAGCAAATCAGGGGGGATACAGTTTTAATTTGTATAAAGGAGACAGCAGAAAGAAAATGTACAAAGACCTGTTGCATCCTAGGTCAGTAATTTTTGTGAGCTGGGATGATGCCAACTTCATACCCTACCTGCCTCCATTATACATGATCCACAGAGGGACCAAACCTGCTGCATCCCTGACTGAGGCTTTTGTTGTGTTTTTGCAGAAGCAAGAGCTGCCTAATCTGCCAGCCCTGCTGCTGTCTAATTCTAGCTCTGGGCACTCATGAAAATAGTAAAAAAAATCAAAATAGCACACCCTGGACTGCTTTGTGAAGAAGGTACTGCAGGGCCACAAGGCATGGGACCTGGCCTTTACTGCATGGCAAGTCACACAGCTAATTCCACCACAAATGGCAAAAAATTTGCACTTCTCTTTCCCTCTCCTTTCCTTGACATCACACAGCTCCTCTGTTTGTCTAGTGTTAAGCAAAACAAGGCCCCAGGTCATACAAGGAACTGACTCCTTCTGTAATAGGAATGGATAGACAACATTCTGGATATAAAATCAGCCAAATGAACAAAGGACAAAGCAGATACTTTTGTTTCAGTAAAAAAATAACAATTATTCTTGTGTTTCTCAGCCACACATTTATATTCCTCTTTTTTCTTACTTTCTTTCTTTTTTCTTTTTTCTTTTTTTTTTTTTTCTTTTATTAAATGTACATCCGTGCTAGTGGTTATTGCTTTGCCAATGATGTCTGGTTCTGCCTGATAACATCAAGCTATGTAAAATAATGTAGTATTGTCTACAGTCCCCGCTATTATAGTAAGTTAACAGTTCCTGTAAACAGAATGGCTCTTCATAAAGAAGATGAACCAAAGATACATTTTGAATTAAGCACAAAGCAAACACTCCAGCTGGCAAACATTGCAGGAATAGTTTGTTCTTTGAAAAAGATTGCATTGGGTTTGCACTGCCAATAGTATATACAGAGTCATTGTTTCAGTCTCAGCAAGAGAGTTATTTATACACTTTGAATGAGTACTGCTTTCTCTAGAGCTTCTCTTAAACTTCACTAAAAGAATCCATTAAAAATCGTACCAAGAACACAAGGTCTTGTCCTACTTGCTGAGATTCATTTTCTCTGGTGTGTGCCACTAAACCTCATTTTAAATAGATCTTGAGGACAGAAGGGGATTATTAGGTCACACAGTCAGATCTCTTCTATATCATAGGCCATAAAATTTATTCCAGCTACTTCTGTATGGAGCCAAATGGCTGACATTTGGCTAAAGTGTGTGCTTGAAAGGTTTGCAGCCTTGAATCTACCACTTTTCTCTGTCACTGGTTCCAGCAGAAATCAACCTCACCATTAAATATTTGTATTATACATCCATTTGATTTTCTTTGGCTTTGATTTCCAGGATTAGATTCCCATTGTGATTTTCTCTGATACTTTAAAAAGCCCTTTAATAACTGTTATTTCTTTACCATCCAAAAACCCTGAACCATCTGAATGCCGGGTGTTTTTGATTCATTGTTAGTTCTGAATTAAACCAGGAGAGGGAAAGCAAAGAGGCAGTTTTGTCTGGAATCCAACTATATTCTATTTGCTTTGAGTTTTTTTTTTAAATAATTTTAGTTTAAATAGGAACACTTTGTTATTCAAGTTTGCTGTTTCAAGTTGAAACAACTTTCAATTTTTGCAAAATGTGTTCATAAAAACAAACAAACCAACCAACCAAACCAATACCCCAAACCAAATCACCTCTAAAACACCGACGAAAGTTTAGTAAATTTTATGTTAATTTTTTGCACTATCCAGTCTACATTTTTATACTAGAATGGTTCCAGATTAAATAAACTTATTTTAATCAACACTAACATATGATGAGCACTTCAATTTTTAGCACTATGTAGTATTATTGTAACATTCTCAAAGTGTATCTGCTACAAAGACCCTGCCATTATTCTTAACTGAATATATTTGATGTGAATCATAAAATAATCATTAGTGAGAAGGACATTAGCTGTCCTCACTGTTTCACCAAATGTTTTTACAGTGGATCATGAAGAGTTTCATGAGGGTGCTATCCTCTATTTCTTGAATGAGGATTTTTAAAAGTTAACTAATATGTCTTCAATACAAAAAAGTTGATTGAGCAAAAGATCTTACTTTTACAAGTATCTAAGAAAATACTTGTGCATCTGAATGTCTAAGAATGTCTGTCCTCTCTGTATAGTCCTCTCACAGGGTATCTGTTCAACAGATAACAGGGTTACTGTTCAACAGTAACGAGGCAGAAAAAGGTAAGATGAAATTTGGCTATTATTTAAATCTAAATAATAGCTCCCTGTGATTTACAGGCAAGATCACCAATAACTAAATATTTATGTTCCAGAAGATCTCCATTTTCCTTGCTTCTGATGTGATTTTCATATATGTTGCACAAACCATTATGAATGTTCGTCTTTGACTTCCCATTTTGCTTTCATTTAGGAGGATAAATCTAACTTACATCATGGGAGTATTATAGGGCAAAGTAGCCACAAAAATGTTACCAGTGGCATCTATGTAATTTTGATGGAAATATAAAAAGCAATTACCATTTTTTCTGCACCCATTACATAAATTATGATATTTTCAGCTCCACCGATCTGTTAATATGCCTTGCTATTGGTGCTACATCCAGCATTATCATCCTTTTATTTATGAGGGTGATAGTGGTACATGACTAGTGAAGCTTTTATTTTAGCCAGCACATTGCAATCAACACAGTCTTATGACTTCTGTGATCCAAATAATTTTACTACTGAACTTAATTGGCAATTGTCTCGGTTTAAAACAAACCAAGATGTCTATCTGGGCAAGTGAAGAATCCTTGTGGACTAGGAAGGGGGCCACTTCCCAAAACGCACCACAACCTTGGAAATTAGGAGACTTTAATCAGAAAATGCAGAGAAAAAGGGTAACAGTTATTTACTACAAATATATATATGTATAACCAAAAAAAACCCCCAAACAAACCCAGAACAGAACAAACAGCAACACTGTAACCAAATTTTCAAACAAATCAAGTCCTATCTCTGCTCCTTCAGTGTAGTTATATTCACAGAGGGCAGGAGGTGTTGCCATGCCTCGGACGCAGTGGCTGTGATGATCCACTGGCTCTGGCAAGGCAAAGACGGGGGGCAGGGATATGTTTTCAGAGGCTCTGAAACTCACTTGGGAATGGCAGCCACAGGAGTGGGCTGAAACTTTTCCCATGGGCAGTGTAAGGACCCTCTCACTGTCCTTTGTCCGAAAGCATTTTGGGTGACGGGTTCGCAACTCCTCTGCAGATGGTGTCAGCCCCTAAAGGAGTCTGGGGAGAGCACAGGCAGTGGTGATTGTTCTCTCAGAAGAAAGGCACAGGGCGCACAGAGTCGGAGGGACCAAGTCAGGAAAAAAAGAGCCCCTCCTAGTGTTTCCACCAGCCCAGCAAACAGCAGCCGGCACCCACACAGACTGAGGAGAGAAGTGAGGCCAGCACCAGGAAAAACTTCTCTCTCCCGCCCCCATCTCTCCCAATCCTCTCCCCAGCCATTACATTGGAATGCAAAGCTATTAGACATCCCTATGTTTAGGCTTTAGACAGTTAGCTGGCTCTGGGAGTGGGTAGTGGGGGGCTGGACTTCAACAAACCATCTCTTCCTGGCTCTCCAACTCCCAAACCACTGTGTTGGTAAGGGAGAGAAAAAAAAAAATCCATGAAAGATTTTGAAACTATAACAGCTATCAACAAAATTAGCATGATCACTAGTCAGTGGGGATCTTCATACACTCTGAAAGTATTTGGTTTAGAATCAGTGAAAAAGTAGGAAAGCTGCCAAGAGCTTTCTGACTGGCAAGTCTTTGAAGGCTTATGAAACTTCTCAGACTTCTCATTTTTTCAAGGAAAAAAAAAGCAGTTTTGAAAAGTTAAAAAAAGAATTAAGGCTTTATGGAGCTTTGTGATAACTTTTAGAAGGAATAATTTCCTACTGGAGAAAGAAAAGCCACACAGATAACTTTGTAGGTAACCCTCCTATGCCAGGTAAAACCCTTCACTGTACTGACCTCAGCTGTGCCATCCTCTGATGTACAAGTAGCCAAGTTCCCTTGTCCTTCATTAGAAATAAACTCACCAGACTCACTTGCCCGTGTTTCTGAGGGAAGACAGGCTTCTCCATCTGAGAGTGACATTTTGCGAGACTGTTTCACCTGATCTGAGAATATTTTCAGTGGTGAAGAAAATCTTAGTAATGATGTTACTACACATTCTTTAATCATGGTCTTCTGGATATAATCTGTTTTCTGTATGAAAATAAAATTATTGATTAATTGAAAATGCTGCATCAAGAAGGCGAATAGGTATGTCTAAAAACCCCAAAAGATTAAAATTTAGGTAAACAATTATTTGCAAGCCTCTTGCTGTTTGATGCATCTACACAATTTATGAGCTTAATCTGATTAATAATGAAAAGAGATACTAGTGAAACAGAATTCCCAAAACTAAGATGTACATTTTTGCTTTGTTTAGCAGGTTTTATCAGCATTTTGCTTTTTTTTCAGCATAATGAAGCACCTGAATACACTCTAACTTCTACCAGCCCTTGAATTATTAAAAGTTTTTCTTATAGTCTCATGAACTGGATGCAGGAATCTCTAAAACTGGAAAATTCCAAGACCTCACAGCTGCAAAGGAGAGCTTGAAAGAATGAAACAGCTGAATGAAAAGATTTCAGCAACAGGAAAGAAATCAGGACAAATTTATTTCCATCCCACCCCAAATAATCTTACTGAGAGAACTTTAGTAGTTTGTTCAGCTTTTCTGCATACTCGTTGGCAGCAATACAGTGCAGCGCTAGGAAACGCCTCTCTCTCATTGCATCTGCCATAGGGCAAGCAAGAGAGCAGGCAAGCTAACGTTTCTTCTAGCTCTCACTTGGACTGAAACAGGAGTCTGGCTCGGCAAATTGAAGTCTCATTGAAACAGAGACACTATGAAAATATAGAGGAAATCCACTCAGACTAGTTCTGTCACTGTAGAGCTTTCACTTTTGACATAAGATTTTATATGAAGTGTTTTTATCTTATAAACAGAGAGGAAGAGACACAAGGAAGACGCAAGAACAGTTTAGTTATTCCTAAACAGCTCTTCTTCCTCTTTGTTTCCCTGTTATACTCCCCCAATAGCAGGCTGTCACAGTAACACTTAAGTTTGCTCTGCAGTCAGATATGCTGTGCAGCACAGTAGTGCATGAAGGCTTTTGAATTAGTGCCTAAATCAAGAGGTGATCCAAGGGCAAGTCGTTCAAATCTAATGTCCCTTCCTTGCAAGGTGCTAGTCCTTCTGGACAAATTGCTTTCATAGTCCAAATTAATTTCTTCAATTAAGAGCTAATTTTCCCTCTCCTAAAGTCTTTTTAGGCTATCACACATGGTCCATTATTACCTGCTAAATATGATGGCAAAACTAGCAAAGTCATTATCCACACAGCAGTGGAAACTGCGGAAAAGGAATTGCAACGGAGTCTCCAGTGACCACGGGTGGTGTTCCACACGAGTTCCAGCGGGATGGGGGCAATTCCCCCAGGAACCAGTCACAAGTCTGTGTACCTTTCAGATCTGATAAAATGCAACTGGTTCTCCCCTCCCCCCCCCCCTTATTAACTAATAAGAAATTGCTTTACTGCAGATAAATGCACCCAGTGAAACTATTTGGATAGCAGCAGCTGATAATTTACTAGAACAGATTCTTTGAAAAAGACAGAAAAAATCAATAAGAATATCTCCGGTGTATTGATTAGCAGATGGGTATTCATATTACCAGAGATACAAAGCAATTTAAGCAAAGAACTGAGGATTGAAATGGATTTATATCATTAGTTAAGCATGATGCAAGAAGCGGAATGAATTCTGAGCTCTTTAAAGGAAGCAGCTAAGCATGTTCTAGTTTCAAAGTAGAAATAAATGGGAATGGGGGAAAAAAAAGTAAATCAGTAAGTCTGTTTAAAACTGTTTCAGGTTCCTGATACAGAATTACCAAAGGGACAAGAAGACACAGAGTGGTGGCCTCAGGACAAAATTGTCTCATGCTGACTGCAAGCAGTGTCAGAGTGCCCCAAATACACTGGGGCAGTTGCCACTGATGAGCTTGTAGCCTCTGCAGGGATACCCTGAGCAGGTGATGGGCTGGGAAGCCAGGGCAGAGGAAGATGGGAAGTGCAAACACCAGGTAGCTGGCCCAGCCTGAGTGTGGTCCACGCTGCAAATGATGGATGCTGTGTTCCTATTGTGAGAAACTTTGCTTCCTCTGGTGAAGGAATCCATAAACCTCCATTTTAATGGGAAAAACTCTGAAACCCCTCTCTGGAGGTTACCCTGTAGAAATATGACAACCTAATAAACAGAGCTCTCATGAAATATGGTCCACATCTGTAGTCATTTTGTAGCTGACCAAATGTGCAGCCTGGAGTTTGTATTTGCTAAAGCTTCGATAATAACAGGCCTGAGAACTCCCAGTAGTTGTTTGCTTTGATTTGAAGAACGTTTGTTACACCACATTATAATCAAAAATTGGGTATATCTGCTAGTAAAAATCTCATGAGTTACAAAAGCAAAGCTTCTGTCAATGTTGCTTTGTATTAAAAAAAGGAGAAAAATTAACAGATTTTTTTTATGAGGTAGTAAGGGAGGGTTTTTTAGCTGACACATCCTATGGCTTGTGCTAGGACTCAGATAAAAAAAAATAATTAGGCAATAAGCCACAATATACTTATCACTTTGTTATCTATGGTTCAGATTACCAGACCTACAATTTTGTGGCAGCATAACTGATTTTAAATCAACATGTTTTCCACCTGAATATGATTAATATGATTGAAATTCATCATAATGAGTTCCTGTTTCTGAAATGATGCTTTGAGGACAATATCTTACATCTGCAGAGCTTGTACTACAGTACACAGTTATGACATGCTCACAGAGGAATCACCTCATTTAGATGTGTCTACATATGACTAACCAGACACAATATTGACATATCTAATTTAATGGTATGATTGCAAGTGTGCTTGAGCACATTTATCCTCTAGCAGTCAAATAATATCGTGCCAAACTAAAAGGAATTAGTGACAGAAGTTTACAGGTGATGGCAAAAAAATGGGAGAGAATCAAATGAAATATAGTGGATGGTAAATTGCAAAAAAGAAGATAATACAGCAATATGCTGTGTATCTGAGAGGTTTGTTTGTATGCATGGACATGAGACACAGACAAAAGAGTATAAGTCAGCATTAAACCTGTGTATAAAGTGGCACCTGAAATTTGGCGGGACAAGTGACAGCAGGACATCTTAAACAACTCCTCAAGAATGTGTTTACTGCTTATAGAAATTAAATAAAAGTAATGTTGCATGAGGTAAAGAAGAAGAGAGTCCATTCCAGCATGTAGGTTGATTGGAGGATCAAGTTATGAGCACCAGGCAAATTGTAGTGGCTGGGAGAGGCACTGCTGTAGAACTGGGTGACAAGAGGTTTAATTTCCTAGCTATACATCTGTGCAAAAAGCAACACTGACCCAATTGGCAATGTCTTCACCCCCATTTATTTTAGAAAGGGTTTGGAACTCGGTAACTGCGCAGGCAAATTTTAAATGCAATTATGACTAGAGAAGAGGAGCTGACTGTAAATCTGACGTGAAATGTAGCTGGAACAGGCCACAACAGGAGTTATTTAGTATGAGAAAGAAAAGCATGAAAATAGCAGAATAAGGATCTGAGAGTCCAACAAAGTAGTCATGGCATCTGAAATGCCACTGATTGGCCATCGTTCTTCTTTGTGATAAAAGGAGCAAACAAACAAATGATAAATAGAAAGTTACAAGATTAAACTCTTACACTAAATTGTAAGGATAATTCTTCCCCTGAAGAAAAGAAAAACCCACATGGTAAATGTCAAAAGGAGGGGGAAAAGAAAGATACACTGTAAGGAAAATAACAACTGATTAAAAAAAGAGTCCAAACAAACAAAAAAAGTCGAGGGGTTTTGTTTCAGTTTGCCTATTTTTTTTTTTTTTCTTTTAAAAATGCAGTCTACTAGAGGCAACAAGGCAACAAGAAAGTGTTCAGGAAATGCAGCAAACAGAAAAGGAACACAGAGAACGACCTCGAGAAAATCTGTTACTTGAGGAAAAAATCTCAGAAGTCAGGTGGTAAAGTGAAAACTGAAGTATTGAGTGCCTGCTTTCTTTCAGGCTGCAGGAAGGAGATTAGTCACCACCAGACACTGAAACAAAGTAAATAGGGAAATGGGGCAACACAGACCAGAGCAGGGTAAAGAATAAGTTAGGTGTTTAGACCCTGTAGATGTACTTGAGTCAGCAGTGTCTGACAAAATCCATGTCAGGGTACTTAAGGAACAAAGCAGCTGACAAAGATCTGAGATCCCAGACAGAGCAGGGGAGGCATGGGAGGACACAGTCGGAAAAAAATGAAAGGAAGAGGACAGGAGTTACAGGGCAGTCAGTCTGATTTTGTTACCCAAGTGAATGTGATCAAAATCCAGTGCTTTTACAGACACCTATAGAGTAACAAGGCATAAATAAGAAGTTACCTACAGTTCACTTCAAACTCAAGAGAACCTCACACTGAGAGCTGCAGGAAGTCTCCACTGCTTGACAGTTACTTTCCATTTTCTCTTCATAGAACTTTCTGCTCCAACAGAGGATATGTATTCTAACTTCCTAAGAAAAAGCAAGCTTGGGATCCAAATGCAGCTCATTCTTGATGAATTCAGGGATGAGTGGCCTGGAATAATTCAGATTAATTTGTATGAAGATAGGTGCAACAAGCTATGTTGCTTGAGGAGAAATAAAATACACAAAATGGGGAATAATGGCCTGGAAACAACCTATCAGGAAAACAAAAAAAAACCACAAAACCCCAACCTCCCCCAAAAAACCCAGAAAAACCAATCAAAAAACTACAACAAAAACACCACAAAACCAAAACAAATAACCCAAACCAACCAAACAAACCCCACAAAAAAGCTGTGGGACCTGTAGGATATATCCCAGAATGGAGAGGAATTCCAACCAAACTAAGATCTTGTTAACTCCTTGCTAACATTTTAATCATCTAGCATATATTGAAAGTGTGGATCAAGACACTATAACTATGAAGAAAAAGAAGTTTCCATGCCACACAGACATGGATAAATGGTACAGAGCTTTACTGAAGAGATCCCTGAAGGGTATCTAGAACCACATCTCATTTGAGTATAGCAGCTTCTTCAGTCACTATTCACTCAATTCTGTAAGTACAGGTAGTCTCTTCCATGACAGATCAAGAAAGTGAGTTTAAGGCATTGCATTGAAAACATTTTCTGAAAGAGCTAAAGAGCATAAACTAATGGCTTCAGGTAGCAAACAGGCTGGATCTTGCAGCATGGGTACTGTGACACTATGCTGCATATTCACATAGTCAGACTTGGTGTCCAGTAGAAGGTCTGAATGCTGGAACTATGTTACATTAGTACACAGGATGAGGCTCACCTTAGGATGAAGACCTCAGTCCCCTAACCAAGCATACATTACCCTAGAATCAATATAAGGGCATGCGTAGGAAAAGAAAACCTAAACTCTGTAGTGTGAGAGATATTAGTAGAAGTGTCACTTGCAGGACCCCAAAACCAGCTGTTGTGCCCTGCTGCATGCTTTGGGAATCTGAGATGAACTGTAGGGTCCTCTGCAGGTTGTATATCACCTCTCAGAAAGCACATAATGAATCAGAGAATAAAGAGGAGAGAAACAACTATGAAAAGGAGATTGGAGGGATGAAGTTTTGAGGAAAATAAAGGTTTTTGGGAAAGCAGTTACAAGATTTTCTTTCTATGTGTAAAATGCTTTAAAAAAGACAATGGAGATCATTGTTCTGGGGGTGGGCAATAAAAGATAAGGTATAAATTTGCAGCAAAGTTTGTTGAGGATGATATTAGAGTAAGGTCACCAAAACTATAGGACAACACCTCATGACAGTTACCTGAAGGGCAAACGTTGCAGAGGACTTTGCTCTCATTAATGAGCTTCCTTCTCTCACTTTGCAAATGCTTTCTCACATCAATGCCTACTTACAGTGTTGACAGAAGGGCTCCAAATGTTTGTTTGTCCACTCAGCCTCTGTGTCAGGTGGATCAAGGCGCAGAGCAAGAGGAACAGGGCTACAGCATGCAGGGCTTTCTGACTAACTGAGGGGGAGGCAACAGAAGAGGAGAGAGGGAGAAGAGAATACACCTTGGTGGCAAAACAGTCATCAGTAACAGAGATGACTAATTTGCCTGTTTCTCAGGTGGTGGCAGAATCTCTGTCATTTATTTTGTTCCCTTCACTCCATATTTTTCCTAAATCCCTTTTCTACCTCTGCTATCTTTTTCTTCTCTGTTTGTCTTTCACATTCCCTCTTCTCTCCACAGTTCCAAGTCACACTTTGATTGTCTGATTATGGTGGGTTTTCTCTCCTGTGGCTCTGTTCTGTAAATGGGCTCTGCACTCATTTTCACCACAGAGCTCTTTTGCCAAGGCAAACATGGACTTTTATGAACTGTTCACACTAGGAAAGACCTAAGGAGAAGCATGATATGGAAAGAGAGAACCACAGAAGTGTTTCTTAACATGTAATATACCTCATTCATGCAGGAAACTTGGCAAACTTGATGAAGAAAAAGCAGGACCAGCCTGCCCAGCATCTGCTCAGAATTACCTATAAGCCAGCAATCAAGAGTTGCTAACATCCAGCACACATCCTTTGTTGCTTTTCAGCAAGAAACCTGTTCAAATCCTCTCAAGAGTGCCCCTGATGCCATGTCTTCCCACCAAGGCAAGCAACAAGTCACTAATTGGATCACCTGCCTGGAGGTCTGATGAATGTTATTATGTGGCTATTTTAGGAACTCCAGCCTGAAGGGAAAATTTAAAGGAAAAAAAATCATTTGAAGAGTGGTGTGGCATCTACCAGGTCTCAGGAAAGAAAGGAAAATGAGGGATAGGTACTATTAACAATGAAACAAATCAAATATGCTATTACAGAATAGTTCAAATGGTCAGATAAAAGGCTGATTATGTGGTGTCCTAGAATGAACCACCATGTAATTTCGATCATTACCAACCACTTTCTGTCACAGCAGATAATTCCTACTTATGAGACGTGACCAGAATACTTTGTGGCAATCATATCTGCAGTCCAGACTTCAATTTCAATCTTAAAGTGGTCTGTTTTCAAAAATGGCATGTCATTTCACAAAGTGCTTGGTCAGAAGCAGACAGTTAGATGCCTACATTGTGAGACTGTTGCCTGCAAATAACTCAAACATCATACATAGCCAGATAGAGAAAGCCTCACAAGGAACCACGTTTCATTTTATTGCTGGGTGACTGTCCTGAACATGATAACAAGGCAATCCAGTCTTCTTTTGCAGGTACAAAACTGACTAATGACCTAAAGGAGAGGTGGAGAATAGTTTCACCATTATGTGTTAAAATGCATAGACTGAGGTGATCTCTGCATGAAGACCATGAGCAGTTTCTTTGTTCTCCCGCATATACAGATGCATAAGCAAATACAAAACTGAAGTAAGACATAATTGTTAAGAAAATTCCTTAGATACAGGATTAAAAGAAATTAATTTTCAACCTCAGAATGAGACAGGGGAGATTCAGATTAGATACTAGAAGAATTATTTTTACTTTTAGAGTGGTCAGGCATTGGAATGGGATGCTCAGGGAGGTGGGGAAGCCACCATCCCTGGAGGTGTTGGAGGCTGGATCTGGTGCTGGGTGATGTGGTTCACTGGTTTAGGGGTTAGAGTGGCAGTGCTGGGTGGACAGTTGGACTTGAGGATCTTGTCTTTTCCAACCCTGATGGTTCTGAGGTTCAGTGAATATTGCAGGCATTTGTCAATAGACCAATATTTCCACTGGAAGAACTAAAAAAAGGGGCAAGAAAAAAGTAAAACGCACCCTGAGTGCATTTCCAATAGAATGCTGACAGAGATTGGAGAAACAGCTACCCCTAAGAGCAGTCTCTGCCCATTTTCCATAAATCTTTTGGGCAACTTGAATCAATAGGGTCTTCTGGAACACCTAAGGGCTATTAGAGCCCTTTTCCATCACATACTGCTTTATAATCACTCAGTTTATTCAGGCTGAGTGTTTCAGTTTGCATATCTATCCTTAGAACTAATCTGAAATAATGATGCAATAATGGTTTTAAGAAGAGTCCTCTTTGCCATATAAATCTTGGGTTTTAAATTATACAGTGGCCTAGTGGCCCTTTAGAGCTCTTGCACTCCCTGACTGATAAGATTTAAGTCCCTGAGGTCCAAAATGAACTGTGGTGCAGCATGCATTATGGCTGCATCACAGAGCAATTTTATCAGGACTAGGAGACACAGCAGAATTGCACAAGTCTGGTGCTATCAATAGGAAGTGATGACTCACCCAGCTAGTGCTTTCAAAGTGGCAATATCCTATGCACTGAAAATATCTTTTGAGGGTGATAAGTGACCCCATTGCCAGGAATAGGTGAAGGACTGTTAGCAGCCAGAATAAGGAAAAATAAGTCTTTACACATCGTATCTTGTATTTCTGGTATCTGTGGAAAAAACTCCTTTGGGTTGCGAGTTTGACCATTAAACTTTGCAGAGCTTTTAGAACTTTATTGAAGAAATTTTTTGAACTGGGATGTCATCCTTACAAAACAAGTTTGTGCCAGTCTTCACAGAGCCCACTGACAATAATCTGATCATATAAACACAGGCTGATACAAGACTTGGGATGTGTTCAGAGAGAGTTGTGATAAAAGAACAACCTCACTCAAATGAATGATGGGTAATGTTTAGAACAATAGGTGAAAGGTGCTCAGGAAAATTGAAATAAATTGTTCTTAGTACTCAGAATGAATCCTAAAGAGTAATGGCATGACTTGGTTGTGTGCAAGCCTATCTATTCTGCCATTCAAAGGTTTTGAAGACCATTTATATGGAGCTCCAGAGACTGTGTTTGATAAGCTTAACAATCCATGTGGCACCCTTCCAAATATGCATGAGGCAATGGAAATTCAAGTTGATCTCAACTTTCTAGAGAATAGATTGGATGTTAAGTAGAGCAAAGCAAAATAGGTTTAGGCTATATGTCTAGACTTGGGTAGCAAATAACTTTTTTGAAGGTGCATTGATTAGAAAAATGACTGCTTGCCCTTGAGTCACTGCCAAGCTCAGACTGGCTCTGTATTGTTGATGAATACTGATGCAAGAGGAATGAATAAACTTCTGCAATAACATTAGTTCTACGCTGTCACTGAGTACTTTTTGAAAGGAAGAACATGTGATAATCTGCTTACCTAAAGGAAAGGCAAGAAACAAAACTGCATTTTAAGCTATTTTAATATATAAAATACAGTTCAGTGGGCTCTACTGTTAGTCTTCTGATTTTGTATATATTTACATATTTTGTTTGCTAGCAGGCAGATGTTGATTTCTAAAACAGTATGGATTCAGATTAAAGATTCTTGGGGTTTTGTGCTGTTTACTAGCATTTTGTCTTCTCAAGTTCCTTTTGTTTGGCAACATGTGTGCTTTGTAGGAGAAAGCCTTTCCCTAACCAGCATTCACTTTTCTTTATTACAGAGTTTTTCTTTTCCTTCTATGAACCTCACAGGGATTTTGATGCTCTTTCTGAGAAATTCAGACCTTTCCATACTACTTGGTTCATGTTGGACAATAGGTTCAAATGTCATCAAGTTCCTGGAAGAACAAGCACCTACACTTGGATTGAGAGCAAGTACATTTAGTTTGTGTAAGAAGTCAGCAACAAATGGCCTTCATGCAATGCTGAATTTGCCCCTGGCCTTTTGCTAAGACTGCTCTTCAGCCTCTGCATTTCTAGTCTAATAAAACTGAAAAATGATGCAAGAGAATTCTAGTTCCTAAACTTCAAAAGTCAGGAGGGATATATTTACAGGCTTTATGTTATGTGCCAAAAAGGTAGCAGATTATTTTTTTGACTGGGACTTTTACCAGCTTGCCTGTAGTCCATTATGAAAGGTCAGAAAAACCTGCAGTGCTTATTCCATACTTCACAATTCATATCTGCCTCCTTGGCCTCTTCTTGTAGGACACAGAAACAATAAGAGCTGAAATAGTGGAAATGCAGGGAAATGACAAACACATTTATTAAAGAAAGATGGTCGGAGACTTCAAGCAAGATAAGAGCACTGCATAAAATAGTGACAAGCCAAATACTAGGTCCCAGCTCCTATTGAATCCACCTAAAGGGCAGATTGGCATTGTCAGAGAGATTCATGTCTCCTGATTATCTTCAGCTGCATGTTCCTATCACCAGTCCTGTGCCAATGTCTCTATGACATGAATGAATCAGAAAACTAGTCCAGTGAGAAAGTCATCACTTTTTATTATTTTTGGGCTGGTTTTCAGGCAGATCAGTTTACTGATCCAGTTCACTGAGCATCAGAATGAGTAGTAGAGGTGGCAAAAAAGGAGAATTGGGAATGTATGGCCAAGGTTAGGTGAGACAGGCTCCACTTCTGTTGACTTAGGGACATCATAAAATCACAGCCTAAGCTGTAAATAGTTGAAAGGCTGGTAGATATTTCTTTCAGGTAGAACCTGTGCAGGACAATTCCTAGGTAGTGAAAAATATGACCTTCTGGGTCCCAAATAATTCTGCTGACAGGGTAGATACAACCCTTTAGTTGAAGAAATTCTCTTTTATGATAATACAAATAAATTAAAGCATCAGAAGCTATTAACAGAAAAGTGACTTAAATGATTAGCAGTTGACTTCAGTTGCACTAAGGGAAAAAATCCAGAATAGAATCTATTCCCACACCTTGATGGAACTGGTCTAAATATTCGACTCAATAGAGAAAGACAATAGCCTCCCAAACCTTACCTCTTGGGAAATGGATAGTGCAGATTTCAGAGAAGCTTTTGTCTGCAACAAAACACTGTTTCCTATGAATTCCAGCTAGTGGAACAGCAAATGTGTCCTGAATCCCAGGAGTTTCTTTGGAAATGACTGCATATGTACAAGTATTAGAGAGGTAAAATTAAGTAATTCCCTCCAGGTTTTCTAAAAAAATGTAAGAGCAAAAAAAAGGTGCAGGGTAAGTTTCCCAAGCCATGGGTGATCTTCTAAATAAATGAGAAAGAGCTGCAGATGATGATAAATGATTTCACAGAACAGCAATAATGTTGCATTCTTTTCTTTTCTTTTGAGATAACTCAACATATGCACATTTTTGATAAATTATATCTGCTATTTATACAGCATGAAATTCTGAAACCAGGAAACAAACCATGCCTGTTGTGGTACCTCTTTCAAGCTGCTTCTTCACTCACATAGGTAAACTAATGGTTCAATTTCCCTGCCTGTGATGAAACTATCTTTCTTTGAAAACCAAGTTAGCAACACTGACAAGGCATTTTCATCCAACTTCTTATTTCTGAAGACTGCATTTTTTGAAAAAAGAGATACAAGAAACCAGGAGATAAAGCTATATTTGTAAATTCTAGGCTTACATCCTGTGAAGACTAAGAACTAAAGGGTAGTACTAGCAATTTCATATCAGCCATTTATTTCCTGCATATGTGTTTTCCTCATACATAGAAACAATTGTCAAAACAGGCTTAAGAGTATTCTAAAAGCAAGCAGCTTTTAGACAAATATGTATGAGAAACAGTATAAAGAAAGCACCTTTCTGATTTGGAGAAAGTGCAGATTATGTGTTTAAATTTTATTTCTTTTTCAATTCTTTTAAATATTATTTTTCTATTTTGCTATCTTGACTGAAGTGATTCCTAATCAATAAACTATTTTGTGTTGGAGTTTTTAGTTTTGGTTTGTTGATTTAAGTTTTGCTTTTTTTCTTCTTCCTACATACTGTGCAACATGTGTCTTTAAACAAATATTTTTCCACTCAGGAAAGAATATCCTCTGTGATACAAATTCCATATTTAAAACACATTGCATCTTGATGCCTGATATACCTAGCTAATCACAGAGTTGAAATACCACTTTGTGGACAAATCTAAATATCATTGTTTAATACTATTTTCTCTTTGGGAAGAAGAAATAGAGCAAAACAAAATTCTTCAGCTCACCTTGAGGGGAAGCATGTTGCATCTTGGAGTTTTTAAAACCACTTGTATGACATGGGGATGACCTTAGATTTTGCAGAAGGTTTTGATTTGTTTTGTTTTGTCTGTCTGCTTTACCCATTTCTATTGTCTCCTATCTATCACCTGCATCAATCTCTTTTTCTCCTTGATAATTGCACTTCCATTTAACTGCTAGACTTGTCACCTTTATAATTAAATGAAACATGCACAACAGTGCAAGATGCCTTGAAAATAATGGATCATTTTGCATGGAGGAACTCATAAATGAGTTACCTCTGCAAAAATAAATATATACATAAATAATGGTAGGATGATATGGTCTATGTGCATAGGAATGGATTAGTTCCAGGTTATTACCTATTTTTCCAATCTCATTGATTTCTTTCAGTATCTAAAAACTTGTGAGTCCACGTTTCCCCATATTTGAACACTGATTAAACCTTCCTCTTATCTGGATTCTCAAGTGTCTAAGAAAGATCATTTTATAACCTTTCTTTACAGGTTAACTCTCAAACGGTTCTGGCTTGAGGAATTGCAGCTAGAAATTGAACAGGTCTAATCTTCCCCTTGTGCTGCCTATTTCAGAAATTGCAAATGAAGATATGTCTTGGGTCCTGGTCCCCAGTCATGACAACTAGGGTCTGGTCACAATCTCCTATGGCATCCCTCTGCCCTTTTGCCTGGTTTTCCTTCCATAAAATACTGGGCTGCAGGAGAATATGATCTACTTGGTTCTCAGTTTCAAATGTATGTTTTGAAATACAGGCATAAATGTTAGCAGTGCAGTGGCAAAGGGGTGGAAGCTGCACAGAGGGAAAAGCACATGCAGTTATAGTGTTCACACTGGAAACCCTTGCTTTCATAGGAATGAAAAAAATATGAAAAAATGCACAGGCAGTCTGGAATCAAGTAAAAATTTGTCTTGAAGTAACATGGACAAGAGTGAAGCTGGTCAAGGACGTAAATATAAGAATAAGGAAACTGTCTTTTTCTTTCGTCATAAAACTGCCTGCTATCTGTGTTTTATCCAGAAGAGAATAAAGTCATAGCCTGGTCATGGTTTCTGCGTAAACCTGGATCACCAGCAAATGGCAGAGATATAGAACACAGCCTTCTTCCGTTTCCCCAGGAAAGACCTGACCACTCATCAAGATATTTATCCCTTAGAGATGAGGAAAAGGCAGATTTTTGTATCCTGACTTACATCTGTCATCTGAACATGACAGTCCTCATTCTCAGTGGAGCATCACATTCCCAGACATGCAGCAGGACATGAAGTTATGTGTTCTGGCCTAACTCTGAACAGACAGTATGCATTGTAAAACCACGTTATCATCCCTTGTTGGCTTGCAGTGCCAATCTACTGCCTCGCCTGGAGACAGTTCATGTGTAGGCAAATGTTTTTGTTATATATACTTAAGGCTGTTTCCTATACATCCCAAGAAGTTGGTCATAAAAGACCTTGTAACTAAAATCTCTGGGTTTTAAAGCAATTGCAATTTTATCAAGGGACAACAAGGTAACTTCAAGTCTCTGAAGTAACACATGAAAAATTACAAGATAAAAGTCTCAACAGACTTGGGATATGACAGGCTGCAGGTAGTTCCGTGGTTGCTCAAAATTAGAACATGGGGCTTGATCTTAGAAACATCTTTTACTACTAAAATAAGATGCTTTTAATTTGAAAAATCTTTGAAATCCATCTGTCCGCCTTCCTGTATATTTACCTATCTACTTACCAAAGAACCTACCCACAAAGGGGAAAAATAAGTGCTGTATGATGTTCTGAGTTGTTTGGTTCATTGAGGTCTAATCGGAGATAGATTCAGAAATGAATAGCAAAAAATGAGCCAGTGAAATCAGAATGGCTTTGGTTGAATAACAGAATAAGCAAAGACTCAGCAAAGTTGGCTATGCATTTAAAATGTGCATCACCTTCTGATACTTCTCAAAGAGAAGAGTTCTGCTACAATTATGGGTAGAATTATATTTGAAAGGCTTGAATTTCCAGACTCTGAATACATCAACTAAATTGTGCAATTTACAGAAAAGACAAGCCTGAATATCATGTTTTGTGAAGGTGAGACAGTTTTGATATCACAACTCTGCAAAATGTCTAGAAGAGCAATGCTTGGGACAAAATGCAACTGAAGGAATCTATAGGCTCTGGACAGCCTTTGGTATTTTTCTGTCCCTCAGCATACAAATTTGCAGGAATTGCGTATCAAGAGCAAGGACAGACAGAGGCAATAAAGGAAGAGGTGGACTTCAGCAAAGACTGCTTCTGTTCAAAGTTCTCCCAGACTGATGGAGGTACAATCTAGGAGATGAGACAACTGAAAGTGGAGGGGGACTTACAATGGCAGTGAGTAAAGCCACAAAGGAAAGGAGCAGCAATAGCAGAAAAGCAATTATTGCATGTGTATTTTATAGCTAGTGTGAGTAGGAGTGTTTCTCCCACCACACTGGCATGAAAGGAAGAGCATCTCATGTTAGGGGAGTAGCAGATGGAGCAACTATATTTCTTATGGGAATTTATGCTCTGGGACTGTCAAAATGCTGTGGGAGCTGATTAAAATTTGTGTGTCAGCATCTTTGCTGCAGTCCCTGACTTTTATCCCAAGGACAAAAAAAGCATTTTGTGTTACATTATCTACAGAAATATAGGTTGTCCTTTATTCTGCAAACGTTGTTTTACTGCTGCTTTACCCTGTGTTCAAATATTTTCTGGAAGTGTTTTAACTAACCTCTGAGATGTGTGAATCATTTTCACATCCAGTCACCAGAACAAATTGTGTGTGCAAGACAGAAATTTGTTTCTTGTTAGATATAAAATTGTTGTTGTTAAGGAAAGGTTCCCCTTAAACAATTAGTGGGATGTGAGATATTCTGCAGCAATCCATGCAAACTGGGGATTTTTGGAGATGTCCAGGTGTTATGGTGCAACACTGCAATCTGACTAGGAAATGTCTACCACATCTGTAATGGGACAGCTTTTTGGACAATGAAAAATGGTAGACACTTGCCACAAATCCCTCTTCCATATGGCAAGCTGCAGTTCATGAAAACTCCTGAACCTGTATGCTGAGTGGGTTGATGTAGAGATTGACATTTGCACACTGAGAGATGGTGTTATGGCCACAACCTCCCATAGTGCTCTCTCCTTTACTTCCATCATAAACTGAAGATTCATTGTAAATCAACTGGAAGTTCATCTGCAGACAGAACATACCCAAGCAATGGGTCACACTGACAGTAGTGGTAGCCCATGTGTGATGTAGATGGCAAACCACTGTCTGCCTACTGGCTAATTTTGGTTAAGAGTTGAATCCACACCATCTTACAGGATGTCCTAAAGCTACTCGTACATTCTATATACTGCAGGCTGGAGGCACAGACTCCATTTGTGCACAATGTGGAGTTGCAACTTCTTCAAGAATTTAGACATCCAGCTTCTTACTTCTGCTTTGCTTTTCACGTTTCAACATTTGAAATGTCCAGGGAAAGGAAAACAGAATAAACTCCTTTTTAAGTAAGGAAGAATTCAAACAAAAAGCTTTAAACCAAAAAATATTTTCTAAAATACTGTCTGGCTTTTATGCTGAAATATCTTACAGACAATTAGCAGCTTCATTAAGAAAGTACAGGACTACCTACAGCACAGGTCAATTAGCAGCTTCAACCTATCTGTCAAATTGCTGAAGAGCAATTTTCACATCCAGTTCTTTGATAGATTATCATATTATTTTTTCAAAGGAGGAATTTATGTATAATGATAATGGCTAGTCAAATGACATGAACACAATTTATCAATGGCTTTTTTTTTTCTTTCTCCTGTAGAGGACAATCTCAAAAGCCTACACAACTACTGCAACAACTTCATTGCAGCTTGAAAGTCCTACCATCATCTTTCTGTGTTTCAGTCCAGCAGGAAGAAAGGAGAGACAAAAAGTCACTAGAAAGTTTCCAGGCGATTGGGAAGCAGTTCTGTTTATTTAGCTCATTTTTAGTATAAATATTTAGAAGAGTAATGTAGAGAGAATAGGATGAGATAAAATTTCCTCTACAGCTTAAAAAAAAGTTCAAGTGCAAATAGTCAATGTCAAGATAGCAGAATAATGACTGAGAAAAAACTTTAACAAAAACATATGAAAAGCCTTGGCTGAATGTGATCATATTTCAGCCTTGAACATATGCTTTATTCTTAGAATACAGGAAGATCCTCATCATGCCAGCCTTCACACAAATGCAATGAAAAGAGAATCACTGCTTCTAAAAGCTAAAATACATTGTATTTATTAAAACAAAGCATCTAAAGGAGAAAATACAGAAATATGTCAAGCTCACATATAAGTACAATTCCTTTTTCAGCAAAAAACCTCAATTTCAAAGAAAAGTTGAAGACTTTTAAAGAAAATAACTGATCTGGAGACTGATTTTCTATTACTCTCATAACATGCATTTTATGAAAAATAATTGTGCTTCATGACCCACTAGTCCTAGTAATGTAATTCAGTCCAGAAAATTGCATGTATATTAATATGAGAATAATTAGTTACTACAGCCTGAAAGCTGAAGATTTTGAAAGTTGCAAAACCATATAAAGGTAATGTAATTTATATATATACTTCAGGTATCACAAATATTTAAAAAGCACAATAGTTTTTAAGAAGGTGCTGTTTATCAGTGAACTAATATTCCTACCTGAGTATGAAATGACATCTGACTGCCAATTATGACATATTAATGCCATACAGTAACGTCCATTTTATTTTTCCAGGTACTGAAAGAGTATGAAACTCTTTCTGGGTTTAATCTTAAGAATAATTCCACTTAAACTAATAGTGATGTGTATAATAAGGGTGAATTTGCCTCCAAGAAAGTAACTCAGGAAGCAATCTTTAATTGTTCCACTTTTGACTCTGTGAACATTAGATTAAGATTAGCAAGATCATCTATTAGGTTTTTAGACAAAAAACAAACCTAAACAAAAAGAAGATTTTTATTTCAACCTGGACCCATAAAATATCAGGGATATTTTCATCCTACTGCTCTTATTGGACACTGCTTTTTATCAGTGTTAAGGCTAAGACAAACAATTGTCAGTATCTTTCAAACTCTTTAACGGTCTGAGATGTTCTCAACAATCTGTGAGGGCAGTTCCTCCATATGAAAACTTTCTTAGTTGTTTGATACTGTAACAAAAGTTAAGCAGTTAAAAGAAATTCTGCCTAACATATTGAGTTTGGTGTTCTACCTTTGGCAACTTGTACCTCTAGGACTGGGCATAAAGCCATAGATGGCCAAGGGCTGATGACAACCTAAACCAGGTTTTGCTTCAAACCTTTGTGCCCAAAGTCTGGGACACCTTTCAAGACAGAGCAATGGGGCAGACTCTGAATAGCACATCTC
>JAWWMO010000083.1:113141053-113168235 GCA_035047845.1 Dendrocincla fuliginosa | reverse complement strand
GCTTCAAACCTTTGTGCCCAAAGTCTGGGACACCTTTCAAGACAGAGCAATGGGGCAGACTCTGAATAGCACATCTCTTCAGATCCGAACTGCTGCACTTGTCTTTTCTGCTTATTTTTTCTGGAACACATTCATTGAGAGCTTAGGCATCCTTTTGTCTCCTAAATGTATATTAGTTTACACACACATTCCATACTCTATCTATAGTGTTTTGAAAAAAACACTACCATGTTTGGAAAGTGAAATATTTGTATTCAGCTGGCTTCTCATTAATATCATACTGCTGCAATCATACTAAAATGTTAATGACAATGAGAAAAAGGGATGGAAAGCAGGATGGCTGAGTTGTGTCCTGTCTTACTTGTATGATACTATATTTTGAATTGTTTGCGTTATTTTCAGACATTATTTTCTTCATTTCATTTAAAAGGCCATATAGGCTTGTATCTCTGTATATTCACCTCTCCAGAAAAGACCTTAACAAGTTCATTTGGGATTTTCCTGTTTTAGTGTGTGATGGTCTGGGCACTATTTTAAAGCTTTGTTCTGTCATTATACAGGAAAAAACTGTTCAACATTCCTTGGATATTAATGCTGTTGACAGGACAGTATTTCAGAGTCAGAAGTGAATTAAAATTCAGAGATCCAATTAAAGTGAGTCTGCTGTTTTGTTGATGAACTTTAGTAACAGATGCATTTGTGATGTAAAGTTAAACTGTATTTCCATTCATTCCTTTCACAATTGATCTAAAACTACCAGTCCCTTTTCTCCCCTAACCTCTTTGGTTTTGTCTTTGAAGTTACAGCTCTCTTAGGCAACACTAATGTAATTCATTCATATGTAGCATAATGTTTAAAAGAGATTACTGCTTGGCATGGAGAAAATAGATGAGTTCTTAGCAATTCTGTTGAACAGGCTCATCTGAGAAGTTGCATAATTGATATTTACTATTATTGTCTGCACTTTCTTGAATTTTTCATATGAAATTTAATCAACAAACCGATGAATAAAATGAAATTAAAGCAAACTAAAATATAAATAGATTCACCACCTGGCAGCTTATGTCAAAAGGTAATAATAAAGGATGTTCTCAGTTTAAATATTTATACAAGGTGATTTTCTGGGACAGCAATTGTTTCTAAAAAAGGTCAATTTACAGCACATTTTTTCCAAACATAATGAGGTTCCTGGAGCTTGAGTAATTTCATGAATTACATTCATTTTGACATCTCAAGAAAGTAGTTTATAAAGAAGAGATGCCCAAACAAAACCACCTACAATGAACTGAAGAAAGTAACAGCCTGGACTTGATTGAAGAGATATGAAAACCTTTTTCTAGGTAAAAGGGGCCTGTCCCTCAGTATTTTTTTTTTTTTTATAAATACTCTTTCGTACAAGAAAAAGTCCATCGTCTTGGTTGAAGACCAGTGCATGCTGTAGGCCAGTTGAAATGAATAGCAAGACTTCTTCTGATTTCAGTGAGAAAGAACCTATTTCAAGGCCTTTCTGTGATCTAAGTTGGCTGAAATGATTTGATCAATTAACAAAAAGGTGAAATTTGCATATCATGTCTCAGCAAGGCATGATTCATTAATTTTCATGAAAACATTTAAATTCTAGAAGTACCTAAGTGAGAGCATATGTTCTCGCATATACTAGAAAAACTAGAAAAAACATTCCAGAAATTACTCTCCTGCAGACAAATGGAAGCAGAAACTGTGTTCCTTTAAAAAAATATTACTCTTAGTTACAAGAATAAAATGCAAACATCTAGCCTTTAAATATAGGACAAGTCATAGTGCTTTTGTATTCCTCTTCCTTAAAGGTCATCTATGCTCAATACTAAGCAAGAATGGTTTAGGACGCATTTCCCCTTTGGAAACACAAAACCATTTGGCACCCAGGTTTCCCATCTCATTTTAGATATCAACTATTTCCAGATTGTTCCAAACTTTGTATTAACAAGAGGAAACAAATTGTTTGGAAGAAGGCTGTACATGATAAATAAATGTAGATTTAATAGTATCATATTAAGTCACAGTTTATAGAGCATGTGTTTTATGTGGAGTTGACAGCATCAAGTAGACGCAGCTGTCTGGTGCTTTCCTTCTAAGACTAGTTGCAATTACACACAGGTCTCTCTATGTTATAGTTTGTGCTATGCTTTGTGTTGATCTTATTTTTTATTAAAACATATAAAAATTATAGTGAACCTTTCGAGATACAACAAGGCACCATTAATGATCCTTCCAGACATTGTGCAATAATAAAAATAATTGGCATCTACTTGTCAATACAATGCAGACAAGGGCTTTCATTACAGCAGGGTAGTGAGTTGACTCTGGCACAAATATGTGAAATGCAACTGCAGCACTGGATGGGAAAAGAGTCACATAACAAACCTCCCCCTGTCATTGGCTGTACCAAAACCAGGGTGTCACATGGGACTTTGTGGAGTAGTGGCCTTTGGAAGAAAGGGCCAGTGGATGCTGCCTCTCTGCTTGTTCTTGGTTCATGGACAAGAGAAGATTAATAACAGTTGTTACTAGCATAGATATGACTTGGTGGAACAAAGGGATATTTTGGTCAGAGGAGAAGCTTCTTACATAGGTGAGAGATGGAAGTAAGGTTTATCATTACTCATGATAAACTAAGAAAAAAGTTATCCATCTAATTGAGTGCACAGTGATTTGCAGGGATATGAAGACACGAACTGTGTAAGATTAACAGAAAATTTACCTTCTCAGGAAGAAAAAACACTCTGTTAAGACACACTACTAAAAGCTTGGTGAAAACTCTGTACACTTGAAATAAAAGTCAAATGTAAGTTGTTTAGGAAAGACAGAGAGGGCAGAAAAGCAAAACTGTGTTATATGGAGCCCTCAACATACCCTTGGTTGCCTTGGAGTTATTAGTAATATAGGGAATATGGGACATTGAGCATTCACAAATCGCTTCGAGTTCAGTAACAAAACCTGTTCTATAAACTACAAACCAGAGAAAGTTACTCAATAAGCACTTCTCAGTAACATATGAAGAAGAAATCATGTTATTCACGTCATCAGTCCCTCATGAGGATTTTGTGCAGCGGCCCATTAATCTCCTGTGATGTTTAACAATGGAAATTACAAAGGATAAAAAATGCTTCTGCTAAAATTTACAGGTTTTGAGAAATTGGTAAATAATAATGAAGACAGCAAAGCCACACAAAAAAAATCTCTCTTAATAGACAGGCTATACCAGCAGAATGCAGTACCATACCCTGGGAAGCAGAGGCTCTGTAAAGAATTAAAATTCTCAGAGGGGGAAACAACCTAATTAATACCTCTGAGTGATGTGTATTGGTGAAAAAAGGACTGTTTGAACCCTGTAATCCATGAAGTAAAAGCAATTTTATCCCTGTGTGAAACACAGGTGAGACTAGCAGTGAAATACAACATGCAGTTTTGGTGGCTGCATTTATAGTGGGGCTTAGAAGCCTCAAGAGAACTCCGACGATAACCACAGTACTTATTCTATTTTCTGGAGAAAGCATCTTGCTGTTAAAAGCTTAATGTTTAAATCTGGTTAGCTTATTAAAAGGGAAGGTCGAGTAGTGATTTGATTACAGAGTTTAATGCCTTCACAAGGAGAAAACAGAGGGGAGTACATAGTCTTTTATTTAGTGAGAAAGGTGTAAGAAAATCTAAGAAATTGAATCAGATAAATTCTAATAAGAAATAAGGTACTAAACAGAGTAACACTTCAAAAGACTATTTCCTGAAGTAAACTGCTTAGAAAATCCATCATCTCCTAAACTCTCTTCATCCTTAAATCCAAGAAGCACAATTTGCTTTGAAGATGTGTTATTCAAAACACAAAGGCCATTGGACACAGTAGAGTAGTATGCAGTATGTGATACAGGTGATCCATCTAGCTGATTGAAGAACGACTAGGGTTTATGCTACTGCTTGTTGCAAATCCTTTGAATTCAGCAAATCATCACTTTCTAAACCCTTCAGTTTATTTCTACTCATTAGGTACTGAAAGAACTTTAACAGCTCTCAGGAGCACCCCTTGACAGTGAGTGGGCTCCATCCACACACAGCACTTTGGAGGTATCCCATCCCTCGCCCAGCACTTGAGGAAGCCTTTCCTCAGAATGGCAGAGCTGCAGTCCTTGGACAACTCTTCATATTGCTTCTTGTCCTTGGAGGAAAATAAGATGTGGGACCATGTTAAAAAGCAATGTGATTACACATTTTTCTGTGCTGCAATGTCTTGTCATGCAAATCTTTCAGTGAAGAGTAGGAGGAATCAGCCCCTCTAGACTGTAGGATCTTACATGTGTGTGTAGTACAAAAGGGGATGAAAATGTCAGAGGAATAAAGATGAAAAAAACAACCCTGATGTTAATAGGAATAATACGAACAAACTTCCAGTGAAAGCAGAGAAGAGGGTCAGAAGACACATGGCTCAAAAGTGAGGAGGTAGGAGTGTTGCATATGAAAAAGGGACCATTTCCAAGTCAATCATCCTAACCCAAACCATAATACCTACTGATATTCAGGTTGGGAAGGTGGTAGGAAAATAGATATTCTGTACTAAAACCATCTATAGGAACAGGTATTAACAGAGATTGTCAATAAACTATAACATTGTGATTTTAATATATGAAAATATCGTTTCAGACAGAAATACTAGATTTATGATTTGCTAAATACTGTAAATGAGAGTGCAATTCCATACAAGGATAAAAAAGAAAGACAAATGCTTCATGAAATATATTCTACACATTCTGAAGAAATAGCCTCATTATTACCGAAATAGTAAAGGCTGCAAGATAGGGGCTCATCCATACAGTCACAAAAATGAAGTTAGCATTGACATTGTTATTGTCATGATTGCTATTGTAGTTGCTATATGAGCAATAGCTCTGCTATTAAATTTCCAAGTACAGAAGGAAATTCCTGGCAGTGAGTAGTCATGGGGAGGGCTGAATGTTACATGCTGCCTGGTTCATTTTATATTTAGATTCACTGGAAGTTTATAGGGCAAAGGGATCATTCCATAAAAAGCCTGAAGCAAAGAGGAAATGAGAACAGAAAGCCAGGTGCTGTGGACACCCCTCCTGCCTCCTAAAAGATCAATGAGCAGTTTGAAATAATTCTCATGAGGCAATAAAAAAGAAAATACTACCCATATCCACCAAAATTTTGCCCTGCTTGTAACAACTAGCATGACTGCACTTCCTAATGCACATACAGCTTCTGTGTTCAATTTCCACCTCTCACTCAGTCTTTTTCCCTCTGTTCCTCAGATCACTTTACTTTCTGATCCAAACAGCACGGAACACTTCAGACATCTAAGCCAAAATGTCAGTAATTTTTTTGAGAAGTTGTGGGATTGCTTGCAAAAGCAAGGGGACTGAACTTTCTGTAAAACTCTTCAGTGCTTGCTTTTAAGGCTTCGCTGGTTTTTAGAGTAAGGCTCCTAAAGTTGACAGCCATCACAAAGCAGCTGTTAGAACAAAATATTAGAGGCACTTGGAAATCTGTAAAGAATAGATGAATCATTACCTATGATATTTAAGGAACTGAAATACCTGAAAATGTGTCTTGAATCATATTTCTCTTTGTCATCACTGTGACTCACTCTTTCCCTCTTGAAATAAGATGTTCTTTAACTTTCTTTCTTTTATAAATCTGGCATATGGGAAATATCCCTCAAGTAACTGGGATAATTTTTCTTGGAAAGAGGCAATCATACCTAAGTAAGAAAAGCTCACACAGCAGCAAGAAAAGTTCCAAGGTCAAGATTCCTATAAGTATCAAGTTGCATATCAATTTTTAAACATAACTTGAAACATACGTGTGTACAGCCTCACCCTGGGGGATGAGATGTATGTGGCTTCAGAAATGATAAATAACACGTGTGCAAAACCTCCTAAAAGCTTGTTGACAGCTCTGAAGAAACCACCTGCTTCCAGAAGCCAAGGAGCCCACTGCCGCACCAACAATTTACAAAAGTTATACTGAAACTCCCTTTAGACTTTAAAAGAAAGGGCAAAAGAGCACATCTGAAAATATCCAAAAGCTCTAGCATGGGAA
Source organism: Dendrocincla fuliginosa (assembly GCA_035047845.1). Lineage (NCBI taxonomy): Eukaryota > Metazoa > Chordata > Aves > Passeriformes > Dendrocolaptidae > Dendrocincla > Dendrocincla fuliginosa. Next base: position 113,162,145 of record JAWWMO010000083.1, on the reverse strand, counting down.
CCCTGATGAGGGTTGAGATTCACCTGAGAGATAACCACTGCAGGTAGAAACAGGAGCAGAGATGCTTTGAAAATCCCCTCCTCCCCTGGTATGGAGGATGGCTTGCATCCCAGTTGCCAGCATGCTATTCTCCTCTCGCTTCCCCTGCAGAAGTATTTTCTTGCCGTCACCTCTTGTGAAAGGTGAGATTTATCTGGGAGAGAATTCAAGCAGAAATCTTAAGATAAAAACAGTACAGAGCTTTATAGGTTACCATGTACTCTGATAAATTCCCTTTCTAAAATATTTCTTTTTCAGCTTCGAAAGCTTTTCTCAGATAATGTCTCCAATGATCACTTTAAAGGTTTCTTCCCCTTCTTAATATTTACACTTTTCTTAGGTTACCAGACAGGACTGTTTGAAGACAGTATTTTTTCATTAAGCTCTGCTATCCATTCCTAGATAGTGTTTTCATTGGTATCTCGCTCTTCTTTCAATTTCCTCAAATTGAAAGCACCTTTCTCTTTTACACCCTTGTCCTTGATTTATAACATAATATCTCTGTATTTTCTCTTCAGAAAAGGTGTTTGCTGTTATCTAGGTCCCATATTACTTATTGGAGGACATCATATCCCCAGTGGCCAAATGAAGTAACACCAACTTATCTAGTATTTTTCCCCAGAAATAAAATGAGGTCTGAAATCTCTCTCAACAACTACAAGAAACATTTTCTTTCTGGAATGTGATCCCATCCACTAAGGATATATTTAATTCAGTAATAGAAAGAAGTGTTTTGTAAATAGAATTAGTAGTGAGCTAATAACATAATAAAGAATTTCTCAAAGCTTGTGTCTTGGTTAACAACACTGCCATACCAGGGTTGCCTTATGAACGGAAATCTGGCATTGAGTAATGTCCTATTTGTTACTCAAGTCCCAGGAACCCAGGAAAGTGGCATAGTGACACTAGTCTTTTTCTCTAGCAAGAATGAGAGCTACTTGTCATGTTGTGGCTGTTCCAGTACAGGGAGATGCTACACAAGGGTTCTTGAGAGTGCTGTTGAGAAAGTCAGTAAGTGGTCCCTGACCCAAGGCCATAAACCCCACATGCATCCTACCATACCAGCAGGGAGGAGAGCAACCCTAGGCAGTCTCAGGATGCTTTTTTCAATTGTCTTATGATAGACTGGATAGACAATTAACTCAGATAATACAACACATTTGGTTTGTTTGGTTTTTTTTTTCTGCAGGGCAGCAGGTTTCTTCATTCACAGAACTCCCTATTTTTAATGTCTTTCTCAATAACGTCATTACATGGCATTTCTTTAGGTTCTCATTCCATGTTATGGAATTCATGTCTCTATATCTGTTAGGAAACATTTTTAGAAGTTCATTAAAAAATAAAAAGATGTAGTAGAATTTGGAAACAAGAAAACCCTCTTCAGTTCCAACTAATGAGATCTTTTAGATAAATTTCAATATTTCAATTACAAGATGTGTACAATCCTAAATGATAGGAGGTAGAATTTTTTGGGAGATTGTACTTTCCTTTGGGGTGTTTGTTTATGTGTCTCTTTAAATGAACCTTTGGAAGATAATTTAAGCTGACAGCCCCGTCAGATAAGTTTGTAACATGAGCATTAGATAAAAGTACCTATAAGCCTAGTTTATTGTTTGAGAAAATACATAATTCATACCAGCCTACATTGAAAATTATGGGTTATTTCTTGTGCCTTAATTGTAGATTACAAGTAGACACAAATTTCTGACATTTTTACAAGCTCAGGCCACCATTAGGAAGATATACAAAGTTTGTATATACAATATTTTGGAAATAACTTTTATAAATGCCAAAGCAAATAAATTTAAAAATATGTCAGTCACATAAAATTAAACAAACTGACCAGAGAGCCTGAAACTAAAGGTTTGAATGTTCATTACCAGTTCAGATCTGCATATGGCAGACTAAGATTTGTTATTGTAAAATCTCAGAAAGTTTGTGAATTGATTTTATGCCTTTATTTTAGCCTTTCATAATAGAAGTTCTGATATTATCCTCCCTTGGCAATTTAAATTTTGGTTTTACTCATTTACTAAAACTGTTTGAACATTATCTCAACCTCTTCTGACATTTGTGTCTTCTGAAAATAAAAGAACTTGAAAATAGACTTTTCTTCATTGGCAAGTAAGAACAATCTAACTATTTATGTAAAAGGCTGAGTTACACAAGCCCCAGGAGGACTTTAAATGTAGTTTAGTTTCTTCCACAAGCCATATGCTGTCCCCATTTCTACAGAAAAGAAAACAGACTTCACCTTATGGCTGCTTTACAAAGAACTGTAGGCAATGTAATGCTGAGTCACTGTGGAAAAGGTTGGGTCACGCAGCCTGAATTAACTCCTGGCAAACACAGCTTGAAAGTTGGGAGCAGGGAAGAAAGTTTCCTTTTGGGCAAATTGTTGCATAATCATTCACTATGAGTTTTTCTACACATTTTTTTTTTCCTCCAGAAATCAATATCGACTCCTTATCTGATCCACAAGTGATGCTATACTAGAGGGGTCAAGCAAAGACAGGGATTCCTGGTAAGTGGGAGATCTGGATCTGACAATGATTTTTGTCTTCTTTGCAGGGGTATATTTTCCTGTGCATGTCCTGAGCAACATGTTGGCTAGACTTATAAACAAAGATTTAAACTAGATTTATCAAGAGAAGGGGATGGAATTCTAAGCACTCAAGAAGAGCCAGGGGCTGCTGAGGCCTGTGAATTGCCTCAAGAGAATTAGGGAGAAGTTCTCTTAAGAAGAGGAGTCTTACTATTCTTCCATGACAAAACTGTTAGCAATTCCACAATTACTTACCTGAATTTTCAGTTGTTCAAGGAAAAAGTTTGACACATGTATTTGATGGATGAGATAGAGTACTTCTGCAAAAAACTAATGTTTCTTATTCAAGCCATAGGCTTTACCTTTTTTTTTTCCTCTAGTGTCAGTTTCTTTAGTCACCTTTTTGTATTGATCTTTCTAAACTGATGCCTGGAAAACTGCCAATGCTCAGATATTTTAACATTTTTTTTCAGAAAAAATATCAGCAAAAAGCATTATAAGGCGAAATAAGATTTTGCTAACTTTCTGATCTGCCCTGCTTTCACCATGTATATATGAGAGATTTCTTGCTGGAAAACAAGAGGTCTTGTCTTGATGTATCTTTTCTCTATATATCAGAATTGATTTTACTATCATCACATGAAGATTTTGAGGTTCTTTTTCAGCAAGCTTTCAAGTTCTGCACACAGCTTAAGGAACAGGAGAATACTTTCTTTTCTTTCCCCTTTTCTGCTAGCTTCACAGCTTGCTGTGAATTTCAGAAATGGATGTTTCTTCTAACTGTGAGTAGGCAGTATATAATGACAGAATTAAAAAAAAAAATATTTTGTAATGCAGAAGATCCATGTAGTACCTGGAACAAATGAGTTGCAGTGGTGTACTCTTGGCTATTTACCCTTACATGGTGTCATTAAAATAAATCACATTAATTGTGGTTCAAGCATCAATTTTAAGTTCTTTCTAGCCCAGTCGTTACCTCATTTTCACAATGACTGATAGTCTCAGCCTTAGTTTCCAGGACAAATACTTGAACATCTGACATCATTCCACAGCATTACTGTGAGGGTGGTGCAACAGTGGACCCAGTTGCTCAGAGAAGTTGTGGATGCCTGGGAGTGTTCAAGGCCAGGTTGAACAGGGTTCAGAGTAACCTGGTCTAGCGGATGGTGTCCCTGCCCATGGCAAGGGTCAGCAGTGCCCTGGCAGCCAGGAGGGCCAACATGTTCTGGGGTGCAAAGCATAGCCAGCCAGTCAAGGGAGATGATTTTCCTGCTCTGCTGTAGTGTGGCCTCACCGTGAACAGACAAATGGTGAAACGGCTTCTCCTTGTTTGGGAAAGCCTTCTTTTTTTAAATGTTGTTTTAGAAGGGGAACAAGGAAAACATGATATATTATACCACAGCCAGTTACTTTCCCTTCCTCATTCTCTCTTACACCCATTAGAGGGCTTTCAAGCAATAGAGGCAATATTTTGCAATGTGAGAACAGTCACTTAAGTCCCATTACAACCTCTGCAATCATGAGTAGAAGAAGGATAATCCAGGTACAGAACAGGATCTAAGACCAATGAATGGGCCTTATGCTTTGTGTCCCATGACTACAGCTGGCAAATCACCAAAACTTCATTTACCTCTGTTTAAATCAGGTATAATGATATTTTACAGCTGCTACTGTAAACATTCAATATATTGTCTGGGTACACCGAAAATATGCATGATGCAATCATGTATGTTACATTTTAAAATAAAATAGCTGTAACAATCCTTAGAAAAAAGACAGCATATGATGGTGGCAAAGAAGGAAACTGAGTCATGGAGTGCTTTGGGCAGGGAGGGTTTCTTGTCTGTCCTTCACTATATTCCATTTCTTAGTTAACTCCAAGCGCATCTGCAGAGCCTGTGTGTCTCTATTTCTATCCTTTCCCACTGTCTTTAGAAACTTTAATATCCTGGCCTGAGGATATAGCCCTGGATGAAACCAGAAACCTTGGGGAGCTAGCTGAAAACAGACCAAACAGGGAAATAAGTTTTCCAAGCACACATTTCCTTCTATTTAGCCACTAAACCTTCACTTTTAATAGCTTCCCTGAGTGCATATGTAACTATCGCTTCATTTCAGCTGGACATACAAGCCCATAATTTGATTTGTTTAACTAACATTTGTAACCTTCACTCCCTGTGGTTTGCCATCGGACATGCTATAGAACAACACTGCCTAGCCAGGGGAGGGATGAGTTTCCAGTAACTGCAGGAAGGAATTGGATGAGCAACGTGGTGCCTCCAGGTAAAGAAAGGGATGGGGACATTCATGGACCACCCCTCAAAGGGAAGCAAAGTATAACATCCCTGTTACACTAGGTTTCCTGAACCCAGCTCTTGGGATAAAGCTTAAAGATTAACCCACCCACCCACCTGCATGCTGAGAAACTGCTCTGAAGTGTAAATTATGTGCTAACCAGCCCCACTGCACAGTTATATTGTGTTGTATTAATCATTTGGTGAAAGGACTGGAATCCAGCTTTCCTGAGACTCAGGTGGTGGTTCTAGTTCCTAAGCCAAAAGATTACTCTTTTCTCTGTAGTGAATTTTTTTTCATTACTTGTGAAGCAGTGTACTGAGAGCACACCTGACTATGCAGACTTGTCCTGGGGCTTAAAGCCATCGCTAGGGGATGGAGCCTGGATTGCTGGAGTGCTACACAAGAGTATGTAGGTTAATGTGGACAAGGACTCTCTGCTTCCCCTTTGGAGGGATGGGAAGTCTTTATTTGAAATAAAGCTACCTAACTCTTTAGTTTGGGTCTGAGATCTAAGCAGTGAACCCTGAGCAGTGGTAAGTATATCTCTAGCTCAGAAAAAAGCACAGAGATTTCTAGTATGGAATTCTTCTCTTTCATGAAGTTTCAGTTCCCATTTCTGGCTTTCTGGTTTATGCTGCATGTCTCACAGTAAGCCTTTACATTTGACTCTGAGCCTATTGCAGTGCCGAAGACCCTCTTGTGGATCTCCTTCATATCAAATACAAATATTCAAACCCTCAAGTTTGACTGAGGGTGTTTCTCTCCCCTTGCAGAACAGCTCCCCCATCTGCGGTGTACATATACATCCATTTACAGCTCCCATATGGAAGATTCTGTTCTCATAAGCACAATATGGGTATCTCACAGGACTCACACCAGTGTTTCTGACGGCAGTATTAGGTCCAAAGGGCTTTACATAATTTTGCTTGCAACTGGGAAAGCATAAAAATTAGATATGATTACATGTGTACATGAGAATGCAGAGGCAGCAATCATTTGTGCATTGAAAAGTCATTGAAAGAGGGTGTCCCTGTCTCCTCCATACATACCATTTCCAAACAGAGTTGCAAGTACTGAAGTCCTTGCTGTAAAGGGCCCAGCACAAGCTGAAATCAGATAAATTAGAAGATGTTAGATTATTTCTTTTTCCTTTCCACCTAGAACAGTGATAAGACATAAGTGATGCTCAGGTTCTTCAAGCACAATGCTAGTACTATTTTCAATTGCATTGTCAGATGACATAAGCATAATGATACCAAATATTCCTGTCTATAGTATTTGCAATCTATTAATGCCTGAACGTGCAGCAGTTTCATTGAAAGAGACCCTGCCTGAGAAATTTGTAGTCTAAATAAGCAAAGATGGAGGAGCTATTTCAAGAGACCTCGCTGAGGGATTAAGGGATGTCAGACTTTCTGGCAGGAAGCCTGTGGGAGGTCGGGGAACTGAACCGAGGGCTGCAAACCCCCAGCAGCATCAGCCTCCAAATTATTCTTTACCTGGCAGCTGTCTGCCAGGGAGACGTGGCGGTTGCTAAATGAAAAGCAGATGGAGTTAAGTTTAGTTAAAGTAGACAGTCATAACAACAAAGAACTTTCATCTAATCACCCAGCGGTAGTAGGGCTGAAAATGTAATCAGGTTGTTTTCTATAAATCATTTTCACAAGATAAGAGGCCTGGCTATCCAGCATGGCTCACTAAGTATTTACACTGTAAACTTTCCTGCCCTCAGCACTACCTCTTTGCTCTGAATTACTGCTTTAACGAATTTAATCATGAAATGTAACAATTGGATAATAAGAACCCTGTAAACTTCCCCCTCCTTTCCTTTTAAATTAAATTATATGCTGGTAGTAAAAACACGATTATTTGAAGGTTGCATTTATGAGAATTCTTGCCCTCTGAGGAGGGTTGTGAGGGAAAAAAAGGAATTAAAATTTTTACTTACAAGAGAAAAGACCTTGTGGAAATAATTACACAACTTGTGAGCCCTGCACAGCATCTGTATTTTAAAACATTATATTCAAGCCTGTAGAAACAGGCAAGTAGTCTGTTTTTCAGACAGTTGAATATATAAAGTGTATCAGTTATACTACTAATTTACTAATATATTGCCAAGATAAAGTGATTGAATCTGCTGAAGAGGAGGGAGAGGATGCTAATAATGTCTATTGTAATGAGGAACAATGATAGGCATAGAAGTTTATTAACAAACTCCACAGGTCACTGCACAGCAACTGCAGAGAAGCAGTAAAAGTGAAATTCAATCATGTTCTCTTAGAGCTCCCAGCATGCACTGAACCTACTCATTAAGTGGGTTCACAGTTGTCCAAATGGGAAAGGTCACGAGCGGATGGGAGAATCAGGGAACAGAGCTTTGCTGCTTCAGCTGCTTCAGCTGTACCTCAGCCTGGCCCCAGCTCTCATTCAGACAGCTCTTCTAGTTTCCTGTTTGGGGTTTTTAAAGATTTTCAAGATTAGCATGTTTTGGCTTACAGTCCATGTTCCCATTCAGCCCTAGGTTCTTACAGGCTGGCCAGACCAACAACTTTTCCTGCATCCCCATTCCCTTAAACTGAAGGTAATTGAAAAGAATGACTTGCTCCAATAATAAATAAACTCCTGTCCAATCAGGTCACTGCCTTGACCTCAGGAGGATTTAAAGTAAATAAAGGAGTTGGATGACAGTGCATTTTTCACTTGCTTTGTTTAAACTTGTACATTGTTTTTTTGGAAAGGCAAAGCACTTTCCCTTATTTTGAGTTATTGCATTTCAGTGATGCTGGAAAACAGTGATATTTGCCAGAGTGACCTGTTTCCTGCTGCCAGAATCTTCCTGACAATGTTTGAATGACTTCGTGGATGGACATGCCCCAGAGCTGCCCTGCAAGCTCAGGTCTGTCAGAAGACAGAAATGGGACCAGTACGTATACAAGCTCTCTCAGGTGACTTTTTCTTTCTTACTTACACACTCGTTTTATTGACACAACAAGTGTAGGCAACAGAAGCTAAACAGCAGAAGAAAGGGAGCTATTTCAATAGTTAATTTTCTGAGAATTTAGATGCTCGCCTCATTTGGTATCTAGCATCTTGTGCCTGTTTAAATAGTTGATTTGATAAAAATATCTAAAAAGTCTTTGTTAAACCCATTTAAAATAAACTCCAAAAATGAAATTCAGTCTCTGCAACAACCTCATTTAGTGCAGTAGTTTCTATTTTCCTCTCTTATAGTCTGAAATCTGACAACGCTGCCACAAACAAACAGCAGATGGGATTGCAACAGGGCTTTTAAAATAATGAAAATCTGTAATTCTGCACTAAGACTCAGCCTCTGTCCTTGGAGGGCATCTAGGGTGCTCATAATTCCACTGACAATATAAGGCAGATTGCTGTTTTTCTCACATACAAGTGAAATACTATCAGTACAGTGTGCGGGAGTATACTGATGTTGTATATCAAGGGCAAGGGTTTGAGAAAGCAGAGAGGAGGAAAAAGGGAAGTTGCATGAAGACATCCACACAATGCTTGGACAGAGCTGTAAATCCTGGGGATGGGGTTTATGAGCTGTGGGGCTTGGTGCTGTGTTACACACCCCAAGGCTCTTGGGCAGCTCATGGAGGGGCCTGAGAGAGGTGTTGACTTAGCTCTGAACACAGAGAGAGTGAGCCTGCCTTTGTCCAAAACCTAACGAGTCTCTGTCGTCGCGCCAAGAGGAAAGGAAGTAAATGTTAGTAGATGCATCAAAGTCCAGTTCATGCAAGCATCCCCCTGAGGTGTCAAACCAACTGTGAGAAACACTTCCTGCAATCAGTCGTGTGGGGCTTTGCTGCCTCTTCAAGGAGCTGTTTGTAGATTTTATCCTAGGCAGAATTCATATGAAAGGTGTATTTGTTCTAGCCAGCCAAATCCAGATCCTTCTCCCCAGTCATTCAGCCCCACAGTAACAGTGAATCTCTCCCAGGAGATGTCTGAGTGACCTCCTGGGTCTTGCCTTCTTGACTGCTCCTGTGTTTTAATTTCCAGCTGCCTGACCCTCAGCTGCACAGAGTACCTGTGCATGGGGACCCAGCAGCCCTTGGAGCACAGGGTCAGGCCCCCTCATGCTTATACCTCCAGAGATGAGCCTGTGATGGGATCTATCACCAGCTCCACTGGGCAGCCTTCCCAAGACCCGAAAATTGTCTGAATAAACAATGGAAACAACAAACAATCCAAGGTGACTTTGCAGGTTCGTAGACATATCTGCCTTCCCCCGGGGGAATTTAAACAGTTACACCCAGCCAACTGGGCTGCTCAGCTAAAAATTCTCTGGGACTGTGCTTAGGCTGGCAGCTAAATTAGAGGGAATGCACCTCCCTGCATTATTAGAAGTAACAGACTACTTTGGATTTTTTTTTTAATTTACTTTTACTATTTCCTTTGCAAATTGCTAAGCACTTCTAAACACAAACTGGTTTTACCCTTTCAGCTTTCCTTACATTACAGCCCAGCTAACTCCATTAGCAAATAAAGTAAATAGCCAAAGCACTCATGAAAGTCTAAATTCCCTGAAGGTAATAGCTGTATAAAACACATGGGAGTTGTTATTTCAAGGCAAGGAAATGGAAAGCTTTGAGTTTATCATTAAGCTGGCTTAGTATTTTGATAGACCTTGGCACTATTTATTAATAATTTATAAAGTCAGACTGGGGTGAGTCTACGTGTTACATATTTTTGTATTGAGATGAGGGATTTGTGCTATTTGTCCTGAACTCCATGCAAACTGTTCTTAATAAACTCTGACTTGGCTTTTCCCATTAAACAGTTTTGCTTGTGTTCAGTGGACTCAAGTCACTGCAAGTTCCTGCAAGAATTCCCCTTCAGTGCAATACCGATGTCAGGAAACATCTTTCCAGGCTGCCATTAGTTCAGAATTCAATATTTAGATGCAATTCCAGGATGAGGATGCTTGGAGCTCTCTCAAGAGGATTAGAAGGTGTTATATCCTTATGCAGGAAGGAACAGTGATGAATAAGTAAGAATGAAAAACACTCTACAAAGAAGAACAAGGTAAGACACTCACAGATGTGATCCTATGGGAACCTAAACACACCAGTTTATGGTGAAAGGCCTCACAGGTTCCATCTTTTGCCTGACATATTTTCCAGCTCTAACCTGACTTTGCTGGTTCTGTCTTTTAGTCCTTGTCTTCTTTGTTTGCCTGAATGCTCTTTCCTTTTTGTCAGTTCCAGTGCTGCAATGGTTATACCACAACTATATTAGTTCTTTTAACGTATTTGCAGTGCTCAGCAAAACTGTGAAACTGTAGTAATAAAAAACTCGGGTTGGTTCTCTGTACTTCTGGCACCAGTTAGTAAGATTGGTACTTTCATTTAGAAAAACTCGGCTTGTGACATGTCCTCCTGCGGCCGCATTCACTCTGCTGTATATGTGTGCCATCTCAGGGGAAACGCTGGGCAGACACCAGGATGTGCCCTGGGGTTTTCTTCTGGCATTCCTGCAGGGCTCATGTGCTTTCTATAAGGATCTGCAAACTGACAGGCGTTGTTTAAAAATGTACCAATATGACAAAGCTGATGACACAAAATTTCTAGCAGTGGAGCTGATTATGTTAATGTTATTTAATGTACAAACAAAGTGGCATTTTTTTAAGGCAGCTTTCTTAATATCTCACTATTAACTCCTTACTAAACTCCTTTGATAGTCTAAGGACGTTTTTAGTTCTTTGATACTTCGTTTAGACACATTCACTGAATTGTGGCATCATGCAGCACCAGAGGCTCTGGGCTTCAGTCTGCGGGCAGTCTTTATTAGTCTTCCTGTCCACAATGCACACTGCTGAAACAGCTGCTGTTCTCCAGAAACTGTGGGGTCTAATTCACTCTTCCAGAACCCTCTTTTTGTGTGTATTCTCAATCTGCTGAGGCTCACATCTTGATTTTGGAGGAACCAGAGCCCTGAGAATGGATGCATTGATCGTAGGCCTGAGAAACAATGTGTAAATTTATTCTGGGATTACTTACAGATTTAAGTGAAACAAGGCAAATCAGTAGCCCATAAGCTTCCTGTTTCAGATTATTTCATTTCTTATTCTTTACACTCTGTTCATAGTGGGACTGTTCAAGCCTGAGATGACAATTATGAACAAAAAATAGTGGAATATACTGCCTGTTAACTTTGTCGCAGGCTCTGTTATGAAGCACACTCTTCATACCTGAGGAAAAACTAATTACTTTGTATCTTCTGTGTGCCGGTGCTTCTGCAGTAATCCAATTCAGAAACAAAAATTGAAGCGACGTCGGCAGAGAGAGACAAAAACCTGACCCTGTTTGCTCTTCCCTTCCACTGGGACACTGCAAAGGCAGGAGTTCTCCCTATATGTATATGTGTTTAGGTGCAATACAAAACTTCTGGTTCTATTGCAAATTTCTATTTAAGAAATCTGTTTTCAGAAATGCATTGCAAATTTGAGTTGGAGAGAGAATTAAAAATTCGTAATATTGAAGGTTCCTCCTCACTCATCGCCCATTTCTCTCCAGTGACTGCTAAAGGAGCCAGGATGATTAGTTCCGATGTAGAGATGCCCATTGTAAGTACTTCTGTTGGGTCACAGGCTTTCCATCTTCCAGTGACATGGAAATGACTGAAATGGGTTTATTGAAAGCAGACTGTCTTCTACTGTCCTTCTCTGCTACTAAAACATAATAACACTGAACTGAGACTGTTCCACCAGCCCCTTATTCTCACACTGAGAACTGGTATGGTTTTGTTGAATTTCTCTCTTTTTAAGAAAGCCATTTGTAAAGGAATTCTCAGTTTGGTTGTAAACAGGTTTATTTTTTAATATACCTTCTATCGGACTGCACTCTCCTTTAGGGAACAGAAATATAATTTCTTTTCCAATCTACCATGCTAAACACCCCTTTCCCTTTCCTTTACTCATTCAAGATCTGGTCTAGATTCAGACATCTGATTTCAGTATCATATTTTATATGATGATTCTCAGATTACGCTCTGTGGCAGCACGGGTGGGGGGGATGTGAATACTTCTCAGAATATTTAAAGAATTAATTGCACCTTTCTTGCGTGTTACTACAGCCAACATCTCAGAAATCTGTCCATTTGCTGCTTGAAGACCAGAAACCACTTCCTTTGTTAGTGTATGAAAATATGGATTACTTTGGTATTTTGCTCTTTAATGCAAATGCTTTCTGATAAACTATCACAGGCTTTCCATGAATGCACAGAGACTAATGAACTCCAAGTTTGCTGAAGTTCAGGAGTTCAGCTCTGTTATCATGATTGCTCAATGGTTTTATATCTTTAGGCCAAAAGCTGCTTTGGTGTTCATAGAGGATAAGTAGCTATGGCTTTATATCTGATTGCGTTGTCGGCCAATATAACATACATACTTTTTGGTGCAAAGATATGTCACATAAATCCAAGCATCATTTTCTTCTTTCCTCCCCGTACTAGTGGATACAAGAATGACTAGCTAAACCTCATTAACACTGAGTTCTTTGCAGTGCTCTAGTGTTTAGGGATAATAATCTCACGTTTAACACCCCATCAGAAAGAATATTAAGCCTCACATTAAAAGCCTGAAAAGGATCTTTATCTGGATAAAGAATTCATCCAAAATTTGACTTGATTTTTTTTGTTATATTAATTACACCACTTTCTTTTAACCTGCAAACTTCTTCATGTAATTCTACATTTCATATTTTTCCCCACTCCCAACTATTAGAGGACTGGAATTAGGAGGTAAGCCTTGTGGCACAGTAGCAGCTCCATCTATCATGTGCTCCTTTTCTAAAAGAGGACTTCGGTGGTGGACTTTTTACTTTCTGAGGGAAATTCACATATCACCTTAAGCAGTGTTTGCTTTTGAAGCCTATCAAAATACCTGAAAATAAGGAAGAGAAAACAGGTAGCAAAATCATTGCTAAAAAGCACAATTGCTGTTAGAGTGGAGGACTTGAGGTAGGATAGGAACTCCTCTTAGACATACATTGTTTTCACAGATAGTTATACACAAAATTGAGCTCAGAAATGCTGGGCACAATCATTGAAAAACACTGTAAATTGACTGTCCCTTTTCTTCTGCTCCAAGACCCAGAGATGTGAGTTCCCACTGTGATCACACCAGCCCTGCAGTGCTCCTGGCACCAGCAGTGGGATGTTGAGTAGGGCCTCAGGTCCCCTTGTAGAGGCACAAAACAAGCTTTACAGGGAGTACTTCCCAGAACATACAGATTTGGTAAAAATGGTGAGATCCAAAGGGACTGAAAAGTAGCAAGCAGGAGTTTTAAAAAAGCAGAAAGCTTTTAAGGCTCTCCCTGCCTTCAGAGTAGCCTCTTGCAGTGCTTCTGCCAGCCTGCCTCCCCGCTTTGTGGGGCTGGGCGCACTGGTCCTGGTGTGACCCTTCTGGAGAGGAGCACTGCACATTGTCCTGCGCTGATTTGGCATTCATGCACCCCAATTCTACTGCTGTGAGGGTCACAGCAGGGCACGATAATTCTGCATATAAAGGGCAACGTGATGCTCAGTATTTCATATTCTTCTGAAATGTGCTGCACCAAAGGAGGAAAGGATACAAACTTCAGTGCAGTTCAGCAACATAAGTATCCTACAGTGCCTTTATCAGGACTGAGAAATCCTGTAAGGTAGGTGCTGACTTCCAGTCACCTTTTCCCACCCTGACATTTCCACCTTAGCCAGAAGAGTCAGCAAATTATTTATGAAGGGCAGAAGGATTGCTGTAAGAGTTGGTCTATATTTACATGAAATTCTATTCCAAGAGAGGAGGGTTTTTTTCAGATTACAAATCAACCGTGCTCTGAGTGAAACAAAATCATTTATTGTTTAACCCTGGGATGGGAGAAGGGAAGAAAGGGAAAAACTGTCACTCAGCTCCAAGCTCAGAAAAATATATATTAATCTTACACTTTATTTTCTCCTCTGCTGCCTCTTCCCCATTTACTACCTTTTGCTGGCAGGCCCATTTAGATATCTTTTTTTTTTTTCCTATCCTATCATATTATTAACTAGAACTTCATCAAAAAACTCCATTTGATACACTATATTCATTAATATATTATACATACACTATACATACAACAATACATTATATATACATTATATAAAACAATAATTGAGTGGCCTTCAGGGTTCATAAAAATGCCACCTTCCATGTCATTATTGGCTGTAGTATCTTTTCTATAAAAAGTTATGATGCTGTTTTGCAGCATCTATTCAGTCCTGGGAAGGAAGAAGGAAGGGAGAAGAAATGGTCACTTAACAGCTTTTCAGGCAGAGCCTCTAGCTACCACTGATAAAAGAACCATCCTTTTTAAGGGATGGTAAGGACATGGAAAGATTCTCTCTGTGGTGCTTGTGGGTGGCTGTGCAGATGTCTAACTGCTCCCTTCTGCTCCATTCTCAGGCAGATACCTTTCACACCCTGCACTAATCAATACTAATCACAAATGCCATCTGCCAGATGCACAGATTACACAGCACGATGGGCACTTTGATCGGTGCTGGCTGCAGTGGCACACATCTCTTCTGCCTCTGGAAATCAAGCTGCTCAATACTCAAAGCTTCCTCTGGTCACAGTGAAGCCCTCTGACTTGGGAACTTACTGCAGTGGCTGCCGTGTGGTCTTCTGGGCTACTTGCCAACATCACAGGAGTGACCTGGCTTCCCAGAAGCTTTCAGAGCATTTCATAGCTGAGTTGTCCTCTAATAGTATCAGGTCCTTTAAATCTGTGTGCTGCTCAGATGTGTCACTGAGAAATACAAACAGATATAATGGCATTTCTGGGACAGGTCTCTACCTCCACAGGTAAGGTGAAGAAAAGCTACGCACAAACAGCAGTCTTGAAGCTCCTAAAACTGCAGTGTGACCTAAGAATAACCCAGGTGACATCCCTTCTTAAAGAATAGCTTATGCCTTAATAAAATAAATATCATTTATGGATATACTTGAGAGCAGAATTCATAAGCTAAAGTTCATCTAAAGCCCTTTCAACCTTAAGCTTTTCATTTTTACCAGTTTTATGAGACATTTATATTCCTTCACATTCTGCAGAGAGATAAGCATTTTTGTTGCATGCTGTAATTTACAGGATCATTGTTCAAACACGTCAGCATTTCCATAAATGTGAGAGTCCCGAATTTCATGTTTAAAGGTCTAATAATTTCATTTACTATAATATGCAAATTTTACAGTGCACATTATATGCAACTTTGAACCACTGCATAAAATATTGATAACATTTCTAGTTGTGGCAGCTACATTTATGATTACACTTATATTCCTGCTAATTATAAATCAAACATTCAGGGTGATTGGTTTTCTTGTTCCCTTTGAAAAAATATTTGCAATAAAACTATCTTTTATCAGAGTCCTTCTGAAAGCCCACCAGGAGCATCAAACTCCAAATTATGAAGAAAATTCCCATATAAAATCCACAAGTCATTATTCTATGATAGCTTTCAAGGTCTCCTTCAGACCTACCACTTGACTTTGACTTTGCATAAATTGTAAAGTTCCATCTGAATGGTGTTCATGACAGGTAATGGCATCATAACTCTTTATCAGTGCCTTCCTAAATGACCCAGTTTTCCTGCTAGAGGCTCTTTGCAGCTCAGTCATCAGCAATACTGTCTTTGTCCATGCAATGATACACTCACACCAACAGCAAACTTTTGGGTGAAGGCTATAACTGTGTTCCACTGAAAACTAACCTACTTGCTTTGCTAAATAAAGTAGGGATTGCAAAACCTTCATACTGAATAGTAAACTTGATTCTCATTCTGCCAGCCCTGACAGCGCAAAACCAACCATTCCATCTCTCTCTGTAAGTATCTGAGGGACATTTAGTCCTGTAAACACATCTAAATAATTTTGTGTGCCATCCTACAACTTAGGAGCAGTACATTCATGTAACTTTGCAGTCTGTTCTCTGTTTATGACTGATTGAAACTAACAGAACTGCAAACTGCTCTATAAATTATAGAGAACAACATCTTTTATAATGTTGGTGTACTTGTTATAAGTAAATCAGCTGAATTCTTCTGTACTGGCTTCAGTCCTATTTCTCCTAAGTTTAAGTGTATGGTGGCTCTACATTTTCACATAAGAACAGCTGCAGAAGAAACTGTTTAATCAGATTTTTTTTTAGAAAACATGTACAAGTGAACCATCCTATACTCACAGATGCTGAATAGCAAATGCATAATGGATGTAACAGTGATATAAGTCTTCAAAGTACATGTATGTAGGATCAGATGTCAAAGTTTTAATAGCACATATTGTTTATACAGCATTAGTACTTCAGCTGAACTCCTCATCTCTTAGAAGCCAGTTTAAAATTGCATTTTTTGTGAGTCCTATTACTTTAGAACATAACTCTATTAGAAAATGAGAAGATCCTAAGATGAAATTTTAGTAGGAGTTCCTGTTTAATTACATTCATTCTGTTTCTAAGTGTATTTTTTTAGTAATTAATTTAATTATTGAATATATATAATTTCTTTCCTTTTTTTTCAGTAACAATTCTGCAAACATAATGATTAAACAAATTCAATGAATGATTTTTGTCCACAAATCACTTATCAGCATTTCATTATAGGTGTTTGTTACTTAAAAATCAAGATAGCAGTTGCTTTGATTAGAAACATGAGCTTCTGTACCATAAGAAGTTTGACTTTGATACCGATCTTGATTCAATAAGCAAAATTCCTGGCACCATGTGTCATAACAGATAGTAAATAAATAGCTCATCAGCACTTAAGTGAGACCTTAATGGATATTTCCCCCAAATACTATTTTAATGTTACTGTAAGCAAGTGAAAAGGCAATAAATAAGTGCCTGATACACGGTTACTCCTTTCCATATTCAAATACAGTCAAAAAGATGAAATTTCATTTTTATCCTTTTATGGTTCAAAACAAAGCCTTTCACAAAAGACATCACCATTAACACAAACAAAAAGAAATCCCCCAATTTCAGCAGACATCAATACAATGAGAATGATTTAGGCAATGTGAAGGGCAGTCACAAGGGAAACTACCTCATGAGGTAACCACAGTCACTCCACTCCATCATAATGTTAGGCTGAAATTTCTAGAGTCCTATATAACTGTGCAAATGGAAACACCAGACTTAGTGCAAGTATTTGACCAAAATTCTCTAATGCAAATCAATGATCAAGGCTGTGCTGCTTTTCAGCTTGTTTTAGGTACTTGTTTTAGTCAGGCTCTGAAATAGCATGTATTGACAAAGTTCATTGAACTAACTTTGCCCTTCTCAGCCTCTGAACTAATGAGCTGGTGTTGGATTGTAGATTTATGAGCAAGTAGCTGTACGGTAGATATGACTGCAACAGAGTATAGATATTCATTCCTTTAGGGGAAAAAACCCCAAATACAACAACAACAACAACAAAACCAAACAAACAAAAACAAACAAAAAGAAGCCAACCCCAACACACACAAAACAATCAAAAAAACCCCAACAAAAAATAAGAAGTTCCAGTCTGTGTAAAGAGAAAGGATAAATAACCATGAGTTAAAATGGATAGCTCAGAGGGAGCTAACTCCACGGACTCTCCTTTAAAAGCATGATGTGTGACAATGTTTGATCATCAATAAAGGCAATAAAATGCAGCATTAACACTGAGTTTTGAGTCCCCGAGTCCAAGTTCAATATGAAAGGTTTATTTTTATGGAGTAATCTAAGTGAAATTTCTTGATATGTTAAGTTAATATTTTTACAGGCAAAACTACTCAGAAAAGAGAAAAAAGACAATAATAAAAACCCCATGCTTGAATGGTTATTTTGAAGAGTTAAACCAAAGTAACTTGCAGATGAGGTAATTCCAGATACCTGTGCTAGGAATGCACCTAACAACACTACGGATGCCATCAGAATGGAAAGGGTCGAGGAGGACTCGCAGGTACAACCCATTATTACTGTTGCCCCATGGTGTTTCTTCAGGTCTCCCTACCCAGCCAGGCTGGGAGTCAGCCCTGCAAGCCTTTCCCAGGACTGTCCCCTTCCACTTCCTGCCCCTTCCTATGCTGAGAAGTGTCATAGCCCAGGAGAGCATCTTAACAGCATGAATTTTAACTGGGGAAAGGGATACAGAAGTGTTTTAGAACAAAAAATTGAAGTTAGCATTATCTAGGAGGTATTTCCTAGTTTTTATGCTGTTGCTCAACATGGGCAGACCTCATCTCCGAAAAGTTTAAAACTGCTGTCTCCACTGAGTTTTGCCAGGTCAAACCATCTGAAAACCTCATTTGAGGTTTTAAAGCTCACTCCAACTTATATTATTAATCAAGAAGGTATTCTGTACAAAAAAAGTCCGTGAAAACTACTGCTTTTTTTTTTTTTTTCTTACTGCTGTTAAAAAGGACTCTTTATAGCACAGAATTGTCTTTGCATTTATTTCAGTTGGAAGTTTCTGCAGCTATGCTGTGAAAGGTTAGAGTAATGGCAACAGCATTGGATTTTACCTGCTATTCATGTTTCCAGCAACTGCTGCATTTATAATGTTAAGAAAGGGTGAGCCTGTTCCTACTCAGCTGAGGGAAGAGTATTAGCTACAGAAAACCAGACATTTTGAATGGTGGTTGCATGTTATCTTTGGGATTAAATGCTTGAAGAGAAACTTGTAGCCCAGGTTTCTCTGGGTGGGTAGAGAAATGACAATTGCAGTTGTAACAGGTTCTAAGTGCATGTCATTCTAAGAAAACATGACAGCTGCAGCACTAGAAAGCAAAGAAATCTTACAGTCAGGAAGATAAATTGATCTTTTACTTTCCTTTGCAGAGAAGAAAGTCTGTTCTTGGGACAATTAGTTCCTGGATTTCTGAAAAATAGCTATATTATGAAAGAGAACAAAAAACTTCAATGATTAAGTAATTAACATTTAAAGTATTGAGGGAAACAATAGAAGAATGGATTTCTGAGCCAGTTTTGATGACAATTATTCTGGTGGGAAAAGGAGGAAGATACTCAGTATTCAGAAAAGCTCCACTTGTGATCTCAGTGTGACTGTTCCCAGTCCTGCCTAATGGACAGCAAAAGGCACAGCTCCAACAAAGCTTTCCAAAGGAATGGCAAGTAGGGTTTGCTTCTAATAGCAAATACTTACATTTAAGTATCTTCTATTAGGAAGACAAGATGCTCAATCAAAAAACTGTATGCTGTTTGTAAAAGAGCAAAGTCCCTAAAGAAGACTAATGTTAGTGAGGAGAAGACTTTCACCAGCATAATTCTGAGCTTTGCCCCTCCTCTGTCCTCACCCCAGGCCTGCATGAGTGTTTGCCACAAGACAGCTCTGCACCGCAGCATCGAGCTCCTCTATAGGAGGACAAAGTGTAGTCTAACCAGAGAAGGATATGAAGACAGTCTGTTCTGAGAAGACTTGAAAAAAAGGACAAGAGAGAACAACCACCAAAATAACTCCAAACTAAGACAATCCAAAGCTCTTGACCTTTTAAGAGCCAGCTTAAGGGCAAGGGGATAAAAACAGAGCCTACTGATACTTATGATCTACCAATTTCCTTGTCACAGGAGTAATTTTGCAGTGATTCCTAAATTTATCATGAGTGTAATATGCTGTACCATATTCTCTTCATGAGGACATTTTGCTTTCACCAGCCCTGGCTGCCAATCACGTTTTGGTTAATCTGTTTCTTCTAACTGCCTTTCAGAAAGCCAAAACCCTGGCAATAGCCACTAAAGCAGTGTGTGCTCAGCACTTGAGAAATGTGAGTTCTTCAGTTCATATTTAGGAACCTTGTTTCAGCCTCCAAGAGCCTCTTGTTATCCTACCCAGTGAGCCTGACCTCTTGCCACACTGGCCAGCGCATCCTGTCCTTTCCTTCAGCATGTCCATGCTCTTTCAAGTAAAACAAGCATCTGCAGCATCACAGCGACTGTGCAGCCAAAGCTGCTCTTCTCTGCAACCTCCCATGCACCTCTTTGAGTCTGCATTTCAGACCTGCTGAAAAATAGACTAAGATAAAACAGCGCAAGTGAGAGGGAACAGCACACAGAGGCTGATGTAATTTGCATGACTGTAAAGACAGGAGTCTATTTTTCACACATTGCACAGAACAAATCCCTGAAAGGCAATGAAAACAAACACCTCCGAATAACATTTTTGTTCTGAATGGAAACATGTTTGTTACAGCTATTTAAATATATGAAACTAACAACAATAAATATTTTTTTTCTTTTTTCAAAGAAAGACCATTTAAGGTTAATCTGGTTTAGTCTGGAAACTCAGAAAAAAGACGACAGAGACCTCCTCATACTTTTCATGAGCAGAATACTCAGTGCTCTTTAGTAAATCAAATTTAGTTGCCTCATGATTTTGTCATTTCCATTATTACACCTTAGAGGAAAGCACCCCTGGATTTTTCTGTAGCACCTTGCTTTGCTACAGTATTGATCAATCAGAGAGCAGTGACGAAGACTGAACAAAGTATAAATTGGAATGCCTGTCCTTATCTGGGACCTTGATGTTGCCATTGAAAGCAGTAGCCCGGTCTAATATATTTCATACCATTATGCTCTTCTGCGTTTTGCATATCGGCTGTCCCCCATCCGTTTCTTCAGCTATGAATAAAATTAGTTTTCCATTGCAAAGCTGGAGAAAGAGATGGAGACAGCAGAGCTTTGCAATGAAAAGGGAATCTCTATAGTCAGCCCAGTTATCCAAGTAAATGCCACGTTAACGCGTATTGATCTAACAGAAATCATCCAGCCAATACCATTGCCAGTGCCAGCCTATATGAAACCCAGGTTCTGGGAGGGCAGCAGAAGAGTGGCAGTCCAGAGAAGAAACAACCGTTGCTACATGATGCGTGGCAGCTTGTGACACAGAGGAATAACACCAAGTCTGGGAAGGGACCTTATTAGAAAGTTAACAGCTTATTTTAACTTTCCTTTATAAAGAGGGGGCATGGGTGCAATGGAAGGTACTCGTCAACTTCTGTTTATCCTCTGGAAGAACAGGTGCTTGCCATAAGCTTCCTTTTTGTAGCACAATTTCTTCTTAACAGACTAAGTTATCGACATCCATGGAATTCATAAGACTTCCTTCAGTCCTCGTTTTTTTTTTTTTTTTGTTTTGTTTTTTTTTTTTTTTTTTTTTTTTTTTTTTTTTTTTTTTTTTTTTTTTTCAC
>JAWWMO010000083.1:113094884-113140953 GCA_035047845.1 Dendrocincla fuliginosa | reverse complement strand
TTTTTTGTTTTTTTTTTTTTTTTTTTTTTTTTGTTAAATGAAGAATCCAGGATAAAAAAAAAGGTGTCTCAATGCTAGAATGTGAAAGTCCTGATCCAGCCTGTTTAAAGTTACTTGAAAAAAATCCCAGAGACTGAGGAGGAACTGGCTGGGCTATTTAATCTTCTACTGTCACTGTCCAGAGTCAAGAGTTGCTGTCCATCATGTTATCAGAATGCAAACTGCACATCTGGAAAAGTAAATGTGAGCTGACAAAAGCTTCCATGAGAAAAATGGAAGAAGACTATTAATTGCAGAAGTCTTAAAATGCAAAATGGTTCTCCAATTAAAAAAAAACAAAAACCCAAAGAGTTATTTTTTCCCTTTTTATACCGTGTGGCTTTAATAAACTCCAGGAAGCTGGTGGGAAGGGGGAAATATCCACATGAACACAAAGCTTCAACCTTATCTTTCAGTAAAATAATTAATTGCTTTAAATCCATCCCCTACAGCATGACTCTGCTACGCAGTAACAAGGTAGGGGGACTGAGTGGGTTTCAGTGCTTGATTGCTTCTTAATCATATTCTGTGCACAAAATGCCTTCAGAAATCTATTTTACTTTCTGCTGTATTCTTTGTTCAGAATGAGCAATTCATTCAGCACCAAATTAGTACCTGAGCAAATAAGAGTTATAAAACCTCCTGAATGTAGCAGTGGAGACATGTAAGGCAAAAAAACTGACCAACATATTTTGAATGTTAGGTCCCTTATAAGTATTTGGGCCATGAAGTCATTCATTATGTTGTTTCAGAAGAACAGGTAGCAACTTACTTTTTCAGGTTACTAACTCTGTGGGAAAAAAAAGGAAAAAATCCAAATGCGTTAACTCATATATATACTCTATTTGTACAATTACAGTGTTAGCTCTTAATCTGTGACTTTTCCAATTATATTTCAAGACCAAAAATGAAGTTTCAATCATCTGGCAGCTAGCTGTGGAAACCTTCCCCAAATTAAACACTAACAGTAAGATACACATCTCACCTGTTTAAATGTATGCAGGATACCAGATGATTAGGAGTGCTAATAATATATTCTTTCAAACAGTTTTTCTTAGGTATTCATGGGTGGTACTACTTTGCTTAAGAACTCGTCTTTCCTCCAGATTATCATAAAAAGCATCACCTCTGTTGCAAAAGGCATAGCACACCATTAACAGAGTTTTACTGTTCCTTCTTAGCTGAAGTAAACTAACTGATGTTTACAACTATTTTACTTTTACTGCTTTTTAATTCTTCTTTTTTTCCCCAAAATTTCAATCAGATTTGCATTGTTTGCATTTAAGATGTTGATAATAGCTCACAGACTGCAAGAAATTGGTAGTCTTCATGTCACGCACACAAATTCCTTTCTGAACAACTTCAGTGCATCCCAAGATAAGTGACAGCATATGGGTTATATCACTATTCCATCTCCATTTATACAGAAAAATAGAAAGATATGAGCTGTGCCTAGAATCGTAAAACCTGACTTTGAGAATTGCACATAAATATACCCTTAAATATTGATTTTGGTCAAAAGTTATACACCAGAGAGAGAGACTCTCACCAAAGCCTGGGCTCTAAGTAGAATCCTTGGAGTTTTCTCTATAAAGCCACTTCATCCCATTACTTTTCCCAGCAGGAACCAAACAGAAACAAGAGAAAACCGGTCATGTCTCACCCCAGGGTTGCTGTTTTACTCTTCTTGTGACCAGCATCTGAAGGCTCCCAGTGACCATCCTGACCGGGGAAGCACTTTAAAAATTAGTCTTGTCAGTCTGGTTAAAGGAGCTCAAAAGATTAGGAAGATCTAAGAGCTGGAGAATAGAAGGGAGGAAAAGGTTTTCAGGTGGGGAAATACCTGCCTGGGTGGGGAGGAGGGCAAGGGAGCAGCTGCTCAAATGCTCCTGTACAGTTCTGGTTTGAAGGATATCCTTCTGGTTTGAAGGATATTCATGGGCTGGGGAGGGATACACAACACAGATGTTTTACATGCTTACATTCCCTTGAATATCTTTCAGGTTCACAGCATATTTTCTTTAGTTTTTCTTTTTCCCATGAGACGAGAAACAGCTTATAGAAGTTTTAAACTCAGTCAAGCAGGATTTAGATGTAGAGAATGTATCAAACTAACCAGAGCAAAAGAAAAGATTATATTTTAGCTGGAGGATAAAAGTGTCATAAAAGTATTGTCTGTATGCATGTATGTGTGTGTGTGATGCATGTGTGCATATCTGTAAGTATGGATACATGCTTAACCATATTCATTTTATAACCCCTACGGTGAGTCTTTGAAGTTAACAACATTTTGAACATGTGACAAAAAACACTCCAGGAGCTGTGCATGTCTTTGACCGTCCTACTTAATATGTACTCAGGGTGATTTCTGTCTTTACCAACATAAACCAGTTGTACACAAGATTTAAAACAAACTAACAAACAAACAAGTGAGATTAAAGAAAGAAAAAAAACAAAACCCAAACAACTTAACTCACTGAATGATAATTTTTTTGGAAGGAAGGGCAGCTAGCACTATAAATAGTTCTTGGCCTCATAAGAGTCCTTCAATGTCCTCAGATTCACAGGGGGAGCCTTGCCATGACAGAGAGAGAGAAAGTGCAGCATGTTGCATTCCCAGAGAGAAGCTATCCAAGGAAAATATGCTGCTGGGTGAGGTTCTGCCTTTTATCACTATCTCTCTGCATTACTGGTCAAGAGATGTGTTTGTGGCAGGTTTAGGGAAGAAGTGATGTTTAGGTGGACAGCTTAAACTCTGGAGAAAGGCCCTGAGGAACCTCCCGCATGAAGTATGGCTACCTATAGAAAGAATACTTGCCATGTTTTCCCATGGATTTTATTTTAGCATTTGTCATCCCTAATTTCTCATGCCACCTTCCTTATTGTAAGGAATTCCTGCACATAATTGACCCATCTCAAGACATTTTTTTTGGGTTAGCTGTCCTGTCTCATTCATTGTGAAATGAAGTGCCTACACAGAAGGTTCACTGTATGGATTTTATAAGAAATTGATCACGTTGAACATCCCATGGTCATCATGGCAAGTGCCAAATTAAATTTGCAAGTTCTTGTTATTACCCTTATCTGTGGCCTGCTACTTCTGTCCAAATGCTGCGGTTTGTTGGCACTTTGATTATCTGGTTACAGTCCAGTTTCTCAAATATTCATTAAACACAACAAAAGCAGGACTTTGTGGAAGTGAGAAAAAATAAGTAATCACACACGGGGAGGCAGCAATCTTTGACATCAATGGCAATATATATATATATAACTGAATGCTCTCAGGTACTGTAGAAAATGCATGTTAAATAGATCAATTATTAGCTAAAGAGTAACACTTGTTTGTTATGTAAAACTTGCATAAAACAAGCGTAAAACTTGCTGAAGTTTTCCCTTCTCACACCATGCTTTAAAAATAAACATAACTGCATACAATTCAAAATGTTCAAGTCATGCACAGATCTCTCGTTACTATAAATATGCAAAATTTGACAGTCAAGTATGGCCACGGAGTCTGAAGGTCTTAAATGATCTTACATATTCAAGAGAGACACTTTTGCTAACTTCCTGCATGAGTTGGCAACTGTGCTTGGATTTTCTGCTTGTCATGTCCTCTCACTATGCAGAGAGGTGAGGTGGGCACTCTTCTCAGGAGGATTTCTACCTGGAATTTCTGAGATCCCTTTCACACTGAATATTTCTGTCAGCATTCAGTCTGGAGGGCTTCTTCTTCCTGGCCTTCTCTGCTTCACATCTGCCTGAAAAATCCTGTGGTGGAAAAGGTCAAGTGATTTGCAAAGCAAGTGAATGCAGAGGGTTTGGTGTGGGCAGTTGGGGGGTGCAGGGTCTTCACTAGTCAGCAGTTGTTCCCTGATGGCTCTAACTTGTTTTGGAGAGTGTTGTAACAATATCTGATGCTCTGTCTTGTGAGAAAGTCTTAATGCAGTTGTGTTGGATTTTAAAACCCTTGTTATTTTTCATAGAATTTACATAATCTCAATACATACATCCACTAACTGTGTTGTACCTTCATTTCTAAATAAAAAAGCAGAGCAAATTAAAAATTTTATT
The DNA here is from genome assembly GCA_035047845.1 of Dendrocincla fuliginosa. Classification (NCBI taxonomy): domain Eukaryota; kingdom Metazoa; phylum Chordata; class Aves; order Passeriformes; family Dendrocolaptidae; genus Dendrocincla; species Dendrocincla fuliginosa. The sequence goes on along the minus strand of JAWWMO010000083.1, from coordinate 113,136,843 downwards.
AGACAATACATCCTTTATTCCTGAATTACCTAAAAAATTTAAAGATACTCTTCAATATTGAGTTTCAATGCAATGATAAAAAATATTCAGACTATATTAGCCACCCCAGTATTACAGCAATTACAGCCTAAAAGTGACCACTAACTTTTATATAATGTGCCATGTAATATGCAGCCAAAATATCTACAGAAGACAATTTTTTTTAAACAGTGCACACTCAGACTGAACCCTTGATGAATATTTTAACAGCATATCAGTGGAACTCAAGAAACCAAAGGAATAGTGCTGAAAATTACATAAAATCCCCACTATGCTTTCTGCAAGTTTGTATTTATTAGAGGAATCCTTGCATATTTAATTATACTAACAGCTCCTTTAAAGTTCCATTGAAATTGCATTTGAATCCTTTCTTATAAACCTTTTTTGATGAGGTAGGACAGCATAGGAGTTTCTGGCTGTCATGGCAATAACACAGTCTGGTTCTGTGGGATGTCTGACCACTTGCTTAAATTAACAGATAACTGAACTTAAAGTAGTATTCACATGTGTACAGCAGTGGCTTCATGTAAATACCTCAGGCTAGAATCACTCTTGCAACTGCCTGACACAAAGGGAATCATATGGTCTTCTTGAAGCAACCAGCCACTTACAAACTGGCTCTGAACAGTATGACCTTGAAGAGCAACACTTCAGCCCTGCAGGTGCCTCCAGGAGATGGAGAAAGAGTGATGGTTTAAGTCTTCTTTTCCATCCCTCCGTTATCTGAAACAATGGACTTCCAAACTTCAGAATATTTTTCTCCAGAGAAAAGCTTTTGGGATTTAGGACTAAATGCAACCTGCTGTTGTCTTTGCAGAGGCATATTATGTGGTGGAGGAGGACATAAACTTTTTCTGTTTGGAGAAGAAAACCTTATTACCTGACAATAAGATAAACTCATGGACTGGAGTGCTGACAGCAAAGGCAGTGATGCAAAATCTAAGATAAAAGCATGATATTATAACGAAATTGCTCTAAATGGCATGGCTCTGAAATCTGTTCTATTTGGAGAACGTGTGTTCTCATAGCACAGCCACCTCTTTATGTAGGAACTTGTGTCTGCCTATTTCAAAACTCCACAACTAGGAGCAAGGTAAAGATGCCTCAGCTTGGTGATTGGGCATATGTCCTGGTTTCAGGTGGCATAGGGTTAATTTTCTCCCTAGCAGTTGGACAGAGCTGTGATTTTGGATTTAGCATAAGAATAATGTTGATAACACACTGACATTTTAGTTGTTGCTAAATAGTGCTTACTCTAAGTCTAGAAATTATTATTGTTATTACTACTACTACCACCACTGCCTTTATTCCAGTTATTAAGCTGTTCTTACCTCCATCAACGTCTTTCTGATTCTTCTTTCCATCCCGCTGAGGGATGGGTGAGGAGTTGAGCAAACAGCTGTGTAAGGCTTAGTTACTGGCTGGGGTTAAACCAAAACAATAAACCAAACTGGAGTACAGAGGCTCTACTCAGGCAGTAGTAAACCTTTTGTACTCTTAAATCTTATGTAAAATATTATCCTTTAGGGATCTAAACTCCACAGCAGCCTCTGTCATGGTTTGGCATGTTCTCGTGTTAACGAGTACTACACTATTCCACTTAACCACCCTTTTCACTGAAGCGCTGTATAATATATTAAAAATTATAAAAAGGCTGCATCACTGTGAAGGTGGAGGAAGAGCAGATCCTTAATAAATGCTAAGTGTCCCAAAGAAACTCTTTCTAGTGTCTCAAGGCAGGAAAGTTTATGAGCAAGTATAGTAAAAACTGGTGGGAGGCATTTTATTTCATGCTTCCATCTGCCAGTTATATTTCATGAAATGGAAGATTGTCCTTTCACCCCATAAATTCACCTTTTTTACTGCAGAAATTTCACATTCAATACTAATAATGTTGTTTCAGGGGATCAGCTAAAGGACATAAGTGGCAATTAAACAGCTCCAATTATATCATAATTTTCTGTGTCAACTTATTTCAACAGATTACTGAATCTCTATTGAAATGATATTCTGAAGGGGTTTAGCAATGTTTTAAGCATATGTTCCAGGGCTACAGTCCCAGCACTCAATATTAATAACACAGTTTGAGATGTGTGCTCTCATGTGTCATAGATGTCATAGTTTCTATGACTTATGGAAATGCAGAATTATTTCCTTTTTTCTTTATCAAATAAACATTTATCAAAAGCACTGGAAGGAGTAAAATCCAAGAAATGTGCTGCAGTAGATAAGAATTGAAAGCAGTGTGTTGGGCATGTTACCTGTATTTACATATTTGTATTTTATTAAGTAATTGAAAGAGCCTGTCCAAGTTGTATAACTCATGCATCATAAACAAACACAAATCAGATAACTGGAAGCAAAGACTTACAGAATAGCAACAATTCATACCTGCCCTACACTGATTGTCTGGGCAACTCTCCACTTTGTCTTGCAAGATTCCCACTACCCAGGGGATTGTTCCAGCTCCCTGAAAAATGATATACAAGGTTTCCTTAGGGCCAAGAAGTAAAAACAAGAGGTATGAGAGCTTACACATATTCAAAAGTTAAATTTAATCTTAGGAATTTGATTTGTGTACTGTGTAGATTTCTGAAAAGCAGGAATATGAGGGAAAAACTGGTGAATAATGTCTGTTTAATAGCCAGTGTAAATTAGTTTGTACACATTTCATTTCTAGAGGCATTATGCAGTTATTTAAAGGTGTTCATGGTTTTAAATCATCTATCTGTGACTTAAAAAGGGAGTCCAAAGCTAAGGGTCTAAAGCAATACGTAGCCATGTTAATCATGCCTTCTTTAGCTTAAGTGGTATCGAAGAATATGGATGTATCTCTGTGGAGCATATATGTAGATATGCAGAGTAGAAAGGGTTCAGGGAAAAACCCTTTCACTTTGCTTGCTGCTCTTCTAGAGGCCGGCATGGAACATGCCAAGAGGGGACAGTTGTTAATCAAGTTGTCCCATACCTTCTTGGGACTCTTGTCTGATGTGATGAGCTCAGAATACTCAGAATGAAGATGGATTTATATGAGTCTGGAGTATTCCCCAGTTCTGTTCAATATGCACAACAGCTTTTGAGCTCTCCATACTGTTAATACTTAGGCAAAATAAATTAAAATATACTTTCTATAAAAAAATCAACCAACCAACCAACCAACAAAAAAAAACACAAAAAACCCCCAAACCAAACCAAAACAAAAAGCCCTCTACAAAACAAACAAACCAAAACCTAACTTTTCCCTCTAAAACAGATTTAAGGCAAATTAATTTTTATATTGAAACTGAACTATCTGTAACAGATTGCACATACTTAGAGAAAAAGTATATTCAAGATGTCTAAATCTTCAGTCAAAATTTCTAAGGGCATCAAACCAGTGAACAGTCAATCTTAGAATCTGAAACTAAAGCATTTTAAAGTGATGCATTGTTTTTCAGCAACAGCTTATCTTTCTCCTCTCTTGACCAACAGTTATCTTTATTTCAGTTATTTAGTTTAGGCCAATGCTATAGCTATGTCATATGACATCCAGAAAACAAGGGCAAAGAAAATTGGTTTTCCTCTCCCAATGTATCAGTGAGAACAAGATACTGGATGCTGAGATACACTACCTCTAAAATTCTGAAAGACATGACAACAAGGAATAAAGGCCTCAATTCACTAAAAAAAGGAAAATTTATTTATTAAACAAAAATAATCAACTGTAAACCACTGCCAGATATACAGAAAAATGGATTTATCTCATATATTTACTGTAAATATGTTTAATTAAAAAGTGACAGTGTAGGGGTTTTTATATTTAATTCCAACTACTATTAAAAACCTTGATATAAATTAATGAATATCATCAATAACAGTTGCAACGTTATTATGTCACATAAAAAACATATGAGAAGTGACTCTATAATTGGTTAATGGTGCATAAGGTATTCTCCTTTTTGGCAAAAGTTATATAATATTTTGGTACATGAACTGTACTTAATTCCAAAGCAGCATATTTCAATGCATGTTCCCCAAAAGAATCAGTTACACCTACGGAAATTAACCAGCAACTACAACTACTTAGCCAAGTTATTTAGCATGTCTAACACAAGGGAGTAATAAGTATTTACTTGGATGCTTATGTAGCTTATCATTAGAGTATGTGATTTTAGCATTTTCTTTAAATATTTTTGATTTGAACTGAAAGACAGAGTCAACTATTTAAGTATATTTTTAGGAATTTTATTTATATCCATACTTTTTTGCCAGTTTTATGGTCTTACTTTTAGTGTGTAACAACTTTCCACTGTGCCACTCATTTTCAAACACAAAACTAAATAAGACTTTTTTGCTTTCTCTTTTTAATGTGTATGCACAGCTAAGCATCCCAAATCACAGTCTTACCCAACTGAAATGATTTTTAACATCTGTTCCAGTCTGCAATTAAACAATGTATATTGATAAAAGAAAACAATTTCTCAACACTCTCTGGAGGCAAGAAGTACTTTTTCCAGACTGGCCCACGACAGGATAAAAAAACTTCCTTTCAGACTTTCACAGTTTTCTGGTTTTTATAGATCTGACATACAGAATCTGTGCTGCCTTCATTTTCTCTACAGCCATTATTTTTGAAACCAGGTTTGCTTCAAATGCTTTCTATGCTCCAGTTTGTTTTCCACTTTTTCTAAAAATACAATTCCCATTTTTCTCACCCCTCATTTACAAAATCTGACTCACCATTTTGCACTTGCTTGTAAGGCAACATAACAAAGAACTACGAGCAGGAAACAAGGATTAAGGGCTTGACTTCTCTCAAGTTAGCTGAAAGAGAATATTTTATTCTCTCACTCCAAAAAACCACAAGCATTTACTATATTTTTTTCCAAGGACATAAAAACATTTCATCATGTATTTTAGACAGCTCCAAATAATGTTGGGTTTTTTTTTCAAAAACAGTGGATGTTTCTTCTCATAAAACCATTCTGGACTCTTGCTTAAGTCTATATTCAGATATTCTTCAAAGAACCATTTTGATTTCCTTTTTTTTTTTAAAAAAAAGAAGGAAAACTTATTACAGAGTAAATGTTTGCTCAAGTTTCTATATTTATGTGAAAATTGGGGTTGAGTACAAGAATGCATTCTGATGTAACGTACATATTTGTGTTTCAGATGATATTTTTTGCATGTTCCTATTAGATTTGCATAAAGAAGCTTGGCCAAATTTACAGACCTTAGGGCTTAAGCAAAAATAACTATGTCTAGTTGAGACAGCAGACGCCTTTTCCTGAAAGTCTGGAGAACACCTAAAGTTTGACTTGTAACTCATAAATACAGGGGTGCACAGAGGGCACTTCAATTAAACCCTCTAGCACAAGGGTGACACCACAGCTAATCCTGTACATGGTCTGGTACTACTGGCAAAGACAGTCACTATGGGCAGACCAGTGAAGTGGGTAAAGTCCCTGTCACAGATGTAAACCACAGTGGCTTTTCTATAGACTGGGTATCATCAAACAATCTCATACAGGGAAAGCGCTAAATGAAATGATTGCTCCGTCTCAATACTCTCAAGAATTTTCTCATTTCTGTGCAACAGGAACATATGAGGCCATATTTTGGAAAATATAAAGACAGTAGTAAAACAGCAAATCTTGAAGACTTTCTCACAAAAGCCCAATTTACCTGAGAGGTTTCTGTGTAAAAATAGTTATTTATTAATATTCTACAACAGGGAGTTTGAGGTATTTGCAGTCTTTGCAAAGAGAACTCTTTTATTTTTCACAGAGTGAAGAGAAATCTAAAGAAATTCTCCAGTGACTCCACTGGGCTTGGCTGGGAATGCAGAATTGACCTTACCAACTATGTTTCTGGATTAGAACTAAAAACAGCTATTGAAATTAAACTTGCGCAAAAAATCTGATTTCAGACAGCCTGTAAGTCTTTCCTTGCAAAGTCTAATAATTCTCCTGCCTCTTTTGAATACAGTTTTTGTATGTAGATTTAAACTTTCCCCTGAGCACAAGGAGCAAGTTTAAATTTGCAGCATCTGGATAGCCACTTCTCCATATCACAAACATCTGTACAACTCAAATCTTCATTATTTCTCACAGAGATTCCCTGCACTAGAATAGGAGAGGTGTCTTGGCAGAGTTTGTGGGACAAATGAGCACTTGAACATATTGCACCAGTCCTGTTAAGATTTTGACTTCCTAAGTGCTGAGTTTACACAAACTGGTAACACTTCCACTTTACCGCTTGGCAACATCTGCAAATTTAATGTTCCACAATGCCATAAATCATGGCACCTGTTACCAGAAATAACATTCACACAACCAGTCATGCAGAGGGAACATTCCTACACCATGTTCCTGACAATCAAATTGTGCTTTTGAATATTTCCCAACCTTGGAATCAAGTCTTGCTGCACAACCCTGTTTCTGTTTGGCATTATCAGCCCCTGTCAAGCCAGAAGTCATTGCTGATCTACTGTGCTATTTGATTGGTGAAATGTGGTGATTCTGGGCAATCCCTTATGATAGGCAGGCTACCAGGGTTCTCAGAGATCTTTAACATTACTCATTTCCTGACCTGTCATGGGCACTTGAACACCCAGGCTGCTGCTGACCCAGACAAAATGTCTTCTGGATACACAGATCCTGAGGTCCAAGATTGATAACAGATAGACTTCTCAGCAGCAGCACAGCACACGTGGATTTGCAGCTCAACAGATTGGGGTTTTTTTTTCATTCTCCAGGGTCAAGTTGCAACCTCAGTTGGCTCAGACTCCCAGATCTAACCCACAGTATTAGGAAGCCAGCAGGCTTGAAAACAGACTCTGAATAGGAACCTTGGACTTTTTTCCTCCTTTCCTAGCATTCACAGATGGACATACTCCATTTACTTACTTAATAGGGCTTCTTAATCCAGGAAGCATTAAGTCTTTCCTTCTTCACCTTCAAGATGTAGAAGCTTGGCCCAATTTATTTGGTCTAGTTCACTTTTTTATTTGCTCTGTGAGCTAGCAAATTCTCAAAGTGGGCTTTACAGCACCTCATTATTAAAAGCACATAGAATTAATATATGCATAAACCCAATTTTTATGTATTACCATCAAACTGCAGGCTGCTTTGTAATAAGTCATTTATAAACACCCAAACAATAAAAACCTAGATGCCAGTGTTACATTGTTAATATAAAAGATAATCACTTCCCTCTTGCAATTTTTCTCTTTTTGCAGGATTAATAATATTAGAATGAAGTAAGTGAAACACTCCTCTAGGTAGCTAGTAGATTGTGGGACAACAAAAATGTATTATGAAAACATTAGCCTAAGCAAATAATATTTAGAACAGAGATGAAAAGATGTTTTAATTTCCCATACCCAGGGATAATATTGCCAGTTCTCATTTTTGGACAGAAAAATAGAAACATGTGGCTTTTCAGGATAGAAGGGGAAAAGGACGTTTCCAAATACAATATTCATTTCAGTCCTAGCCATACCAAATAATAGTTAGTGATTTATTGTCAGTTTGATTTATGGCATGAGCTTTGTCCTGCCAAATTACCAGTTCCTCGAACTGCAGTTTCCATTCATCTCCTCCACAGTTCACAGGGAAGTACAGCTCAAAAGAAGTGATACAGTGCCTAAAGGGACTTGATGTAGGAGAAACCAGGAGATAGCAGAGAGCAATCTGCTAAGGAAGAAAAAAATGTATCTTGGCAGGAAATGCCCGGAAAATGTGAAGCAAAGGAAGACTGAATCAGACTGGAAGCCAAGGCTGTTATTTATGAAATCAAGCCTAAATTACTGCATAATATTGTGTCTTTCCAATCAAAGGAAAAGTACACGCAAGGAAACTTTCTCAAAATAACCTTGCTGTTCTCTTAGTGACTTCCTCTCCTGAATCACCTACTATCCTGAGCTAGTGGGCAACCTGAGGTATTAAACGTACACCCACGCATTGTAATTTAGAGCTACAGTTACATTCCTTTGAAGATTTATCACTGTTTGCTGTGAGAAGGATGTGCAATTAAAATCTATGTCAACAAGCAGAAGTCAAATGCAAGGATAAGGTCACATAGATAGAGGAAAACATCTGCTCTTCACACTTTGCAGAACATAATGACACAATGTCTTAGAGAGACAGCTGCTTCACTTTAATTTTAGACAATCAAAGAAGTAACAACATAGCATGATTTACAACACAAAAGGGAAGAAGGAAAGAAGAAATTGTGTCTAAGGCAGCACTTAGGACAGTACTTCACCTGAAGCCCACACTCCACTTTCACAAGCTTGCTGTTGTGAGCAGGTATTTAAAAGTAAATAAATGTTTATGTGGTGTTTTGAACCTGAGCAGATAAAAGCTGACAAGCAAGGACTATATTACCAATGTTTAAATCTTGATAAATCTTTTAATTAAGAAGCTGGGGGTCATAATTATAAGTAATTTTAGTTCACCTTCACATAGCAAATGGCAATAAATTTCAGGAAAATCTGGTTTCTAACTCAACAAGCACCTTTTCGTTGTTATGCTGCATGCAGTCAGCAGTGGGGTGGGCACTCGTCAGGTGTAAGGGACACGTTCCAGCAAGAACAAAGGAAGGTGGTAGAAGTCACTCAGCAGAAGTGACAATGGTAGCAGGTTGGGAACCCTGTCAGGACAGGTCCAGAGGAAGGCCACAAAGATAAAATGAGGGCTGGAGCACCTCTCCGATGAGAACAGGCAGAGAGAATTAAGGTCTGTTCAGCCTGAAGAAGAGAAGCTGTCAGAGATACTGTGTAGCAGTCTTCCAGTACCTGAATGGGCCTTATAAAAGGGGGAAGAGGAGAATTTTTACACAGAAATTCAGGGCTAGGGTAAGGGGAAAAGGTTTGAAACTCAAACGGGGTACATTTTGATGAATATCAGAAAGAAATTCTTTACTGTGGGGGTGGAGAGGCACTGGAACACGTTGCCCAGAGAAGTGGATGCTATGTCCCCAGAAGCATTCAAGGTCAGGCTGGATGGGGCTCTGAGTAACCTATTCTAGTGGAAGGTGTCCCTGCCTATGGCAGGGGGGTTGGAATGAGAATCTTGAAGGTCCCTTCCAACCCAAACCATTCCATGATACTATGAACCCAAAGTCTTGAATAAAACTAGAAACAGCTCTGTATGAAAAGCTAAGCGCCCAATGTAGACTTACCTGTGGTTCAGATGAAATTGAACAAATAGCACTTTCCTGGTAGATAATGTAAACTGGCAAAGTACCTGAGAGAAAGTGAAGCAGCACCATCTGCCTTTCCTTGAACTAAATTTACAAATAAGTTTCCCATTTCCTCCTTGTACATGTAATTTACAGCCCAAACAAACAGTAAACCCTCCCTTTGTCCCTCCTACCCTACTTTGTCCCTCTTGCACTACTTGTTTTTTTCTTTTTTTTGCTAGTGAAGACTGAGTCGTCTGTTTTCTCTTTCAGTTTTTGTTCCCCCATACCCTTCTTGCAATATAATTTGGCAATGATTTATTATGAGATCCTGTTCCAAACAGGTGTCTGCTTTCTGGCTGCCCCTAAAAACTCAGTTCCAGAGACCAGATGGTAATAGTTAGCTGCCTTCTGCACCTGCATGGATGAGAGCAGATCTGAAGAACCTCTGCTGTATGTTTAGTAGCTCAGAGCAATAATTAGATGACCTTGTGGTGAACAATAAGTAGCCAACTGTGTCTGTCTTGGCACTGACACTGTGGTGATCATTAGTGGAGCTGAATTTAAGACAGAAAATAAGTTTAGGAGACTAAGATAAGGCAGGACAATTTGGCACATCGTCAGCCAAAAAGGCACCTCAGGGAGCACCAGCATGAATGAACAATACCTGCCCACATCTTTTCTGCTATATTACAGGATTTCTTACAGAAATCACAAAAATAAACTCATTTACTGTATTTCAGATCAAATCCAGCTGCCAGGAATCAGCTAAGAGTTTGGGGACTTAATTAAATACACTAAACCAAAGTTATTTTCTAAACATGCATCAGCTTCAATTGGTTACGGAACCAATCTAATCTATAACACGCTGACACAGGAGGAGGAAGGTGTGGGAGAGATGGATTTAAAGCCTGAGTTTTTGAAAGGAGATAATTAGCGTGAGAACTATGGAGTTAAAAAGAGAGGGAGGGAGAGAAAAGAGATAGAGAGGTGAGTTTTAAAATAGGAATTAAGGAACATTCTGCAAATCCATGCAGCATAAATGTGGGATACAGTTACTGAAAGAGCCACCAAAATTAAAAAAAAAAAAAATCAGTGAAAAGTAAGAAAAATCTGGAAATAATCATTAGAAAAATCAATCCAGGGAAAAGCTCTATACTGGACAAAAGGTTCATTTATTAAATAGCTGGGTTTAGACATGTTTTGAGATATAAACTGAAACTTTGACTCTGGTGCAGGTCAATAAGAGTTCTAGGCATCAGGTCAGGCATTCAGCTGCAGGGTAGAAGACTCAGGCTCAGAACGCTGGGAAAGCCCCATCTCTAAACCAGATCAACAGAGTTCACAGGCAAAAACTCCTGCCTTCACAGGCAGACACTTATTTCTCTGTTGAAGACTTTGCCAACTCTTGTGTGCTGAGCATGAGTGCTATAAGCCCATTCAGGTAGTTAACTTCTTGGTGGAATGTCTGCTCCTGGGTGTTTTCCACCACATTTTAGAGCATGTTGGGAACTAGCAGCAGTGTTGGGTACCTCACTGGGTTCTCAAGGTCAGTGTTTAGAGGCTTTTGCTACTTTTCCTGGAGGACTATTAAGATACCAGTATGCCTCCAGCTCTCTGTGCAGCATGAAGGACAGCTCTTCTCCAGCACATATTTTCTGTAATTAACAAGAAGAATGAAGCATAAAAAGACCTGGCAAGTAAATAGAAATATATTATCATTCTAAGACACCACAAAACACCAGTAACTATATGCTGGCAAAAGTATGCCAAGATTCATTAATGCAGAGTTGAACTTTATGACTCAGAGGGCAATTACATAAAACCAAGTACTTTCTCCTGACTGCTACACTTTCGAAATTCACTGTGAAAATAATCACTCTTTAGATATTTGAGACTCACATTATTCAGTGGGAGAAAATAAATCTCTAAGAGTCCTGTTAGCAGTGAGGAATTATAACTCTTCAGAGGTATTACTGATTTCAATATTAATAACACTATTCTGCAAATCTATTTTTCTAATCAGTTTCTGAATCTGTGATCAAAATTTTAAGTCAGATATTTTTTTCAGACCTCATAGGTTTCTAATTCCTGGGAGAGAAGACTCTAATAACCTTTCTTCAAATCCCTGTTAAAAATCACCTCATGTAGAGAAAAAAGTGTCTTGGAAAGACTGACGGGCTTAAATAGTTTTTCCTTAATTAAAGTTGAATCATATTTAAGACTTTCTTATCATGATATTACTCTTTATTACAGAAAATCTAAAAGTTGATCACTGCAATACCATTTGGGGAAAACAAAGACATTTTACTCAAAATTTTCTAAAACACTCTAAACCTATGCATTATTCTCCTTTTGTTATATGCAAAATCAATGGTTATTTTTAACCTGCCATTCACTTTGTTGGCATACCTACATTATAAACCTCCTAGTGTGGGTTTTTTAATGCTCTAATGCACTAATGTGATGAGTAGACTGTAAGAATCTCTATAGACTAGAAATAGAACTGGTAAAATGTGTTAAGTCCCAGACTCTTGGGAAAGTACCAAAGGCAAAACCATTTATTCCTTTTAATTATTAAGAAATTACTTTAAATATTCTTTTTTCTCCTCTGCCTTGTGCTTGTGCTTGTGCTGTCAAGCAGACTTGTGTTGCTATGCAATAAACTGAATCTGAGGATTCTTTGTTTCATGGGAAAAGCAGAGCCATGAGTAAGACCACACTTTTGGTCATGGGTTAAGCCAAAAGTGTCTTTTGCCAAATGCCTCTTGAAAAACGTCATCAGAAGCTTTTGGAAGGAGTAGGAGGATGAGTGCAATGGCTTCAGTCATGCATCTTCAATACCTCCAATCATCAGTAATCTGACTCTTTAATAGCTACTCCCAAAAATATGTCTAATTTTATGAACCTTTGAATTATTTGATATCCAATGGGCAGTGGCTTTTTGTCATGCACTGTGGGAAATAATATTATGCAATATAATATGTATTATATATCTGAGATAGCTCCATTTACATGCCTTCTCTGTGTGTGACCCTTACGTATAATAGAAAAAGTCAATTTTTGGCTTAGCAGCATTTGTTTCAATTTTGGATTAGCTGGCAATATACAGGTATGTGTGATTGCCCCTCTTTTGCAGAGCTACTCAAGTAGGGCAAGAACAAACAGATCATCAATATCTGGCAAAGGAGGTGCAGGGTACAAGGGGATAAACTTGTAATGGAGTTTGAAAAAGTTCTTACTTTTCAGCCAGGAACTGTTCAGAGGACTATTTTCTTCCCTTCCCTCAACTTTATTAACTCTCTTTCTCCCTTTATACATAGTGCTCGTGAAGATCCACATACCAATCCTTCACCATTCCTTCACCCATCCAGGAGGAAAGATAAAGCAGCAGAAGCTATTTATTCCTCCTATTTCAATGTGCAGAAGAGGGGTTGGATGACAAGCCGGAGGCACATCTGCCAGAGTTATTTTTGGCCAAACCTTTAAGGAGACAAGGGACTTCAGAGCTCCTGGCACATGCCCCTACACCTTCCCTCTTCACAGGCTTCTTCTCACCATTGGATACTTCCACATCTGTTCTGGGTCATCTAGCCATCTTATGATCTAGCCATCATTTCCTCCCACACACACTACTATATCACTTTTCCTTGGCCAACGGGTTCCTGAACCCCAGCTACTCCTACACCTCACCCCAGTTACCATCATGTTTCAGTTACGAGGGAAACCATTCCTCTGAAATATGAGACCCTAGAGGTGGGGAATAGCACCTACAGTGCTATAAAAAAAAAAAAATACACTCTTCCCACGGTGATTTGGGGCCAGAGCTTGCTTTTGACTGGACCAATATCAAATGAGATCAATTCAGCTCATATCAGAAGAGCTGCTTCAGGCTGAATCTGGTGGGACCAGAAGCAAAATTTAGGGCCATATTGTTTACTTTTCTGGATGAAATTATGAATTATTCAGAAACAAGTCTGTCAGGGGCAGAGTATTTCCTTCAATTAATTCAAATTAACATTTTGTTTATAGCACAGAGTAAGCCTTTTCCTTTTCATAGTTCAAAGTGAACCCTGGGGGCTCTAAATATGCCTCCTGGTTATTTAATTAAAAGATAAATATTCATTTAAAAAAGAAAAAAAATGGAAAAATTACAGAAAGAAAGAAAAGCTACAATTAAAAGAAGTGGTAGCTATGAGGAAAAGGACTCCACCATATAAGTGAAAAGAAAAAACAGAAGTGACTAATGAGAAGTGTACAAATCAAGGCAAAGAATAAATTAAATATCTTCTGAATGTGAAGAGGCGTAAAAGAGTAAACAATGCACAATATATTGTTTTGAACACAAAGGTGACATAATCAAGTGAGGGACAGATTTGTCAGGGTTCACAGAGTGTTTCGTAGGGTGGAGGAGCAGAGTTGTAGTTCCCAAAATGGTTATTGTTCCCCAGGATGTCGGGCTTCAGCATGCAACAAGTCCCTCTTTATTTTTGGGTAACTGGCTAACTAAAGCAAGGCTCATTACCAGAGTCAGGATCCCAGCTGATGAACACTTGGAAGCCAGTGCCAGGTCTGATGCACATTGTGTGCATGAAAGCTTTGTGTATTGCTTGGTCTCTACCACACTGTCACAGCAGTACAAGCAGAGTGATGTAGATTGCCAAAGACAGGATGGAACCTTACCTGAGTGAAAGTTACAGCATATGTCCTGATGCCAAAGGCTGTTCTCAGGCACTGCACATGGCACAGGTTAATGAATGACTACCAGAGGGCTTCACAATCTTCTTGTGGAGCTCCATATGCCTGTGAGTGAGGAGGCACCACAAGCAGCACCAGTCTCATATTGGGATGCTGAGCTAAAGCTGCCATTGTGCTGCCTGCAAACCATGCCCATACCACAACAGCTGCTGCCTGCACTGGCAGCAGGACATGGGTTAGAGTCCCTTTGTTTCTGCCTTTCCTCCCTGGAATGCTCCAAGTGTTCCATCATGAAGCATTTTCCTGCTGCAATTACTCTACCACTACAATAATGCTGCCGCTGTGCCACCCAGCCTCCAGTTCTCTCTGGCATGTAGCGCGATCTCTGGCATCTGGCACGAAGTAAGTGTTCTCCTATCACATTCTTCTAACTGCTTAGTGTAAAGATTAGGATCTCTTTAAAACCACATTTGTAGTCCTATTATTTCATATTGACCACTGAGTGTTCACAAAAACCTGTTCCATTTCACAGCTTCCTGATGATACAACTGCCTGAAGTCCTGTCATTTTGTGCATTGGGTTTTTTGTTCTTTTTTTTTGGTTGTTGGGGGTTTTTTGTTTGGTTTGGGGTTTTTTGTGTTCTTTGATTTGGTTTTTTTCAGTCTCCAGGTCCTAAACAATTTTTTCAACTTTACCTTGGAAAAATTATACAGGTCCAAAATGGACAATTTTCAAGCACCAGTGGTAGTAATAACTATACACTCAGTCTGAAGCTATGACAGAAATACATTTTGTTTTCCTGTATAGTATTTTCTAATGGTTAAATTAAATAATGAATTGAAGTTAAAAAAGCTGCAAATGGAATAGAATGGATATACTGTCAAAATCAAATTGCAGTGGTAAATCTGGCATTTAAGCCCCTGCCATTGGATTAATCTATTTAATATAATCATTGATTTTTGAGGATGGTCATTTTCCATCCATCCCCATGTCTGTTGATGACATTGACTAGATCTAGTACATGCCGTTGAGCTCTGCTGGGCATGCTCTCTTTTGAGATTAGCTGCCTTAAACACAGGCTGAGTAAAACAAATGGGTCCTGTGGACTTAGAAAGCTGAGGTATTTCTGGTCCAGTTAACTGTCCAGTGACTACACAGTCTGTAACTGGTTTTGGATTAGGTCATCAAGCAAGCTTATTTTCCAGTCATTTTCCACAGTAAGAAGTGTTTCTTCTAGAAATACAGTAAAATGTATTAACAAGAAGAGCCTGCCTGGCTAGCTATTCCCTTCTCTAAAACACTCTTCCATAATAGTACTCATAGCTTCCATTAACATCAGGAAAAGTTAAACAAATATGGAGACAAAAAGCTATACAGCCTGAAGAGCTGTAACATGCATCCACACCCAGATGTACACTTACACTTCACACCTCCACCCAGGAAATGAAAATTTAGCAGAAAAAAGATATTAAAAATCATAACTGATCTTGTCAGAAACTCCAGACAATATTTTATTCTCCAGCTCTTGTAAGAGAGAATTAGGAAAAAGTTTTATAACTTGGGTGGGGAGAAACTGTTGGATTGCAATAAAGATTCTAGGCTGATGAAACAACTCAGTGTTTTTGAGTTCCTGTCTCACTGGTTATGATGTGGTTCCGCTCATGAAGCTCAAGAAGGCAGCAATAAGTCTCAAAGTCGTGGGATTGTTGCAAAGGAAAGTAGAGTTTCCTTAAATAGAAAAAGACAGAACATGGCTGTCTTTAGCATTCATCTCTTCAGTCTCACTGCTGTGATTGTAGGAGCTGGTGATGTGTCTGTACCTGAGAAAATCAAAGGCTGGGACCATTTTCAAAAGATTGGTTCAGGCACAAGGGACTACTACAAATGCAAGGCTCAGATTTATCTAGCAAAAAATTAATCCCCAAATAGCCTAAATTGAGTTTTCAACAAAACAAAGGTTTGATTTTCTTTTCCACAGAAAACGTCATCCAATAAACAAAACCTTAAAACCTGAATATTCCAATAGAAAAGGAAATTCTGTTAAAGAAAATAGTAGTTTCAGCAATTCAAGCTTTCATTTACCTTGATGAGTCCAAATCTTCAGTTGAAATATATTTCTCAGGCATCCTTTGAGATTCTCTTGAAACATATGGTCCTTTCCCCTATAAACAAGACAGTGTTACATCAAATAATTATTTTTTCTAAAATTTTGACCTATGGGAGGTAGAGTAGGCTTTTTGGTACCTGAAACAGAACTCTGTTAAGCTCCACCAAAATCTTTTAGCTTTTCACCAGAAGGCTGGATGAACAGCTACAAAGCACCTTGGAACTACTCAAAGGCTTTTGCTAACTGATAATACAAAGATCAGAACCAGTTTGCCTGTAACTGTATTCAAAGGAGAAGATATACATCAAATCCGGACAGCTGGAAAAAATCTCTAGGCTATATAAGTGGAAGCCACAATGCCTGAAGCAGGTTTTCATATCTTTCACCTCTACAAAATTTTCTTGTCTTCAAAGTTCTCAGATGCTGCAGTACCATAGAAACATTTATTTTCAAATACTTATTAATATATCTACCCTGCCAAGGGTAGTGTTAGGACTCAAAAAGAAATGGTTAATCAGGCAAGTTTGAATTTATTGCCAGTTTGTTGCAGACATGAGGAAGCAGTTTTCTCTTTTTTGCTATTGATTGTTGTACTGGTTTTGGCTGGAGTAGAATTAATTTTCTCCACAGTAGCTGGTATGGGGCTATCTTTTGGGTTTGTGCTGATGCAACAGAGGGATGTGTTTGTTCTTGCTGAGCAGTGCTTGCACAGAGTCAAGACCCTTCAGCTCCTCATCCCAACCCGCCAGTGAGGGGCTGGGGGTGCCCAAGGACTCAGGACCCCCAAGTGACCAATGAGCTATCCCATACCACCTGGTGCCACGCTCAGCACACAAAGATAGGGGAAAGAGAAACGGGAGGTGTTCAGGGTGATAGCATTTGTCTTCCCAAGTCACCATTACACATGATGAAGCCTTGCTTTCCTGGGGGTGGCTGAACACCTGCCTGCCCATGGGAAGTGGTAAATTAACTCCTTGTTTTGTTTTACTTGTGTGCACAGCTTTTGTGTTCCCTATTAAACTGTCTTTATACCAACCCATGAGTTCTCTCACTTTTACCTTTCTGATTTTCTTCCCTAACCCACAGGAAGGGAGTAAGTGGCTCTATGGGGCTTAGTTGACAGATGGGTTTAAACCACAACAACTGTGTAGATCTTTATCAGAACAATGGTATTTATCCTGAAGAATCCTGGTATCAGGAAATACCACCCTTACTTTCATTTCACCTTCACTTCACTGAAAAAGCTATGGAATTAGACATCAGAAGAAGCACAACAAATCTTCAGAATATGTTATTCAGAATATGTGATTTAAAACACCTATGGTGCACTTTGATAGTAGAAATGAATGCTGCCAAAATTACATGCACAGGATGTGTGGGGATACTGCTAAGTTTTACTCTTGTCTGCAATGGCAATACAAAGTATTCAAACTGCCTGAGTCTGCTCAAAATTATTTCCTCTGTTTAACTATATCTGACAGAAATTGTGTGGCAGTACATGCATAATAGATATTTGTGCATTCAAAAAAATCATGCATATACATTACCTAAAAGCCAAACCCGCATCAACCAAGCAAGGCTAACAATGATTAATCATATTCTAATTTCTGTCTGTCTTTAAGTTAATATGCTGGCAACATTGCTATTATCTGAAATTGAGATAAGTCCACAATGCTGTCTGCTGTGATTATTGATGGGCTGCAGCTTGATAAATTTTTTAACTGTTGATAAGGCCCAGTGCACGCTGAATTTTAATAACACTCAACCTTTATCAAATTTTCATTAAAAAAAATCCTTATATGGGCAAGCAACTGCAGCTCCTGAGACTGTGTACAAAGTCTGACACAGCCAAGGCAGTGCGGGGCAGAAATCCACTCGGTAGAAATGCCATTGCTTTCCTCCAGAGGTGGTGCAATTAATATCACCTTGAGGAGGACTACTTTGAACAATGTGCAAATCTTCATCGCAGTGCCCTGAAAACACTTTAGTGCTTTCCACAAAATTCCCAGCACTCAGATGGAAAGAGAGAGAATGAAATATTCTGCCACTTAGTGCTGGCGTTTGTATCTGCACACCAGCACCAAGTTTCCTTGGTCTGAGTAGCTGTTACTGTTCTGCTCTTTTAACTACTTTGTGAACTTCCTGGCAGCTTTCTGCAGAAATGCAGATTGTCAGCCAAGGACCATCATATTCCCAGCACTGGCACTGACCACTCAGTAGCCTCAGTAGTGCCTTGCTGGAGCTCCACTTCCAGTCATCTCTGCAGAGCGTTATGGGGGGTGAAAGCAAACAAACTGAGCAGCCCTGCGGAAGTTTGGAAACATGTTTATGCCTGGTTTCAGCAGATACTGCAGAGTATGGCTCCTTTCAGACTCCCACAGCTCTTGAGCAACACGTTTTTGTGCTGACCACATAAAGTGCTGCAGGCACCTCCTTCCCCTACAAGATTCTCTGTGAAATCCTTTGCACATTTCAGAATTACCTTTATTATTTCCTGCCTCTGCAAGTAGTGTCAGAGGCCATGTAAATAACTTGCTATAGGTTGGGACCATGATTTTACACTGTGGGGACGTAGACAGTCCACACGCCTAAATAAAAAATAGCAACAGCTTATAGAGGTGCCCGAGATGCATGAGACCATGGCAGATTTGCAGAGGGGAGAATTGTCCTGAGGCAACACAGGTTACTTCTGCAACTCCAAGTATTGTGGGAAAGTATTTTTATATCCTTCCCATGGTTTTGCATTTTTTCTGAGGGATGGGACATCAAAGTCTGGCCTGATGCAACTGTCCATCCACCTCTGTCCTCGAGGCTGGGGACACGTGATCTCCTCTGGTTCTCCTATGAGAAAGGACTAGATGATCACTGTAGGCCTCTCCTAACCAAAATAGTCTATTCTAGTCTCAACAGGTGCCTAGGCTGCAAGCTTGTCCCTGACCATGATTCCCCTGGCTGATTTCCTCATAGACCCTGATCCCTAAAACTCTATCACTACATAGCAGGGCACCATTGATACCTCTTCTTTCTCCTGGACAGAGAACATATGCTCCAAATTCATGTGCTGTCAGGCCAAATTCCCTCAGTTCCAGAAATCAGAAAATAGTCTCCATCAAAAAATTAAAATGCTGAGACTCAGTTTCTCTTATATATAGTATGGAGCCCCAAAATCAGATGACAGTTTCAAACACCTGTTTATGGCACATCAGTTTCACAATCAACCATATCTCCTAAGAAACTTTCCAAATTGTCATAACTCCTCTCTTTTTTTTTTTCCCCAAGGGAGTTCAAGAGTTACTCCCTACTAAAAAGCTTAGCTTGCAATTCTTCAAAGTATTTTATCTTCCCTGCTATATAGAAACAAACTGAGTATGCCACATTTACCAGAAATATAAGCTAATTTCAGCCAGAAAAATGAAGAATGTCTTTAGCAAAAATAGTAATTTCCCTTTGCTCTTTATTAATTATCTGAATTCTAACTGAATGTCCAAAGAATCCAGTGGCTTGCATAAAATGGGGTAGTGATTGTGATTTGAACTCTATTTCTACACAGCTGCAGAGCATTTCCTTCTCTTTTCCTTATCCAAATTAATAAAAGAGAAATTCAGAAATGCCATCTCTGTTCTCCTGCTGTTTGTTTCATCAGTCACTCACACTGGTGATAATACTAGCTGACTTCTTCAGCACTGTTCAAACAACACAGCTTCAGCTAATTTCATTATTCACAACACAGTTATAAACTCCACTTTATCCAAATGACAGGATGAGGTCGTTACAATGTATTTATTTAGCCTTCTAACATCTATAATGTCTTAATGGCATAGGACCAGCATGGATAAATCTATGTGACCCCAATTCCTGGCACAAGAGTAAATACTGTCAGGGGACAAAAAAAGTGTTGCCAGAATGTGCTCTTCTCCAATAAAGACAGCTAGTCAGCAGTTTTGGGGTTTGGGTTTTTTTCCTTTTTTTTTTTTTTTTTTCTTTTGTAGAAGTGTTTCTGAAGAGAAAATACACTTTGAAAATTTCTAGAGAGGAGAGGTACTATTTTCTATAATTTTTTGATCTACCACTAAGAAAGTGCTCAACATTTTGGTTTAGGTCAATTTAGAAATAACATGTGTCTGCATGAGCTACTGTCATACATAACAGGGATGGTAGTCTAGATCCCCTTGTACTCTCCTTTTCTCAAAAGCACAGTGCTCAGGGGAGGATGCAGTCCAGATTGCTTGGCCCACAGGGAATGGAAAGGGCATGAAGAAAATGCACTACAGTTCCTATGGCAAAACTCAGACAAAAGTGTTTAAAAATGGACCAAACTCAAAGCAAGTATTTGAATATAATGTTTAAATGTTTTGTACTGATCACTGCCTTTTAAGGTGGTGGGGTTTTTTTCCAGAAATTGTCACTTCACTAACATTTTTGGAGACAATTTTTGCATTTTTCACAATTTAGTGTTAATAGGTTAGTTCAAGTATAAGGGGTTGTTTTATGTTTTATTGAAAAACTTGTTTAGCAGATCTGTCAGAAAACCTCAGGTTTCTTACAGCCAGGAAAGAGTATCATGTTTTTCTTAGGTCACAAATTGTATTCCTTCAGGAGCTGTGGAAATTAGGAGAACATCTAAGTGAGTTGAAGATATCCTCCTAAGATAACTGAGCAGCACTGAATAGCACTTTAATGCTGAGTGTAATGTGAAATTTAAAAAAAATTAGTCATTCTAGTGACTTTCTCCCTCCCTGCCCCAAATATGCTTACAATAGTGGCACATTTCTCTCAGTCTAGCTGTTTTCCAAAAATAAACAGTTTCACACAGAATCTGCTTTGAATTTCAAAGGTGGTGATGGAAAAGAGAAGAGAGGACTAAATATCATATGGTTTTGCATATAACTGGATGAATGCTCTCTAAAAAAAAATAAAGCTGAGTCATTAAGGATTTCTGCTCTTAAAAAAGGTATACATTTGCAGCCATTTTTGAATTTTGTTTGTGTCACAGACAGTCCCTAGTCTTAATATGTTGATTTTGCTGGAGAAGGGGTTTTCGTAAACATTTTTTCATAATGTTATTCACTATCCTGGTGGGCAAATAAAGGTATAGCAACAAAGTCAGAGAGTGAGATAAAGCAACAGTTTTGTACCATCAAATATTTCCACACAGACAAATCATTTAACACACCAGAAATTAAATTTTCTCAGTCTCCAGAACAGCTGATAATGTGGCTAATTCAAAGAAATTTTCACCGACCACATGAACTCTTTAATTTGGTTGCAGAATAACTTGAGATAGTTATCTGTGGACATCCAAAAGTTACTATTTATTACTATAAAAACATATTCACACATGAGGCAATTACCTTGAGTTGAACTGGATACAGTCATCATATATGGTATTAGGAAACAGCTGAAAGGAATGATTTTAATATGAACTGAGACAATAAACCTGACATTCAACAGACATCATGTTGTTTAAACTTATTTTCTTTTCTGCAGGATAACAATGTTACAAGAGTATGCAAAATTTTTTCACTAAGGTGACATTAGTGGGATGTGGGAGTTCAGATTTCAGACTTCTCATCATAACCTTCCTAGATTTAATTACATCACAGGAAAATTCAGGACCTCTGAAGGTCATCTACTCCAATACCCTCCTCAGTTATGGATTACATCAGAACAGGTCACTTGGGGGTTTATCCTGTTCTACATAGATTAAATATAGCTTAAAGAAGGAAAAAATTAACCTGACTGAAAAAAAAGTGTTCTCACAAGTTAAAATAACCTCAAATCCAGTGAAATGTGAAAAATTTAAAAGCATCAATCCGCATTAAAAGGGATGTTTTTTAATGTCTGCTACCTCTGAAATAACTTTGTGGCGATGCCAGTAGCCATTTCTTTACTGGCAGCAATGGCAGGCTCTTTGTTATCTGGGACCTGAGTTGAAGATTTAAGCTATTTTTTTTCAATGCTCTCCAGGATCAAGCATAGACAAGATGCAGCTGAATGCTGTGTTTCTTGGGAAAACAGCTTGAATGAAGCTTATGAAATGAGAATGAAAGGAGAAAATTACATCAGAAATGCATCACTTTGAAAGCTTCTAGCAGCATGAGCTCAGTGTATAGCAGTCATGCTACTATTCAAATCCATGCTGACTAGGGATAGTCCAGATTCCAAACATAGAATCCCTGCCATGCTCATTTTATAGAGCATGGGGATCTGAAATATGAACCTGTGTTGATTTGGGACATAACAGGTTTCTAGGAGGTACCCCCTTTCCTACTTTGAACAAAACTGATCAGAATTGGCCAGTCTTGCAAAGTCAACAACAACATAAATGTTTAATTTCCGACACTGTGCTCTGACATGTTACCAGGTTTGGTTATGGGATGGGATGGGATACCAGTAACTTGATTCAAAACCGGAATTTCCAGTTTTAGCTCTCATTTGCCCTCAGCTTAAAGCTAAATGCTTGTCCATCTCTAATATAGCTGAAAATTTTAGCTCTCTTCCAAACCTTTCCGTACTCTACCCACTTCTGAAAAACAAGTTATATCTTCCTAAAGTGCAGCAGTTACGCTGGTAAAATGTGTATTAGCTATTTGCCATTCAATCCTTCAGGGCAAGCAGATCCTACAGCATTCACCCGGAGGTTTACAAACAGCCTTCTTTTGTCTGCCCTTAATGCAGTTCTGCATCTTTGTGCAGCACCAGCTAACACTTTCCCCTTTCCCACTAAATGTGAGAAATACATAAGTCTCCTTATTGAAAGTGTTGTGTTCTGTATTGTGACAGGGAATAGAAATAAGCCTCCCTTCAGCCTGCAGTATTTCTTTCAGGCACAATGAGGCATCTAAAAGTCAGACTTTCAGAGCCCAGCAAAAACATCTTCTTGCTTACCACAGTCCTCTTGCAGTAGCTACAGGTGCACAGTTAGTCCTGACTGTCCACACATCAGGCATTCAAATACTGCCCCTTGTGCAGATGCTTGCCTTGGGAAAACTGTGCATCACCTGACCTGTATTCTGCTGGTGAGTCTGAGAACCACCCACACTGTCACTAAGACAACAGGTAAAATCCTATGCTGTCTTTCTTTGCCTTGTCTCCCTGAGCAGTGGGCACCCAGACACTGGAAGCTCAGCAAAAGCATTTGACAGAGACGGTAACATTAGTAGAGATGAGTTCTTGGGCCATCCAGCTCTGCATTTTCTGAAGCACCAAGCACTTCTCTGGTGAGAAGTGGGAAGAACAGACGCTGCACTTTGCTGCACATTCGTATAACAGAGGAAAAGTTTTTACTGTTAGTTCTCACTTCACTTTCTTGACAGGCTGCAGCTGTGGTAATGAGTTGACTTCAAGGTGAAAGAGGTGCCTAAGAGCTTTTGAAAGTCTCAATGAGTTCTTATCTGCCTACCCTTAAATATGTGGCCCAAGGTCATGGGGCCACCAAGCTGGCAGACTTCCTCTTGAAGTCACTTCTGAGCCACATTCATCAAGCACCTTTCCTGGGGCGGTAGGTGAATGAGTGCCATGCACTGTTAGGGTGAAACCACGGTGATCTTGGAAAAACTCTGCCCTGCAGCAACCACCAGCTCCTCAATTCATTTTCTGTTAGAAAACACATATTCTAGCTGGAGAAAATAGTTAGAAAGTAGTGCAGTAGTTGAAATGAGTAATAAATTGTGTGCATTTGTCAAAAAGTGGAGCTTTCGGTTTCCTTGGAAACTGAGAATTTTGTGGGTTTTTATGGTATTGTACTCAAAAGAAACTGGCTGAGACCTGAGTAAGTATGTGCATGGCCACAAAAGCTAGGCCCTCTTTTCCGAAGGTTTCAGTGTCTGTCACATTTGGTAAAATACAGCTAAAAGAATGTCTCTGACTGGGAAGTTCAGAGGGCATAAAGATGGAAAATATGGAAAATCTTTTGTTTTTTTCAGCAAAAATAAGTCTAATTAAAGGAAGACAAAATTGTTTGAAATCTTCTCTGCTTAGACACCTATGAACTTTGTATTTTATTTTATTCAGAATGAAACTATGGTCAAAATCCAGGTTTGGTAGTTCTGTAGTCCTCTTCAAAGTAGTCAAAATACCATTCAAACCCTCTTCTTTCATCTCTGGAGAGAAACAAAAACTAGGGCTTATTAATTACAGCATAATTAATCATACCATAAGTAAAAAGAAAATACTCTCATTAAAACAATATTTAAGAAACAGCATATAGTAAGACCCTCAAAGTCAGGGAGAGAACCCTAAAGGCTCACAGAAATAACATCTTGCTGCCCTTCATCTCTTCAGGGCCTTCAGACTCATAGCATTTTTCCTCATAAATCCCCTTCACTTCCAGTTATCAGACATGACGGATCTAGCCTATGGATTACGCATTTACTTAGAACTGGTTCTCCTCTAAGTCTGTAACACCTAAAAGTTGTCAGCAACACTTGTCACTAAATATTCACTACACTCAAAGCTAGAAATACCTTCAGTTTTAACAAGGGCCAGCAGCAGTTTGGGAACATTTCTCTTGATACAAAAGCACTTTTCCCCAGCAGCTGTGCAGCCCATGGTGTCAAATACTTTTTCCTAGCATCATGTTAAAGACTGAAAAATAAAATTTTTCTTTCCATTAATTTTGGTCCATCACTCTGCCATGCACTGTGTCAGCCCAGTCTACAAGACGGTTGTGAACTAGAGGCTTTAATAAAATTAAGATTTTTAAGCCCGAGGGGCAAAGCATATACTTAAAAGATATGACAAGGAAATAATATATTCAATAAAGAGGAAAAAGGCCAAAACAGAATTAATTTCTGTTCTTTTCACGAAGATATGTATGTCCCAATCCTTAACACATTATTTCTGGCCAAGCAGTTTGTCACTGCTCCCTCAGAGGCAGAATGGATATCTGTTCATGATGGCCACAGCAGTCCTGTTGTAAAGATCTTAGAGGAAAAATAATGAGAATTCTCTCAGACTCAATCCAAACATAGCTGACACCTTTTACACTGTATGTCGGAAAGAGAGGGGCTCCAGCTTCCAGCTGCAAAACTGGAGAACGAGTGTTTCAGCAGCAGTGGGGATGCAGGTGTGAGGACTTAACACTGGAAAACAATGAAGTTTAAAGGGAACATTTGTCCAAGTAAATTGGGGGTGTGAGTGTTGGTAGACAACAGATTTCTGACATCTTGGAAAATTCTTGCAAATGACACTGTGTCTATCAGGGCTTTAAGACTGTTGCTAGCTTATGCTAGCTAAGCTAAAAGGGCTACCTGATTTACCAAAAGCTAGGACCGGGGCAGTGCTCTAGGATGACTGCTCAGCTCTGCCTGTTTAGCCAGACCTGTTGATGTTTCATTCAGTCTCAGTTCTCCTGCACAGAAGTCACATGAGTTGTGTCATCAGGTGTCAGGAGCTACGTGAGAGGGAGGACTCGGTGACAGCTCTCATGCCTAAGAATAAGAAATCTATTAAACTTTTCACACCATCTTCACTTCTACCAAAAACCAGCCAGGCCAGAGCTTGGAGGAACTGTGACTTTATTTAAGGGAAAATCCATGCCTTTCATCTGGGCTTTCCTTCTCAGGCTGTCCTCTCAAGGGAATTAGCTAGAAAAATAATTAGAAATCAAAGTGAAGAGTCTTGTGCAGGTCCCTGTAATGACAGGGAAGGTGATTGCCACCAAGTCCCAGAGGTAGGCAGTGCTTAGAGGTGCTCCTCACATAGAAAGAGCAGAGGTGGCACTAATAGCACCCACGCAGAACCATGCACACACCTTTCTAGTCCTTCTCTCACCAGCAAGTGCTGCTGAAGCAAGAGAGGCTCTACCACACACCATCACAGCAGAAGAAGCTGCTTCCCTGGACATTTGACAGTGCCCCAAACTGGAAAACGCACAGGAAAAAAAACCCTCAAATTTTCTAAAAAGTGGTTTTTTTAGCAAATAAATTGATCAGGATGTGAAGAAAAGCGGGCTTGCTTTTTTCCTCCAAAAGAGCATTCAAAAGACTGAAGTAAATAAATATTAGGTAACTAAATTTTCCTCTCCTGTAAATGCAGCATTGAATTTCATGATATAAAGCTTCACATTTTTCCTTCTTGTGGCTAACTCTGTGTGGCATTAAATTGGTTAACAGTCCCTGACAGCAATCCTCACACTGCAGGTGGCACAGAAATGTCAATTTTAATTTTTCATTTTGTATTCAATAAAA
Source organism: Dendrocincla fuliginosa (assembly GCA_035047845.1). Taxonomy (NCBI): domain Eukaryota; kingdom Metazoa; phylum Chordata; class Aves; order Passeriformes; family Dendrocolaptidae; genus Dendrocincla; species Dendrocincla fuliginosa. The sequence goes on along the minus strand of JAWWMO010000083.1, from coordinate 113,110,644 downwards.
ATTCTAAGCTCATATATGGGAGAAAATTTTAGAATCCTTTCCTAAGGAAAGAATCAGAAAAACTTGCATTTGAAGAGGTAGTGTCAAGATGCACAATGCTGTCCTGAAAATCAGTCTCTACTGTCTATGTTTACTATATATGCATAAATATTACCTATGTTGATATATGCACATACAAATGTTTATTTCCAATGTTAAGGTCATAATGATACAGACATTTTCACTTCCAAGACTGATTTAATCCTCTTTATGCTGTTTCTGTCAAACCTCACAATGTATTTCAGAAGCTGTCAGTGCCAGCTGAACGATGTCATTGAACCAGTTTCCAAGATGAATTCAAATATTCATGCAAGAAAGGAAAACTGAGATTCAAAGTCAGCTTCTAAATTACAAGATGATAGATATTTCTTTTCATAAACACTCTGAACATTGCTGCCAGAGAAGAAACAGAAGGGGATCTGATAACCTATGCTAACATTTTGGACCTTCCCTTGATACCACATTTGACTGAGGATGATCATCAGGTTCATGAGATGGATTGAGTGAGGTTTTCACTACATAGGCATTTTTTCTAAAGTGCTGCAGGTCAGAAGCCTCTTTAATAAGTGGTTTTAGGCCAACTCAGAGTTGTAACACAGGGTGCTACAGGAAATCTGTCTCAACACTCGACCTCAGGAATACAAACCTGAGTGCTCCTCAGCACCTCCAGGTGCTGGTGCCACTGTGACATAAGTAATGAGCTTTCTTTAATGCACATAACAGGACTTTTCCCATCAGCATAAGGTGTTTATTCATGTGTATTAGAAATTTTGCCAAACAATGCAGTAAAAAAAACAGTAATAATGAAGCATGGTGCCTGTTGTATGAAACAATGTAGCTTGAGCCTTGCCTACCACCACATGTTTACCTGAACTCTGGGCTGCCAGGACAATCTCTTTCAATCCTGCCTTTTCTATTGCTAGCATTTGACTTTCTTTTATCAGCTTTTCTAGAAGAGCAAATAGGTTTTCTTCCTCTTCAAGCTGCCCTTTCTTACCTGCTGTCTCCTCTCTTGGCTCAAGGGCCTTCCGTAAGTGCTCACAGAGATCACATATAATAGGGGTTATTGTCCCAACTCTTCTGCCTCTTCAGTCCTCATGAGCACAGTGGGAAGGCTGTGTGGCATGAGGTTGGGTGACTGCTGTAGTCAGTACACCCAGAGCACTGGTTGGAAACCTCTGAGATGCACGTCTCCCCTTTCACTGGGCAAAGAGGCAGCATCTCCCACCTTGCTTTCAGCTTCACTTGACTGAATAACACAACCTATGTGAATGCTTTTGTCAGTCGTGCGTATTTATTCTTTCTCCTTCCAGTCATAAACCCAAGATGATAGAGTTTGGAGGGTCTTTCTTTTGAGCTCTTTACTTTTGAGCTCAAAAGCTCTTTTCTCATTTCTGACAGTGACTCAGCCCTAGAGGAATAAAACAGTGAAAGTAAACTTTGAAAACAAATATTCAAAGATCCCTAAAAACATGATGTGCAGCATATTTTTGGCAATTTTTATTGTGCTTTGCATGCTTCTATGTCATTGTGTTTACAGGGTAAAAGATTTGGTTTGCAAGTGAAATACATGTCTGCAAAATTAGCATGTTCAGGTGGGAAGTTTTTAAATATGAGTCCTGGGGCTACTCCAGGAGGGCTTTTTTTGAATGCTCTGCTCGGCTTGGAGAGTTTCATAGTGTGTCAGCAATGTTAAGTAATGAAGAGCTCATTTATACCTTGCTGAAGGCATCTCTACCTTAAAATCCATAGTGTGAGGCTGGCAGAATTTATTGAGTCATTGTGTAAGAATATGGGCATCCTGTTTCAGCTTTTTTCTGTGGTTGCTTCTGAATGGGTATGAAAAGTCAGATGGACTAGGAGGTGGGAAAAAATTACATCACACACCCTCCTGCAATTATACAGAGATAATAAAGATTACAGCTTAATGTACATCTAACATGCAGTCAGATCTGTGAGTGCCTCAGCTTAGGGCTTCTGTATCAAACCAGTGACTCAAAATCATGCAAACAAACAGACTGTGTTTATAAACATTGTTCATGATACTATTATGCAAAGTGATTACTACATTACACAGAGGACCAGATGCATTCATGAGTGAGCATTCCAGTGGGACAATTCCCTTCCCCACAGTGCAAACTGATAGGCCTAATTCTGAGCTCAGGTTGGTTTAGATGGCTGGTTTCCAGTGCATGTCCCAATCCACATCACTTACACCAGAATTCCTTATTTTCTTTCTAATGCTTTTAAAAGTTTTGTGTAAAGTGCTTGTAGAGCAAGCAGGAAAGATTATGCTTTGGGAATCATTAGAAACCTGCAACCCAGTTCTGCACCTCCAGGGAGACTGTGCATGGACCACCAAACAACTTGGTTTGTAAGCAGCTGTGAAACCAGATGAGCACAGAGTGGTCACAGGAAGGAATAACCAGCTTCCACTCTTGCATGCACTTCAGTTAAAAGAACAGCAAGATCTAGAAAGCCTTCTTGTCAAAAGCCAAACCAGGATGTCTGTTTTCCAACTGTTACATTTCAAAATCAAGACACTCCAGCACTGAACAAATGAACTCTGCAGCAGTCTGAACTCTTTTTAGAGTTGTTGGGTTAATGGGTTATTGTTACTTTATGGGGTGCCTGGGAAGAAATGTTCTTCCCCTGTTTGCGACAAAGCTCTGAAGAAAATGGGCGTCACTTGGAGTTCAACAAAGACTTTTCCTGCCCACAACAAAATGAACATCACAATACTAACAGTAACTGTTTCTTTAAAGATTTTACCCTACTTGAAGACAAAGAAAATCAGCTGGTTAAACTGAGGTACCGGAGTAGGACTCCTGTCAACAAAAACAGCAGTAGAAAGAGTGAGGTACATGCATGGAGTAGATTCTCATACGCTGGAAGTCTAAAAATGCAGCTGGCATGGCATTATATTTATTATTTGTGCTTTATATGCCTTCTTTCATTTTAATACTGTTTTATGTTTTACAAAGCACAGCATGTATTTTACTACTTCACCCCGCACGAACACCCCTTTGCAGTAGCACGGGAGTGCCTGGGTAATAAGCTTTCTAAAAGTCGTGTTTGAACCCTGCCTTACACGTATAGCATGCCACGTTTTTATGACCTCTGAAACAGATAAACACAGCCGGCGCTGCGCGGAGCATCGCGACGAGCATCCCTCGGGCTCCTCCTCGCGGGCTCGCCGCGCTCCCACCTCCAGCTCCGAGCCGGCAGGACCTTCGCTCCTTCGGGGACCGCCCCGGCTCTCCCACCCCGCTCCTTCGGGGACCGCCCCGGTTCTCCCACCCCGCTCCTTCGGGGACAGCCCCGGCTCTCCCACCCCGCTCCTTCGGGGACCGCCCCGGCTCTCCCACCCCGCTCCTTCGGGGACCGCCCCGGCTCCCACACCCCGCTCCTTCGGGGACCGCCCCGGTTCTCCCACCCCGCTCCTTCGGGGACAGCCCCAGCTCCCACACGCCGCCGCAAATACACACAGCCCGGGACCAGTGTCCTCCTAATTAACACCAGCACCCCTGATTGGGGCAGGAGTTCTTCTGCGCTGAACTCCTACCTTTTGCCCATGTTTTCTGCTTTTATAGTCAAAGGAGCATAGAATGGTTTGGGTCGGAAGGGACCTTTATAGGCAACATAGTCCAAGCCCCCTGCAATAAGAAGGGAAATCTCCAATTCTATCGGTTTGCTCAGAGCCTCATCCAGTCTGACCTCCAGTGTTTCCTGGGATGTGGCATCTACCACCATTCTGGGCAACCTCTCCCAGTGTTATGCTACCCTAATTGAAAACAAAACTTCTGTCTTCTGTCTTCTGTCTTAGAGCTTTATTAAGGGCTGGAGTTAGGGAGCTGCTAGCGAGCAAACCTGGAGTGGTCATAGATTTGCACCACTGCTGTTCTGCAGAGGACTTGGGGGTCAACCTGACACTTTATTGGCATCAACAAAGATGGAAAGAGAAGGTGGGTAAGTGTAGGTGTGACTGGTCTCCTTCCCCTCACCTGCTGAGGCTGTTCTCCAGGGTCTGTATTTGGGGGGTTGCAGATCTGGGGCATCCTCTGTGGGTGGTAGAACACATATCTGCCACTGCAGGAGCTGCAAGAATTCACAGGCAGCACTTTACTCATGCAGACACTCTCTGCTTTCTCACCTGTGGTCTCATCAAAGTAGTTTTTTTTATGTGCTCCTCAGGCCAAAAGGGTCCCATCCTTCCTCTTGTCAAAAAGTGTTTACAGGACTCCCAGTGACTTTAATGCTACTCAAGTAGATACTTAAGTGCCTTGATGAATAAGTCTCCAGGTAGGTGCTGAGCTGATTCACCTGAACACTTGTAGAGGTGGCACACACCACAGAAAGGCACTGTAGAACCTCTCTTTGCAAATTGCTTTCAATCACGTACTCCTAACAAAAATAAGATAAAATTAAGCAAAATACAATATACCTGCAAGGACAGCAAGCTGCTTCTGGGATTTTCAGGTTAGGCCAGGTTGGTTCAGTGGTGACCAGAAAGGAAAGATTTCTGAAAGCACTGACACAGTTATTTGAAATACAAAGTTACTTTTAACCCTTTTTGACAGAGTTCTCAGAAGATTTTGATAAGTACGTGAGATTGAGCCCTGGAAATAAGAGATACATTGATTTCTTCAGAGGTGAAAGGTTTAAAGACAGAATTCAGGGAGGCTCACTGGCAATTCTGGGGCTTTTATTCTCTCCAAATTGGACGTTCATGAGAATAAGTAGGTAATGCCTGACTGGAAGAAATCCCCTCCACATTCACACACTGCTGAATGTACAAACTCTGGCTCTGTGTTTAAAAGGGGACTTTTATTTTTGGTGAAACATGATATTCTTCCCCCCACTACAATTTTTGCCTTGTTTCTACCTCTGGGCTGTCTCAGCTACTAGAACAGCAATACTATGTAAATAACATCAAATAAGTTGCCAGTCACCTAAAGACACCGGATCCACAAACGTTTATACTTTGGCAGATCTTTATGCCTTGACTAATTAATTACTTGAATTCAGTGGCAATGGTTAGTATATGATTTCAAGCATAAATCTTTATTAGAGTGGGACCTTGGATGGCCACGCACTTTATATAAATGAACTAAATAACCTTTTAGTCCACTAAGATAGGCATTTAACATCATTGTTTTACTGAACATGTACTGAGTGCTTCGTAATTGAGAGATGACAATAGTATACTGGTGAAAAAGAGGATGGCATTGACCTTAAGTGTCTGTGAGAATCTGTAGATAAGTCCATGACCTGCATCTTCTGAAGAAAACAGTATTTCAAACACAGGGCAAAATAAGCTGAACTCTGGCATCAGCAAAACAGAGATTAAATGCTTGAAAAGACAAAAAGCGTGTGCTGGCAGCACAAAGGGAATAAGCTGGACAATAGTCAAAATTCAACTGGCTGAAAACAGAAAAGCATTGCTGCAGTCTGGTACAACCTGTAAAAGACAAGTTTTTCTAACTCCCTTTTTTTAAATTTTTATTATTTTTAACAATTAGAGGGATTCATAAGTGATATAACAGATGATCAGATTTTTTTCTTTAGGCTAGGCCAACAGAGAAATGTTAATATTCACATTGTTTGCAGCTTCATTGCTAACTTAATAGTTAATGAAACAGTGAACTTCTTCAAATTCAAGCTGCTGTGCACCACTGTGCTAACTAGACAGTATTTTCCAAATTGCTTGAACTGCATAAGTGACTCCAAAGCAAGGTTGTGTTAAACACCTGAAATATTTTTTTTTCCACGGGCCATATTAGACATTCATATCAATTCACTTGGTGATGTGCATATGTGCATTTAATCTGATTCCTTCTTCAAGAACAGGGCTCCTGGCCTAAACTCTTTCACGCTCTCTGGGAGACCAGACTTATGTAACTACACACAAAAGCCCTTCCTCACCGAGGTCACCATGGATGAAAATAAAGTTGTACACCATAGTGGACATCTCATAAGAGGAATAGTATTTAAAAAGGGTAGAGGACAAAATCATCAAATAGGTGCTCATGGAAAACCATAGTGAATTATTGAGGCAAAGGAAGTCTCTGCAGTTATGGACCTCTGGGCATTTGTTTAGTTGAGAGCAGAAATCACCCAAGGCCCCCCCCCAGCACTCCTAGGCTGAGAGGCTTGCGGTCCTTTTCACAATGCAATACAGTAATGCTGCTGTATGAGCCTATGCTTGTATAAGCCAAATCGACATAAATATTTTCAATCTATTAAGGAAATTTACAGTTCTAAAGACCTTTTCCTCAAATAGTCACAATTCACTCTCTTCTTCACATTGGCTGGTTTCTTCTTCTGGACAGAAGAGGTAGGAAAACAGTGTTTCTGGATATGATTTTAAGGCTAGTGGTAGTCTCATTATTGTAAGTACTCACAGGAAATCTCAAATACACTTCAGTTTCATGTGATTAACAATACCTGTTTAAATAGTAGATGCTGGCATAATAGGGTAATCCATGACAAGAAGAAGAAAGGAAATTTTCACCAGGAACACTCAGAACTGAACTCTCTAGACAAGTCACTGAAGTACAACTATCTGGAAGCTTTACCTAAGGGAATGCAGGTAGAAATTAAATGGAGATATATTCACATGTCATGCTTAGATGATGAAGTAAGCCTTGCTTTGCAACACTATGAAAAGGTCAGTATCACATCTGATTTACGTACTCTGTGACTTCTCATGGCAAGAACAGGTAATTTTCACTGGAATATATACTACCTGCCTTCTCCAATGTTCCCTGTAATGGGAGCAGTCTTGCTAGCCATTGAAAAGAAGCAGACTTTTAATACTATTTGTAATTATTTTTAACTACTTCTATGGGCTATTTATAGCTCACTAGGACCATACCAGGTATAGACTGCTGCCTTCCACTTCTGGTTGCAGATGTGACTCTGCAAAGTGCCATTGCATGGGAAGCTGGTTGAAAAAACAGATTATTAGAGACTGAACATTTTGTGAGGATTTAATGAAAGCATAGTGATGATGAATAAATATCACTTAACAGCTGTGATTCACATCTAGAGTTGGTCAAAGAAATGGGTTAGTTCATCTGGATTGACGAGTGGGAGTGGGAGGGAAAATGGAGACCACAAATGACTGAAGGAAAAATACAGATGAACATCTTTCCTTTTTCAATTGTCATGTACCAAACAGAGTAACAACGAAATCCAACCCCAGATAAACACTTTTTAGGTCAGCCTTCAAGGTTTTTCTCAGGCAAAAGAAAAATCAATGTTTCAGTTATGTTGATTTCTTGTTACCCTTCCTTTTAGATGTGGATCAATTTTAAATGAAAAGTGCTCTCTTGGAAAGAAAATAAGAAACTTTTAATCTAGAATATGTCAAGAGAAACAGGCTGTTATTTTTGATTATTAACATGAATCTCAATGAATGCTTCCACTTTTTTATTTTATCTTCCTCCATGTTTTGTTTTTTTTTTTTTTTCAATTAAAATTTTTGATCCAAGTTCAGAAACAACTGGTGGTTATGATATGTGCACTACATTTGCCAGGACAAAAAAGGTACATGCCAGAGCCTGAGGGCCAGAAGAGCCCCACAGCCAGCTGCTGAGGCCACCCCCGTTGATGGGGCTGCCCACAGGCAGACATCTGTGCACAAGCCACTGTGACCCTCAGGCTTGGCCAGGAAAAAGACAGTGAGAAGGGAAACACAACACAACTGCTTTTGAACTCTCTTTCTCTTTGCAAAGCTATCAGTAAGCGGAAGGAACATAAAAATCCTTACCTTTGACTTGAGAGTTGCTTTGCTTTGGCTAATAAACTGATAGGGTCAGAATTAATAATTTTTTTTAATTTCTTTTTTTTAATTGTCTCTTACCTAACCCTTCATTTTGACTTCCACAGTACCCACGGTAAGATTTTCTCTCACCGGTATTGCCCTTAGTTCTCTTTGCATGCTGAGGAGCCTGAAGTAGCATGTGCAGATCAAATCACCTGCACTGGATCAGATTATATATAGCCTTTTATAACCAGTGGAATTGCTGCCCACCTCCCATGTCCTACAGGATGAGTTTACTAGTCTGTTTTAAGGAGGCAACAAAGTTAAAAATGTGGTGAGAAGGGTGAGAAGTCTTGACAAAATAGCCCTCTGCTACTTCTGCAAGGAAGCTGGGTGATTGCACTGGCCTGACCTTTGTTAACTCACATTGTGACTAAACTCCTGACGCTCCTTTCCCACTGTCATCACTGCCCAAACTCAGTGCCTCAAATCCTTTCTCTTTCTGTTGACTTCGGTAGGAATGACTCATTTTTATGGCAATAAGGGATCAGTGCTCTGGATCCCCATTTTTTCTCATGGATTGTGCACAACACTCATGAATATCTGCAACTTTATTTCTTCACTTCGAAAAAAAGAAGGTTCAAATCACAGACCTGCACACTGAGTACTGAAACTGCCTTTAATTCTGACATTCACTAACACTGACAAACTAGTGAGTTCTTGCAATTTACATGAGATTTCATCAGAATATAGTTCAATATTCAATTATGAACCTCTTTGTGGGGGAGGAGGCATCATGAAGAACTTTGAACACTGTGATCAATATATTAAAGACTGGGAGGCCTTTGAAGCTGAGCAGCTCTAATTAATCTACTTTATTTTGCATTTGCTTGTCTCAGAAAAATATTCTTTCACTTCCAGTCTGTTCCCAGAATTTACACCTGATTCTGACCCAGCATGGAGGGACTGGGTAAGCTACTCTCCTGAGATGACACTCAACCCTCTGTTTCTGAGATACTCTAATGAATGAGCTAACTTATGAGCAGCAACCTGCAAGCAAAATTAGAACATATTCATTTCGTTTGCAAATGCATCCAGATTATTCTACATTTATAGGCATAAGCAAGCCTTAGATTTGTCTGTGCTCCTGAAAGCACTTACTGATGTTGCACCAGCCAAGCCTTGGTCTATGCAACATGCCCAACTGGGAATCCAGTACAACACAACCACTAAATATGTGCTCATAGCAGATGTGTCCGGTGGCTTGGGAAAAATAGTTGCTATGTTTAATTATGTGACATAGTAAAATGAAGCAGAAAGGAAACCACATATACAATTAATGAAAGGCAGGGAACCTCAGTTAGATTTAAGAATATAAAATTTAGCAAGCATTTTGCTCAGATAAGACAACTTGTTGAATTCGAATCACTGCTAAACCTGAACAGTCCGTCTGGATCTTACATTTCATAATGATAATACTTAGAATCAGAACCACTTTGGTCACAGAGAATGACCACTTTTGTCCTTGACAAGACTGGGTGCTTTGAGAGAAAACCAGAGTGTGCTTATGCCATAATTTGAAAGACCACAGTTCAGCCTCTCAAAAGCAAAGTGAAGATCTTCAATTGTACAGGCATATTTACCTTTGACACTACATACAATGCTTTACCTTGCAGATCTACCACTCATTCAATGGAGGTTTTGATGGAATCCTATTAAACCTGAAAAATTATTGGTACTGGAGGATAGATAGCTCAACAAATATTAATGAGAAAAATAGAGATATGTTAGCAAGAATAATACACTTAGGCACATTGCCCTTCTCCTGTCTGGGGTTTAGGGGGTCATTGCATTTGCTGTGTTTGCAGGCTGGTACTGAATTGGAAGATTTTGCTGGCAACTGACAGCAGCCAATACAATAAAAAAAAATCATGTGATGCATCTGTAAGATTTATGGAGACGGTAAATCTTAGAACAGAAGTCATCTTGAACTGATTCAAAATTCCCAGGACAACAGAGTAAGCCATGGTTATAATGGAATTTTAACTAGCTCTCATATTTTAAAAGTATACACAGAAGTGAATACTGTGTGTTCTATGGTGATAATTTGTTTTTAGAGATGTTTACCACTAACCAATTGATAATATTGATAATGAATTATCTTTGAGCTGAACTTTGCATCTGAATTATGTCAATGTACTTTATAGATTAAATACCTGGTTATAGTGACTCCATTACAGTTGGAGTAGTTTCAGAGAACCCACATTTGTACACTTGAATGAAGGATACAATGATATTTTTTTTTATTATGCACTTTGATATTCAGCCCTGGATGAATAGCTGTGTAGTAGCTAACAACAGTGCCTTATGTGACTTCAGATAATACTTGCCTGAAGGAAACCTAGAGGGAAATGAGACAGAGTCAAATCATGAACGGAGAGGTTTGTATCTGAATAAAGCTGCCTGGGACCAATTAGTAGCACTACTATTGATTTGCATGCTGCAGCACATAAGACTGTTATTTACCTCTTGATTTTTCCCCTATAAATCTGTTCAAGAAGAGAATTTTTTGTATACAGACTTGAGTCCTTTTGACACCTAACCATTATCAGTCCCGTCACCAAACACTTCATGGTGGCAGTGAGATTCCCGCCATGTAGTTTCCTTGCATGTAGCACTCCTGATATTCCTCCCACATGTGGCAGAAAGCTCACAAGAGGTCAGGTAAAAACAAAAATAAAGTGATTCACAACATTTGATTAACTTTCAAGCAATTTTTCCAAGACTGATCAGCTAGCTCAAGCCAAATATTAATTAATAAATCTGTTTCTGAGATAGGTGGGCCTGCCAGAGCCCTCTAGTGTTGGGATCCAGAAGGCAACTTCCCCTTATTCATGGGTGCTTGGATCCAGTGTTTTGGCTGTGTCTTTGCCATTTTTACTTTCTCTGACAAAATGTTGTCGTTTATTTAAAAATGGAAAACTCCATCTGCTGTGAGGAAAACTGAATTGCAGCTAATGTTGATGTGTTTCTCTTGCTCATGATTAGGGATGGGACTGCGATTCAGGAATTACTGTTGCAGGGCTATAAAGACCCAGGCAGGCAATTTGTGTGTCCTAGACTCCTTTCCACTAATATGTAGTAACAACAAAAGAAAAACTGTTCGTCCTACCGTGGGCTTCTTGAAGGTGGAGTTCCTTCCACACAAGTAAACCATTGGGATCACCCTAGGGATGTGTGGCCAACTAGGTCTGTGGAGGGACTCCCACTGACTTCAGGAAGCTCTGGTTCAGGTCTGAGAGCTCTGCACCACTTTTCCAATGACCTCTGTTTTCCACAGTGCTTGGCACATCTCCAGTGCTCCCACATATTTGCCTGTGGGCTCACAGGTTGCAGCAGGGTCCTGCAAAGCCCCAAGCAGAGGCTGAGCCTTCCCTGCAGGAAAGCATGGAGCTCCCAACCAGGGCTGGATGAGACAAACAGACCACTGCAGAAAATCATTAGGGTATTTAAGGGATGGTATTATAAAAATAAGATATTTGTACTTTGATAGCGAGTTCCCTGGTGCTACACAGATCCTATCCCATGGCACTGTCCATACTTTGCTGTCTCATAACATCCACTCATTAATTTTACTAAATATTTTTCATTTTACAGATTCCCAGCCTTTCTGACTCCTCTGACTTGTATACACCTACCCAGACCCCTTCCTGCAGAGGTTAGCATGATATTGCTGTGAGATGGTGAGGCTGGTGGCAAAGAGCAAGGTGGCTGTGACCATGCAATAGAGCATGACAGCCTGTCCCCTGCTCCAGGAAGTGGTACCTGGCACAGGGGGCCAAGGATCTAGAAGGAGGTGATATACTGGGATTACTTGGGATGTCAACAGCATGCTGGGGCATCAGGAACAAAATCCTGATGTTATAGCATCACATTCTCTCAATAAATCTGTTAATAAAAAAAAGAACAAACAATGAAAAGTTTGGAATTATAATATAGAACTACAGAAAGACATCACAGTAGCAATTCCAGATGAAACTAAGGAAAACACCAGATCTAACTGAGATCAACAGGGAAAAAACTTCAGCAAACACATAATGAAGAGGGAATATGAATCTCACAGTTTATTCTTTTGCTCTGGGGTTTCAGAAACCTGCCTGACATTTGGAACACGCAAAACTTAAGAGATTTCAGATAAAACAGCAGAATACAATAAATTAATTTTACCCATTTATCAAAAGGTCAAAGTTGGTTTTTAATGAATTCCCAGCAGTATAACATTTGTCTTAACCTTCAAGTGGTTTAATATCGGTTCCTGATGGATTTATTCTGGTATATATCAGGGAAGGGATTGGGATAACTGTATTGCATCACTGGGCTTTTCATGTTGTGATCCCAAGTTGAAAAGCATTATCACTGCATGAGTTATCATACTGAGTTAATAAAGGCTGTTCTCATATCTCACATATGCCTGAATGCTCTCATTTAATGGCAGTGTACACAGCCCTTAATCTGATCAAACTCATGATAAAGAGTCACATTATGACACTCTGAGAGCCATCATGGCAACACAGAGGGTCACTTTGAACTCTCTGCTTTCAAAAGTCTACCTAAATACCCAGCTACAAGACTCTGAGAGACACTCATAGAGCACTTATTATTTTTCTGGGGCAGTAGCTTGCTCAAATGCCACTCAAGCTGGGTAGCTTTTTGTCGGTCACTGTTCCAGAACCCATTGTCAGAGGACAGCATTTGGGAGTTCAGAGTTTTCAAAGATTTATAAAGCAACCTAGGAAAAAAACCAACAGAGCTAACTAATAAAGGCATTTAAAATAGATTCTAGAAAAAAATATTGCCCTGCTACAAGAAGAGCATCTCCAAACTATTTTTAAACATGGAATCCATCCTTGCCAATTAGACTGTACTTGATAATCTGGAGAATAAAATTGTTTTATGATCATTTAAGATTAATATCTTGTACAAAGTTATGTTCTTATGTCCGCTGTCATGTCAAGCTGCCAGATAAAGTGCTAAAGTAGAAATAAAACAAATACCAGATTTCCTTTTTTGTCTGGCTTTAAGAAAAGTATACTGAGTGCCCCAAATAAATCTTCATTATGTTACTTTCCTTAAAATAAGACTAGTGAGAAAATAGTTTAGCACATGAAAAGTTTTTCTTCTACCTTAGATTAGTCGGCAGGCCATGACAGAGAGACTAGAGACATTCCTCTTATCTGATGGGAAAAAAAAAATCTTTCTTCCTTGGACTTAGCTATGACAGCTTTATTCATTAATATTTTCCATAGAAAAGTGCTGGTGGGTGAAGGAAGCAGACTACCCTTGCTAGGACCTAGACTTTGGGAAGCTGCTGTTTTCTGCTTCCTGCAGGCTGGGAAAATCACTGAAATCCACATTTGCACTGAAATAAATGCCCTAAGGAGCTAGAACATCATCTGTTTGTGCCACTGCTTACAATCTGGAAGGTAAGGGTCAAATATTTCGTCACTTTAAAGGAGGCATGAAAGAATGGCACTACTTGACTTACAGGTAGTCTGGATACACCTATCTATTAGCAAATTATAAAACCAATTTATATCTCTGAATTGCATCTCTTCAGCCAAACAAAAGTATTTGTTGTAGCAAGTAGATCATTTACTACCTCCTACTGAAAAAATTGTACCACACACATAGTGAGAAATAAGGAGACAGAAACCTGGGTTTGAAGTGTCAGTTTCTCTAGGTTGAGAGGAGATTGGTACCTTTGTGTTCTATAGGATTTGGAGTCACATACCACCTTTTTATTTGGTGCTTGCACAGTCATGAGTGCAAAAACTGTCCTGATCATGATAGTTGATGGGTGCTCACAGGCTTCACAGTACCACAAACAACACTGACAAAGATCAGGCTCACAAATATTTTGGATAACCACTTACCTTCTGCAGATTCAGAGACATTTAGAGATGTACATGTAATATATTACAGGGTTTAGATTTTTTTTTTAAATTGCAAGGCTAGGAAATTTCAGTCTCTGACCCTGAGCCTTTAAAGGTAAGAGTCAAAATATGCAAACACGGAGCAGAGGAATGCAGCACATTTGTCAGGTGAAGTGAGGTATCATGAAGTCTCCAGGAAGATCCTTCTGTCAGTTGTGGCAGCTTCCTTAACAGTAGTGACATAATTTAATTAGAAATTTCACCATTGGTAGGAGAAAGCAATACCTAAGATTACAGCCAAAACATTATTAACTGATCCTTTGGAAAATAATGTCATCTTCAAGGCAGGCATCACAGATTTATCCATTGCCCAGCAAAGCTGATTCACAAATCAATGCAAGAAAAATTACCTAATATTGTAGCACAATATCACTTCTGACTACTAAACTAAGAAACTGTGGAGGAAGAGTTTTCTTTGGCAAGGCAAATCAATGCATGTGCTCAGTTACAGCCTAACTCAATGGTTGATGACAGACGTTAGCAACTTCCTACTTTGGTTTTTTTGCCCTAGCGTTGAGCGATATCCCACATTATGTAGTTCTCACTACCAACACCTTCCCACCAAGAGAAAGACCATGCCAACAGTTATTCCTTGCACCATCTTCATACTTTTTGCAATAAATTTTCATCAAAGCAGCCTGAGAGGTCAAAAAGTTCCGGACACTGTGAATCATCAATGCACACATACCCTGAACAGTAACCATGGCATTGCTCTGCCATTGCTGTGCTATTAAGCATCCAGCCGGGATGAAACACATGTGAAATCTCCAGGTGTGAAACATAGTGCTCTGATGAGTTTCATGACAAAAATTGCCAAAGTAACACCCTATTAATGATTTAATCTGGCACTTGCACAACGAACTGAAGTTGTGTAGCTTATGCAGAAAACTAGATCAAAACCAATGTCTGAAATTTCTTATTTAGGAAAGTCTTCCAAAATTTCCCAGATGATATATTGAAAACTTCCTTCTTTTTTTTTTATTTTTCCCTTTTTTCATATGAGGAAAGTCTGAAAGAACAGGGACTCCGCAGCTGAGAGAAGACTTAAGGGTATCTAATCAATATGGATTGATTAGATGTATGTCTTAATCAAAATGTATTGCTTAGATACACCTGATGAGAGTGAATGAACATGAGGGAGCCAGACCATTCTCAGTAGTGACTACTGATAGGAGAAGAGGCAACAGACACAAATTAGAACACATGGTATTCCAATAGCACACAAGCAACCATTGTTTTACCATAAGTGTAGTCAAAATTTGGCATAAATTTACCCAAGAAAGTTATAGAGTCTCCATCCTTGGAGGCATTCAAAACCTGATTGGACATAGTCCTGGGCAACCTGCTCTTAGGTGACCCTGTTTAAACTGGAGAATTGAACTAGAGGACCAGTATCAATACAGGCTGGGGGATGAACAGAACAAGAGCAGCCCTGCTGAGAATGACTTGGGGGTGCTGGTGGATGAGGCTGGACACATCTCGGCAATGTGAGCTGGAAGCCCTGAAAGCGAGTTCTATCCTGGGCTGCATCAAAAGTATCATGACCAGCAAGTCAGGAGAGGTGATTCTGTCCCTCCACTCCTGTGAGACTCCACCCGGAGCACTGCATTCTGCTCTGGGGTCCTCAGCAAAGGAAGGACATTGACCTGTTGGAGAAAGGCCAGAGGAGGTCCACCAAGATGATTAGAGGTTTGAAGCACCTCTCCTATGAAGAACGGCTGAGAGATTTGGGATTTTTGCAGCCTGGAAAAGAGAAGGTTTTGGGGACTCAATTGTGGCCTTCCAGTACCTGAAGGGAACGTTGAAGAATGATAGAGGGGGACTTTTTATAAGGGCATGTAGTGATAGGACAAGGGTTTTGGTTTTAAACTGAAAGAGAGTATGTTTAGACTAGACATTAGGGAAAAATTCTTTACTAGACATTAGGGAAAAATTCTCTACTCTGAGTGTGGTGAGGCAC
>JAWWMO010000083.1:113082803-113094784 GCA_035047845.1 Dendrocincla fuliginosa | reverse complement strand
GTTTAGACTAGACATTAGGGAAAAATTCTTTACTAGACATTAGGGAAAAATTCTCTACTCTGAGTGTGGTGAGGCACTGAAAGAGGTTGCCTAAAAAAGTGGTGGATGTCCCATCCCTGGAAGTGTTCAAGACCAGGATGGAGTTTTGAGCAATCTGGTATAGTGGAAGGTGTCCCTGCCTATGGCATGGGAGTTTGAATTAGATCATCTTAAAAGTTCCTTCCAACCCAAGTCATTTCATGTTTCTATGATGACCTTCAAAAGTCCTTTACATCCCTAATAATTCTGTGATTCTTTCATTCTGTTTTAATCATAAAGCATGATAGCTCAGGCCTGATGTGCTCTGGAAAGGCTTCTCAGACGATGGATGATTCCAAGTTGCTCCTCTAGAATTCATCACAGTACAAAACCTATGTATTCCAGAATATCATATGACAGCCACAGTCAGTCTTCTAGCAATCCTCTGGTAAGAGAAAAAATACAGTGTTATTCTGGACAGAAAGTGCAAATGGTGGACTATGCAAATTGGTATCTGTTGTAGGTGTTGACTGAAACACTTAAAATTTATTCCAGGGCTATAGTAGTTGGTCGTGGAAATCTAGCTCTCTTTGGACTCTCAGAACTAGCACATCAGGAAATTACTCTGCTTTTCAGACCCAGAAAGTGTAGTGGTTGCCCATTAGAAATCAGATTGATTTCTGCAAGAGGATATAATAGACTACTGAATTGTCAGGGACATGACTAGGCTGCAGATTTTCTGATGGATCTCACTTCACATGTGATTCATGCTGAAAGATAAAAATTGAGTCCAAGAGAAAGAAAATGCGGATTTTCCTAACACTTTATTTCATACTTCATTGCTGAAAATAACCATGTTTTCAGCCGAAATTACTGAAGAGAAGGCAGAATAACTTAGTCAAGAAGCTAAGTAATACATTTAAGGATTTGGGACTCTGCTCCTGCAAACACTTCAACTGGTAATTAGTTTTCTTCTAATAGTTTCATTACCACTGGTCATACTAATTATTTGCATGACTGGAAACATAAGTCAAGTTCCAGTCTATTAGGAAGGTGACCCTGAAGGCCCAGACTCACCAAGTAGGGGTGGGGACCAGAAGGAATTTGGTTAATGTGATTTGAATTTTCAGTATTTAATTCAATAAAATTAATCATAAATCTTCATATCTTCATTATATAATTCACATTAAAATGTGAAACTACAGCCAATAAATGTACTTAATTTGAAAATTTATGTCCCACTAAGCCTGATTCTAGTGTAAGGTTAAGACCACATCTTCTTAATGTTCTTTCCATCATAACTCAAATTCAGAGAGATCCCTTTTAACTTTTTAAAAAACCAACATGTGTCATATTTTTTACTAACTTCAGTAGTAACATGTAGAGCTATTCTCTGACCCAGAACTGCAGCTTGGGAACAGAATACACACATTTTATGAGGAAAATTAAATAGAAACAGTTTCAATTACAAAAAAAACCCAAAACAACACAAACAAACAAACAAAACCCCAAGCAAAACCAAAACACAAAGAGTACTTTGCTTCTGCTGTTTCATTTCTGTCATTTACATAAAAGGTTTGCAAATGGTAAGATTAATGTGGCATCTGGCTGTGAGTTTAACAGTGTTTTTAATAGAATGCTCAGAAGCATGTCTCTTACAAAGCAAGACACTCAGCTCTCTTATCTTACACTGAATAATTAGCCACAGTAGTGACAAACTGTCTCCAAATGAATAAGTTTTTGATAGAAAACCATTAAATTTGAGTGAAAATCCATCATGGGAAAACCTGCTATGGAAAGGAATGCCTTGACACCTGATGTATCCCTTAAAAACAAGGACTCCTTAGTATTATCTCATGTGATATCATTGCCTAAAATCAAGGAAAAAAACTTTTGAGACAATATTAGTATAGGTAAAGTAGAGAGAAGTTCTTTAATGAAAGCTTTCAGGAATATGAAGTATATCAGCACACACAAAATAGGGTTCTTGCAGATTTAAAACACTACTTCTTTATATCTAATGGGTACATCTAACCCAAAAACCTTTTGCCCTTGGTACCACCCTCAGAACTGCTCCATTGGAGCACCTCCAAGGTTCTTGTTTTGACTACAATGTCTTATCATTCTGGTCCAAGTGCATGTGTCCCAAACAGGATGTCCTTGCTGAAATCTCTTCTTTGAAAAGGCTGTTGAACAGAAATTCAAGAATGTGTCACAAACAGTGAGAAGCCATTAGAAACTGTTAGCTGCTACCTCAAATGTAAGAAACTATACAGCTATATAAAATCCACAAATATACAAAATATTAAAATTTACACATATATAAAAAATCCTAAGGCATCAATATGGATGTTGCAAACAATAAAAGCTCTAAATGTTACTCATTCTAAGTAGTTTTGATTACTTGCACCTTTCATGTCATTAAAATGTATTAAATTGGCTTACAGGTATTCAAATTTTCATTTAAATTAATGTAGTGTTAGAGCTGTATTTCATAGTTGTTGGTGGGGTTTTTTTAATATTACAATCTGGTTTTGTACTTCAAATTTGTATTTCAGTTTATGCTGAACAATAAATGACAGGCCTAGGAAAAACTGAAAACTAATAAATTTTTTGTTTTGTTTTATATGAATTAGCAACTGTGTTAATGTTTTCTCCATTACAGTTTTTATTTCTTCTGCTACTTTAATCATAGGTAGCAGTGATGGAGCATCTTCTTTGCAAGCAACCAGTGGAGGTTTCATCATTTTGCAATATATAGCAGCTGCCATTGCTTTTAATAGGTAAGACTTAGGGTTAAGGACTTCTACAGCTCTGGTCTTTTCCTTTAGTTGCCTGATTTTCAGAATAATTCTTTGCAAACACATGCACTTCTCAAATTGAGTGGGAAAGGAAATATTGATGAAATGTTAGGAATATTGATGGGATTCATGAAGACAGTTGAAATGGAAATGCCTTCTAATTAAATATCTGGTTGAGAATTTGAAAATGTACGTTGTCCTAGATAGGCCATTGATCTGAAACTATTATTCCTACAGAGCTCTGTGTATTGCAGGACATGATCTTGGGACAGGAAAGGAATAATTTATCCATTAAGAATTTCAAATTGCCGGGCTGTAAGGAATATGTTCCCCATTCTCCTGCCCTGCGCTCTTCAGTGCGTGTGTCCCCCTCTCTACTCTCCACCTAAAGGCTTCACACATGAAAGAACAAGTTTAATAGGCCAAAATGCCCGGACATTTACAAAAGCCATAGGAAAAAATCCCAGATATATTTCATGCTTAATTAGAAAGGGATGAGATTGCCCTTGGTAATGTCTTTCCCTTCGCACCTGTAAAACACACCTTACTACATTATAAGAAACTTTATGAGGCTCTTGGCCATGACTGCCAGGCTCTGGGCTTGGCAAATGCCTTTTAGATAGGCTGGAGGAGAGCATGTCAAACTGGAAGGAAAACAGAGAAAAATTCCCTGGGAAAATTGCCTTGCCTCTGTTGAATTGATCCATAAACTGACGTGGTTCTAGAGGATGTTTTGATTTCTTCCATACTAACTTTTCTTGACAGAAATTAAAGAGAAAAATGGAAAGAAAAAAAAAGTTCTGCTTCCTCTGAACATTTCCATGTGACTGTTCCATATCTTGCACAGTAGCACATTTCTTGTTAAATCCCAAGAGTTAAAGAAATCTAAACAGCAGCATGATCACTAGTTTATATTTGGCTGATGTTAAAATGGGTTCCAGAGATCTCCTGACAGTTTTGCTCAAAGCATACAGCGAATTGCTATAAATATCTTGGCTGGCATAAGGCAGTTCTGTTCCACTGTGGGAACTCAATGTAAGCCTTGTGTCCTTAAAAAGCTCAGCTTTTAACCATTAGCACCAGGGGCAACTGCCACGTCACCCACTTCTCAGGATGGTTTATTTCTGTAGGAGGGCAAGCACTCACCTGCAAGCATCAGTTACCTTTACATGCCATTTGTCTGAGCTGAGCAGATGAGAAAAGGTTTTATCCAGGATCTGCCATGTTCACTAAATAATTCAACAAACTAGTTTTTCTTTGGACTGCTGCCTGAAGGCACGTGTATTTTGAGTCTGAGCATAGCACTGTTTATTTGGTTTCATTAAGTTCCTACTGTTCAGTTGAACTTGTCATGGGGTATTTTTTGGTTTGTTGTTTGTGCGTTTGTTTGTTTTATTTTGTTGGTTTGTTTTCTTCAGGGTTTTTTGTTGCTTTGTGTTTTGTTTTATTAGGGGGTTATTTTTAGCATAAGCAGCATGATGAATCATGTTTTCCCCAACTGATATAAAGAAAATCTCAAATGTTTAAATATGGGCCTGCTCCATCAAGACTACTTTGAGGAAATAAGTTGTTATTTGATTTCCTGGTGGGATTAGTTCTTGTTAAATACATTTTTAATGCCCTTCTGGTATCTAATGAATTATGTAGAGTGCCCCTTTTTCTTCTGTCAAATGAGGTTTGGAAGAAATCAGGTCAAGTCCAATGGCAAAAAATGATACAGTATTCTGAAATAACCCCTAGTCAGTATAAAGAATTATTCTGATAGAAACTAATTCGTGATGAAAAGAAAAAGGAAAATATTGCAAGGAAGCCAGGACTCCATACTTTTGTGGCCACTAGCACCAGAATTTCTTCCAATAGGGTAGAGGCCAAGTACAGTTTTTATAGGCCTTGAAGGAGGCTAGTGAAAGCCAGCTTTGAAACTATAAAAAGAAGGTTATTCATCCCTCAGTGTGTAGCAGGCCTGTGGCACTCCTAAAGGAAGTGAGAAATTTATGTGGACATAAGTAGAGCTTGGACACAAACTTTGAAGAGAGATCTATTATCAGTTATTAAACAGAAAATTCATGGAACACGCGGAAAACGCCCGGAGCTCAAAAAGCTCAAATGTTGGAAGAATAGGAGGGAAACAGTCATATGAGCTTGTCCTATTCCTCCTCCTTCCTGGGCTTCCATTGCAATCACTGCTATGGTTATTCTTGTGTTCCCATCATTATTAAATGGTACAATGCCAGGAAAAAAAAAAAAAAAAAGAAAAAATGCCAAAGCCAGTTTTGTTGTTTGGTCATATGTTGTTGGGGTTTTAACCCAGCCAGCAATAAGTACCATGTAGCTGCTTGTTCACTGCCCCCCAACCCTGCCCCTAGTGGGGAGGAGAATCAGAAGGAAAAAGAAAATCTCATGGGCTGAGATAAGAACAATTTAATAATTGGGGGGAAAATTAAATATGTTCATAATAAAGATAGTAAAGACAAGGAGAGGGAGAGAGTAACAGAACTCAAGAGAAACAGGTGGTGCCCAATATAGTTGCTCACCACACTGCTAATCAATGAGACCATCCCTGAACAGGCAATTCCCCCAGTTTATATACTGAGCATGATATTCTGTGGTATGGAATATACTTTTGGCCCGATTGGGTCAGCAGTCCTGGGCATGTTCCTTTCTGGCTTTTTGTGCAGTTCTTCATTAGCAAAGAACAGGAATGAAAAGTCCTTGACTTAGGGTAAACACCACTTAGCAACACCTAGAAACATCAGTGTGTTATTGACATTCTTCTCATACTAAATCCCAAAAACACAACACTGTATCAGCTACTAAGAAGAAAATGAACTCTGTCCCAGCCAAAACCAGGACATATGTCCAAGCTCAAAACCAATTCTTGTTTTTAAAAAAGAGTTGACCATTATTTCCATGGAACAGCACTGTTAATGCAGCAGTATGTTTTTCATCATGAGATGTGGTGATGACTTCTAACATTTCCCTCCCTTTAGGTTTGCTTCTGTAGTGCTGACACAGTGATTCACTCAAGGATGAGTGACAGATGTTATTGCCATCAGAAAATGAACAGGTACATAATTTCTAATTAAACTTTGACCACAACTTCATTTGTTCAATTTTTTAAAAAAAATGCTCATTTGTAATTTTCCTGACAAGAATCAGATTAACAATTTTGAATTGCCTTGACCTAATACCATTCTCACAGTTCTGTATATCTACGTGCTCTATTTTGATTGGGATAACTGGCCTTTCCAGATCAGACTCGGATGATTACTTGTCATGTAGGTTTTACACTTAATTAAATATCAAATGCATAGCTTTTTGACTGAAGCAGTTTAAACTCAAATATTCCCCAGGGGATTCTGGAGGAGAAAATCGTTCTTCTGCCTCCCACTTCCAATACATTGATTTCTTTTCCAAAATATCCATTCCTGAAGTAGCCAAAGATATCACATACACCTTAAAGGAAGGGGGGAAAAAAGTTCTTTCAAATACAGAACTTTTACTTTCCCCTCCTCACTCCATAAATACTACTGCTTTTCACTTTTATTTTAATTTTTCCTGAAAAATTGTAATTAATCACTTTAGGCTTTAGTTAATCAAAATGTATACAATATCTGAATTTTGCCTCTTAATATACAATTCCTTACAGTTACTTTGCTCTTCTTCCATTTAGCCATGTTCATTCATTCAAATCCTCTCCGTGTAACTCAGAACTGGACATGACCTTGGTTCATCCACCTCTCTGGCCTTGTCAGCAGTTTAGATAATCTTAAACAGGCTTCTCCTAATTTCTTCTTTTGGAGGTCTTCCTTTGATACACTGAATTAAATACTAATTGTCCCAGAAAAAAAAGAAAAAAAAAGCTGGGGAGAGAGTGTCTTCTACTGGGTGAAAGTTGGAAAGTCATGTTCCAGTCCCTGATCTATTAATTATGTAATTACATATGCAAACAGAGCAGGTTTTATTTACAGGGAAAAAAGACCCTTCTGGAGCACCCCTAAATGCACTGATTTCAGCAGTTTATCTCTCACTGGAAATGTTTTCACTAATGAAACAACTGGAAGGTAGAGATGCAGCATTAATAATGTGCCTCCATGGGCTTTTACTGCCAGACTAGGCATATTCAGAGATTGGGTATCTTGAGACAAGCCTCTTACACACGATATGGGGGCAGAAGTGGGGGCTAAGCCAGAAGCTAACAAACTGGAGTAGTTTATTGCATGTACTGTTTATTATTTCATTAAACTTTATTTGCGAGCAGCCCATTCAAGGTTCCAGGCACATATGGCTTTACCACCCTGTGTGAGTAGCAGCCCTTCAGCACCACCAAGCTAAGGACACTCACTGCCAGCACACTGTGCATGTGAAAATTGGACAAGTAACTTCACTTGTGACAAATGACATGAGGTTTCCTCACCAGCACTACAAGAGAAGCCATGGATGTCTTCATCAGATCTGACCTTAGTCTCGCAGAAGGGGAATGAGAAATGCTAGACACCTGGACAACAGATGTGAAATGCAATTCACCCTTGTCTGCCACATTTGTACCATTATCAACTGAGCAGAGCTCAGGGGTATATATCATCACTGTAAATGACTAGAGCAAGTGAAGGATAATCGGGACTCTGGCAATCCACCTCCAGATGGGCAGGGAGGCATACAGAATCGGAATAATGAGGCAAACAAGAGGAGGTAGGAGTGAGTCTGATAATTAATATATAAGAAGGAAAAAAATGTTACTGCAATAAGAAGCAAATTGGGATTTGTATTGTCTTCTTTGGACAAACCTTGCAAAAGTGATCATTACCCATGCTGTTTGTACTTGTGTGTTTCTTGACTTCTGGCTTCCCCTGGTGGCATAGGTGCAAAACTTGGGTCATACGAGATTTTTTTTTTTGGATGCTTGAAAATTTATGCAGTGACATGGCTGGGAGGAAGAATAGCTGTCTCACACATGTGGCTGGCTGGGAGTGATGAGAAATTCAGCAATGCAGCATGGGGAATTGTTGTGCCTTAGCAAGCTAAACTGAACACAGAGTAAAAATCAGGACCTGAAAGAGGGCATTTCTAACACTGGGTTGAAAATCGCAGGCCTTTGTTTCTTTTAGGTAGGAATACAAGCCACAGTAAGAGAACAATACCCCATTTTTTCTGTCTGCTATCTAATCATGCATAGAGAGCTCTGCTTCAAAGAGATAACAATGGAAACAGGAGATAAATGATGGATAACAGAAAAGGCACCAATGAACTTCAGCTGACTCAAATTTTCCATAGATCACTTTTCACACAGGAAAGTGTATGTAAACACTGACTTGGAAAAGTTTCATTTTGAGTTTATCAGATTGGTTTGGCCTCCCAAGAACTGAAATACAACTCCAAAACAAGTTAAAATGTGTCCCTTTGACATGTTGCATTTTCCCCACTTTTTTCATTCTGAAATACTTTATTTGAATGTTTCTTTCTTAGACATTAAGATACTTCAGGGACCACAAGTCCCACTTATTGCTGTAGTCCTGAAATGACATGGAAGACTTGAAAATCTTTTTTCAGACAGAAAGTGAGTTTTGTTTTGGCTTTGTTCAGAACATTTATAAAGCCATGGTTTCAGATTTTTGGTTTTGGATTTGTTTTGTTTTTTTCTTTGGGGGGGGTTGTTGGTTTTTGAGTGGTTTTGGTTTCATTGTGTTTTTTGTTTTTAATTTCAGTTAATCTATGAAACTGAAAACATGGTTGCTTGCAGAGCTAGAAACTAAGATGACTGTGTTTTCATGCCATACAAACTAGCAGCAGCAGGCCAGCAGTTTGGAACACTTAACAAGTATTGCAGAGGAAATCAGCTTTCATGAAAAAGCTTAGAAGAAAAGTGATGCAGTGACTACTGCATCCATGGGATTTTGGCAGGGAAACCATGAGAGAACTGGATGGAGATTTAATGACAGGCAGGATTTTCAGGAAAGCAGAGAAAAGGCTGCTTATTTTCACTCTGGAGAAAGGGATTGCTTCAAGCTGCATTGTCAAAGCCTTGCCAAAGCACCCAGTGGGCAAGCACCCCATTAGTGTCCTTTTTTGTTCTGGTTCACTCAAGCACAAACGAAATGTGTTGAAAGAGCAGCAGATCATGGGTGCTTTTCCTCTCCTTTTCACTCCTCCCCTTGCCTCTCCTCTGCTCCACCAAGAAGATGCTAGGGCTGCATCACACCCCTGGTAGCTCAGGAATCACAAGCTCAGCACCCATTGTTAAAAAAAAATCAGTGCCTACCACAACAGAGTCATAAAGCAGTGAGATAGGGGAGTGCACGTATATTTTATTTTACCATAAGCCACTAGTCTTTGATGAGGGTTTCTGGGCACCATTGAACCTGGCTTTTTCAGCATCTTCTTCCTATTAATTCTTCGGTGTGTTTTTGCAATGGTTGGGTGGGGTGCGCTCCCCCTCTCCCGTCCTCCTCCCCCACATCCACATGGCTGTGCCACGCGGTCTCCTGAGGTCCCAGTAAAGAGATCCACACGCGCCAAGGACAGGAAGCAGAAGGAAGGATTTATTCACCTGGTCAGGTCATTTATAGACCTCACAGCCAGTAGGGTAAAAGGGGAGGGATACAAAAGGACCAATCAAGAAAAGTTTCACACAACCTGGGTGGGGCTTACATACTAATTGGGAAGGTAAGGCGTTGCCTTCCAGGGGTGTGGGAAAAAGGGAAACTCAGCAAAAGACCTCATTTTACAATTGCAGTAACAAACTCAGGTTTACAAAACACTTTGATTGTTTTCTTCATCTTCTCCAGTGGCTTCCTGTTACATATTTTCTGCCTCAAAACAAAGCCTCAACAAGTCATGTTGCAAGAGGAAGGCAACATTACCATTACGATCCAGGGTCACAGGACAGTAGAGCACAGGGTAAGGGGAAATTACAGGAGAGAAATGGATTATTTGGGGCTGTCTCTGCTGTATCTCTCCTCTCTGTTCCCTTATAGCCTGCGTTGTTATTGATACCTGCCCTTCTGAGGAAGACAAGACCTTGAAAGAACTTGAAATTAATAAGTCCATAGACACTTTTTAAGAAGATTAAATGTATTTTTGGTGACTTAAACCAATTTGATGTAGGTATATGCTGGAAAATAAACAGTTTAAGTAGGGCCATAGTTTTTGCAGCTGTGTAATCAAGTGTGATTTCTCACAATGAAAAAGCAGTCAAGGCCTGTTGTATGAAAGTCAATCTTTGTTCTTTCTATGCAAGCTACTTCATAGGGTGGTGGGTGAATATCCTAGCAACCTGGGCTACCCCAGCTTCTCTGGAGATCTTCTGCCTGAGGTAGGAAGGGCTGGTTTAACACAAAAATTTTCATGCTGCCCAGCAGCTTATTTTGAAGCATTTCCTAAGGAGACCTGGGGTGGCTCCAACACATATAGCTGCTCAGTGAAAGAGGACAGACTTAGCTTCTCCTATTGCTCTGCTCACTGCTGCCATAAGGGCAGTGGCTAATCTGATTGCAGTTGATGGGGCTATCTTCTCCTGAGAAGGAACAAACCATGAGGCAGAAATTGGAGAAAGCAAAAGTAATGTCTAAGCAAATTGTTGTGCCAAAAGAACACAGAACAGAACTCCATCACCACTGATGCCTTTACTAAGGTATCATTGGAGCCTCCAACTGAAAATGCATAACCACAGACCTTGTGACACATAGCATTATTGTGAATCTCCAGGAGGAGATGGTGTGGAAATTAAGAAATAGGAATTAGTGAAAGATGGATAGCTTAGTCTGACTATCACCTGAAAAGGAAACATCAGTTAAATACTACTAGTACCTTAGATTGTTCTCTGTGTTGAAAGACTATAATTTATCACTTTCATGCTAAAAGACTATTCTGAAGAAAAAATTGCTACATATGGTAAGAGAGTAAGGAGGGGGATTGGTCTTACAGGCTCCTTCCTCACTTAATATTTAGGTCTTGGAAATATTGAAAATAGTATTAAAAACCACAATTGAATCCCACACCTATTTCTGAATTCTGTGGTGTGTAATCCTGCATCCTCACATGATGCAAAGACCACCACAGAACTGGACACAGGTGTCCCTAGGCCATGGTAAGGGTCTAAAATCCTGTTGATACTGCCTGAAATTAATGTTCCCTGAGAGGGAGAAGCTGTACAGCATCACACCTTAAGTCTGTCCCAGTTAGGATTAAAAGCACTTTCACAATGGATACTTCTCTTAGAAAGGTATGTAGAAGAGTATGAAACAGCTGGAACAAATATATTGCCCTGGAAAAAGGCACTTGGCAGATAGACTGTGTATTTCTCAATCAACTGAAAGACACTGAAGATTGATCTCAGGATGGAAGTCTTGGTGAACTTGTCCAGGGACTGTAGTGGGTAACAGTTTACACACCAGCAAACGTAACCTTGTGCTTTGCATTCTCTTGACCATCTGAAATAGAGGCTACATACTGTAATGAATCTTTCCTGAATAAACCCTCAATTTTTAAAACAATGACCTAATCAACTTAAAAAGATGTCAGTACAGAAATAAAATTTCACTTTTGTGAAGTGAGATGCTGATTTTATAAGCATGGTCTGGTTAGAGTGACTAGGTTTATCCGCCTCTATTTTTTTTGTGAGGGTGGACTTTTTTAGAGCTGTTTTAGGCCAGGTCCATGTGACACAACGCTGGCTGTGGCCAAGACCACAACGTGCCCCGGCTCATAGTTTGCTGCTCATTTTTTCCAGGGTAGAGGAGTGTCTGAAAGTTCCTGTTCTACTATAGAGCTTAATTTTGGTTGATATCCTGAAATATTACTGTTACGATACTCTCCAAATAGAAAAATCACAGAACTCATTTCACCTTTAGCTAGGATTTCATTAATAGCCCTCTCAACCCTCTTCTGTAAGAGAGTATTACAGTTACAAGCATGTGGCAAAGAAAAAGTAGCTCCTGGGATGGGGACACAGGTTGCAGGGAGAATAGTGTGCATGCGTTTCTGCAAGAGGAAGTGGGCAAAAGAGCTGCACTGCAGCTTTAGGAGATGTGTACTTAGGTTAAATTTAAGTAGGGACTTTAAGACTTGTTTGACAAGGCAGCTCTGCATGTGTTCCTTGTTTAAGGATTAACCACTGCAGAGAGTTTAGCAATGTTTCTGACCATATTCCATAAAGTATCTGTT
>JAWWMO010000083.1:113022368-113082703 GCA_035047845.1 Dendrocincla fuliginosa | reverse complement strand
ATGTGTTCCTTGTTTAAGGATTAACCACTGCAGAGAGTTTAGCAATGTTTCTGACCATATTCCATAAAGTATCTGTTAACAAAACTTTATAAATAGATTTATGCTGCAGGGTTTCAGGGGCCATTGGTCTTTCATTAGCCGTAACTCAGAGTGTGTTGCCCATCCATTTGGAAAAGGAGTGGCTGTGATCCTCTGTGGCCTTGTGCATCCTCATTTTGTAGCCATGCATCCAGTCCTGACCCCCTGGCAAAGATTTGGACAACTGTTCTCACAGAAAAACTGCTGGAAGAGAGAATTCAGGACCAAAACCATAATCTGGCCTTAGATCAGATCCTGATCTAGTGATGTCCATGCATATTTCAGACTTACTCCTGAAGGAGCATTTCACAGAGATGTACATTTGCAGTGTTAGCTGCAAACTTGGCAACTCATACAGCAATCTCTCAGACAAAAGTATCTCACAAAACCATGTGGAACTCTGGAAAGGCTACATGGAGTATAGAGGAAGGAGGAAAAGAGACAGAAGAAGTGGCAAAAAATACTGACATTAACAGCTGAATTATTAACCTCATTTTGCTACTCAGTTTGCCAAGTAGGAATAAGTTTCTGTCTTCACGCTTTCACTTACAGACTTATTATTGAGCAATTATTTTAAAGGAGTGCCATATTAAAAACACTACATTTATATAAAGTCTTCAAGATGTTTGCTTGTTTTGAAGGTCAGAGTATGGTAGTTAGCAACATTGCAACTGCTAAGCTACAAATGTATGCAATTGAAGCAATTTTTCATTACAGTAACAGAAGCTTGTATTTACTTTAGCAGGCATACTTTTGTTTTTAATTTATATTAGTCTGGAAAAATTATTATTAATGCAGTAGAATTTAATGCTGTTTATTAAAAGTAAACAAATTCTCATGTATACAGAAAGAGTAGTTTCTTTCTCACAAACACTAAAATGATGAACAAATCTAAACAGCAAGGTAAATAAGGCCCTAGTGTACAAAAGTATGGGCTTCAAAGTTCTGCTTCTCAGAGAATTATAATAGCATTTTCTTGTCATTGTCACATGCAGTTCTGTATTTCTGTTGTCTTTAATCAGTGAATTGGAATATTGAAGCCCTTCCGTATGCAAGCAAACATTTACACTCATTGCTAATCTAAAAAGCACTTCAACATGTTCCAAGATCCCACAGAAGAGATGAGGTTTCAAAGCCCACATGTCAGTGGAGTTCAGTGCATTGGAATAAATTCTACATCAGGACACAACGATAAGGTAGATAATAGGGACCAGTTCAGATAAACTGCTGAATATATCAGCCTTTTTAATGACCTGGTAAAGAAATGCTGTTTCAACTCTTTCTAAAGCTTTGGAATCAATAATACCAGGACTAGAATCAATCCTGAAATGGAAAATACATCAGGGTCCTGATTACTCTAGCCTTTATTTCAAAGTAGGTTAACAAATAATTTTTAAAATCTGATCCAGTGCTGAAGAACTGAGCTCCTCAGTGCTCTCCATGGGACATGGAGCCACCTCTCAGCTCTCCCAGTTGGTGAGAATGTTCTTGTGGAACAGAAGAAAAAGACAGCAAAGCCTCCTGACAGGGCAGACACCTCTTGCACTGACTGCTCACCCCATGCAAGGTAGAGCATGTGCAGCACAAGACTCAGCACTGACTTTGTATCCAATTTGTCCTCTAAGAGACTTTTCCCCTTCCACAGAGGCATGGATATGAGAGTGGTGAATGAATTACCCTGGAATGGAGGAAGCAACAGATGGCCCTTACGCTTCTGGAAAGCAGCACAGCCTTGTTTCCCAGCTCCTGATTTCACCCAAGCCTGCCTCAGGGGAAGGCTACCTGACCACACCTGGTCTACAGCAGAGGGATGAGCTTTGCTGAAGAGCTGTGATCTCTCTCCCCTTCTGATATCAGTCACCCATGGAGCAATCCCCAGTGCCCTCAAGAAGTACTTCAGTACAACAAGAGAAATGCTTCTCTGTGCCACTCTCCCCCCAGATTCACCTTCAGGATGACAGCCAGTAGGCTGGCTTCCCTTATGAGCATCCCCACTGCTGCTCAGGAACTTCCCTCAGCTCTTGACAGCTCTTGACAGGCTCTCCTATCCACAAACCTTGATATCCTCTTGGTGGGGTGGATGGTCTGTGTCCCTCAGAAGAGGAGCGGGTCCTGCAGGGGACACAGGAGGACAGTTGCTTGTCTGAAGACAAGTGCGTGTGGACAACTCTGCCCTCACTGGGATGAAATTGGGACTGGCTACAGTCAGATGATGTGGGACACGAAGAGGAGACAGCTTTGGCCTCAACTAGTGTTGGACTGATGAACTCAGGGCCCCTCAGCTGGGGACATTGCCGCTGAGAAGCCAGAGGTATTGGACCCCAATGACAGGCTGTGGCAGCTCTCTGTTTCTGCAGAGAGCTGTCAAGGGCTGGCCAAAGAGAGCCCCTCTGCAGCCAGACCCCCCAAAACTGCTTGTGTATCTCTGAGAGGCAGCTGAAGCTCTTAACAGCACAAAGGGACAGGGCAGTTTTCTCCTCCTCACCTGCTGCAGATGTGAACAGAGCAAAAATGTTTGGATGACAATCAGTGGTGAGACCTCTCAGACCCTCTGAGTACTGTCCCCCCACTGCTGCACATAGAGGACAGGTCAGGCCCTGCAGACTCAGCTGGCTCCAGCTGCAGAGTGATGAGAACAGATGTGTCTTGTGGGAAGGGTGGCAGCAGTCCCAGTGCAGCAGAAGTACCTGCCTGCAGGAGGGGGAAAGGCCCTTCCTACTGGTCTTCTCAAACCTTACCTGCTGAGTGGCCAATTCCACCATCATTGCCAGATGGTGATGCCTAAAATGGAAGGAAAGAACTTTCCAAACAATATTAGTTAGATAAAATAGAGAGCAGGTCATTTAATTGAAGCATTTTAAGGTACACTGAATACGTAGGTCCACGATACAGTATAAGGTTATTGCAAATTTATAACACTAATTGATTATCATATCTAATGGATACATCCAACCTGAGAATTGTCCCCCCTCCAGAACTCCCTCAGGTCTGCCCCTTGGCACACCTCCCTGGAATTAAGTTGGATGTCTCAAGACCTCTTACTTCTTCACCATCATCATCTTCACATCACATGGTTTCTTTGAAGCTTCTCCAAGGTTTCTGGGCCTTCTGCTTTGACTACAATGATATCTTATTATGTCCTTCTATGTATGTATATCAAACTAGATGTTCTTGCTAAACTTTTTTCCTTGAATAGAACATTAAACAAAATTTCGAGAATTGTGAGAATTTGATATAAACCATGAGAAAGGGGTTTAGTACCTGTTAACTGCTATTCTAAAGTTTTAGGAACTATACAGCTATATTATTAAAAATCTGCATGCTACAGATCTTTAAGGATCTTAAGGCATTAAGGGGACCAGTGGAGACCACTGCTTTGGACCAGTCCACAAGAAAGGTGCTGCACTTACTGAGCAGCCCTTCAGCAGAAAGTGCCACCAGAGAGCTGCATCAGTCATCTGGCAAGCTGTGAGAGGCAGGGGAAATGGAGACAGGCGACCAGGGATATGCCTGGAAACCTGGGATGTGCTCAGCAGGCCACATCTCCCCAGTACGTCCATGTCTCTCCTGTACTGAGGGTTAAATATTGCCTAGTCTGTTTCTGTTATACCTGATCTAGCCTGATCCTCTATAATTAAGGGTACATCTTCTTTGCCTCAGATATTCTCGCTGATCCCTAGGAGAATTCTGGTCTCCTGGACTTCGGAAAGTTGCTCTTGCTAGGATCATCATTTGCCACGATGACTGACAGCATCTAGATCAGTCTGAGGTACTGGCATAACCTCATGAAGGCCAGGAGACTTTTAAGTTGGAGAAAAGTAAGTTTATGAATGTATTATACATTCCTGTGGCAATGGGGAACTGGTCCTTGCAACTGTTTGAGCTACCTTGCCCTATGTTTCCAGTCTGTCTTCTGGTGAGGATCTTCTGAGGAAGGTCTTTCACAAAAAATGAACTAGTAGCGTAATGAGTTGTAATGTCATGTTTTGTTGACTCCAATATGTCAAAAGATTTAGCTGAATTTTCACATAGACAATATTTGGGGATAACGGCCAGGAGTTTTTTATGACATTGAATGTCAGGAAAGTTTTAGAAATGTAGGGGTAAATTCCCTATTTTTTATTATATATACAGCACTTTACTACAAGCAATTCAAAGGCATTCAATCAGTCTCATTTTTTATTTGAATATCACAACTCTTCATACTGCTGATGTTATGTGTAATATCAGATCAGGTTTTATTCTCACATAGATTATTAGATAGTGGATAGCATAGACTATCAGAGAGTAGATAGCAGAGTATCTTTACTAATTGTGCCTGTATAAGTGAAAGGAGTTTGTATTTATGACCTCAGACAAAGAATAAAAATCAAATCTAATTATTGAACTCAGTGGGCTATTGATCAGCAGATTTAATTCACCATGTTAGAAAAAAAGATTATATGAGAAAGGCATGTCCTAACTGTCTACTATAATGCCTGTTTTAGGAGGTGAAAAGGTAAAGAATTCACCTTCACCCTCCCCCACAAAAAACCCCAACAACAACCAAAAACCCTCCAACAAACCCTTAGAGAAGAAGGATTCATCTTCTAGAGCAATAGGGCTTTTATTCACCAAGCAAATTTCCTTATATTATTACCATTCAATAAGCCACTTTTACTGACATTCTGCCTCTAGCCAGCTCCAATATTGAACTGCCCCAGGAAAAAAACCACACAAACAAAAAACTTGCACAGTCACTTTCCTGTGCTGTGCTAGGCAAGATGTAGAAATCCTCCCTGATATAGATTTTTTCACTTGCATTCGAAAACATACAGCATATTTTTACTTGACAATCTACAGGAGCTTATAATGGACAGAAAAGCCTGTGAGAATGGACAGAGTGGTTGGCAACTCTGCTCCAAAGGCCAGAAAGACTGTGATTAAGGTTCCATGCAGCCTTCATGAAGTCTCTTTTTGTGCACTTTTCCTGACATGGTCTCTCATTACACACTCACATACAGCTCTTTTCACAGGGCATGAGTGCACTCTGTGCCTTGGATGAGCAATGATCACTGACAGAGGAATTAGTTCATGTTTTGTGCTTTCTGCATTGCTCAGCATCATTGCACATTTACTGCATCACACTCGGTCAGAGAGCATTTCTTCACTGTCCATTCCTGTCTGTTCCCCTCTGCACCAGATTTCTTATCTCATCCATTGCTGACCCCACCTTTTAGTCTTCTCATCTCAGCCTCAGTTTTCTCAGTCAGGTTCAGTCTTATCTAGTCTCCAACTCTTGTACGCCCATTCCAGGTTGATTGACACTGCAGCTGCTTCAGCAGATGGAGCCCTTATTAATGCAGCCAAGCTAGCTTTAAACTAATTAACATAGGAAGTATTAAGAGTGAAACCTGCACTGAAAACCTGCTAAAGCAGTGAGTAAACACTTAGCAGCCACCTTAGGCTGAACCCTATGTCCCCACAGTATTCAATGCTGATACAGCAGTGAAGTGTCTGCGAGCTGCCTCTCACATTTCCAGTTGCCAGCTGCTCTCAGCCTCCCTCTTCACATCTATTTTTATTTTCAATGATCAAACCAGTTTCAGTCTACTGTGTATAAAAACTGGGAATTTCTTGTTCCCCCATGCTGTCTAGATGTCATTGTGGGAAGTCCTGAGATATTTTCTAGACAACAGCAGAAATGGCAGTAATATTGCTTTTAATCTCTGTGCCTCCCAAAACAGCTCTGGTTTCCCTTTATAGCACAGTTTCCATTTTTCTTCAAAAGCAGAAATGCCAACCTGTTCAGTCTGGGTAGTACTAACACATGCTGGGCCCCAGACACTAGTGAAAAGGCAAAATCAAATCTGTTGTGTGACCTTGTCTTGGTATTTTGTGGTACATCAATGCAGGAAGCAGATGCTTACAAGAGCCCATTGATCAGAGGAGAAGAGCTGTAACTCAAGCTGATTCTGAGCCTGTAGCTCTGAGCATTGCCCAGTTAACAAATATTTATAGGGGCTGTCTGCAAAATAGAGTGCAAACGGGAAAGCTTGAGGCAAAAGAACACATAATAATCAACATCACCGCACTAAACGCCTATATTCAAGATGACATAAGCTCATTTTACATTTGCTCACCCAGGATTTACTGTGGCAAAAGAAATACCAAAAGACAAGATTTTTTTCAGCTTTTCATGAATTTCAGTCTCCAGCTTTTATTACTTTGTAATTAGTCATGCATGTTGCTTTCATAAAAGCTATATCCAGGTAAAAAAACTCCCTAAATAATCCCTAATTTCGTCCCTTGGAAGGAATTTGGCAACCATCTCAGATGATTAAATGGTGATCAAGTAACTGCCTAAAACTGAGAAGCAAGATGCTGCTCTGAAGCCTCCCAAGTTTTCTGATGAAGAGCTGAGACTTGTGCTACCCATATTACCCAGGGAGGAAGTCAATCTGCTGCATCGTGAATGGTGAAAATAAGACTCTTCCCTTACCTTCCTGTTTGCAAATGCAATGTATATCTGGCTCCATGTTTTACTGCTTTCACTCTCACCCTGTAAGGATCCCCAAGGGCTTATGCCTCTTCCCTGCCATGTGTTACTGTGCAACTGGGGCCAATGCAGTTCAAGGAGAAGGTACTACCCTGATGGGTTGACGGAGCCCATTCTCACTAGAAGACTTACTTGAAAAATTTCCATCCATCTGTTTGTCAGATTTGGGAGTCAATTAGCACTTTCATTTGGAGTATCTGCTTCACTCAAAACTAGGCTTTGTTTGTTTACATTTTTCTCGCGGTTAGAAAAATTTTGGCAGGTTTCAGCCAAGCTTTGGGGGAAAATTTTCAGAAGTCTCTAGCCACATGTACATACATGTGTCTAAAGCTGCTGCTCTGGGCTTTCATTTTCAGGAGGAAACTGATAATGATTTTTACATTCAGCAAGACACTGAGTGAGTTGAGGTTATGGGGCTTTCACATCAATTTTTATTCCCACAAGATTTTTTTTTCTCCACCTCTAATTTGCATGTTGACATGCTGTTAACTGTATTGAGAGTGCTGAGGTTTACTCCAATTTATGCTTGATCTGATGTAAGCAGCTGAGCCTCCTTATTTTTCCCTGTCAAACCCACAAGGACTCTGTCAGGGATTGCCAGCACAAATTCCAGCTGCATGGATAAGGCACTGAGTGAGACCAGAAATTTTTTCACAAGGAGAATGCAGGCTCTACCTAAAGACTAACCTAACAATTCTTGTGAACAACATGATATAAAACCTTCTCTGCCTCATGCAACCAGGTTTCTTCTTTTCCAAATTTTGTAGGTCAAGCTGACAAAAAGAATGCCCATCGGACACGAAAAGAGGAAAAAGTAACTCACACCAACTGTGTGCGTGCAGTCATGATGTCCTGGGGAGCGTGGTAGCTATCTGCAAGTACTCTTTTAATTATGATGCCCTCAGTATGTAGTTTTATCTGATATTAGGATCTTTTAACTTCCTACTGAAAGTGTATCAAATGCTATGATGCAGCCATGGATCTCCATGGAGTGCGCGGCAGTCCTGCGTGTTAAGCGGAAATGTGGTGGGATGGAGCCGGCTGAGGCACTGCTCCTCACCTGCAAGTGGCTGTGAACAGGGTGTGGTGGTGCCAAACCAGTAGAGAGGAGCCTTTTCAAGCTCATGCTGACCATGTCCTTCAAGAATGGACCCATTCAGAAATATGGTAAAGATGTGATTATGAGAGACAAAGCAGGTCAAAGCCTATGACATTCTTTGGAAAGCACTCAGAGAATCATTCAGGAACTCTGTTCTTCCAAGCAACTGAAAAAGAAGGAAAACTGCTGCTGTGAGTCATCAGCCATTGACCTGACTGTACTGAAACAGTTGCACCTGTCATAAGTGGTGAGGCTTCAACTGATGGTGACACATCAGACTGTGAAGTACAGGGAGATGCTTCACAAGAGGAGAGCAGTGCTGTTGATAAGAGTTCAGATTGCTATGGGAAATTCCAGTTGTTTGCTAATGTACAAGAGGACATGGTGGGAGACAACAGTGCAACCACTGCAAACCCACAGAAAACTGATCCAAATGTAATTCTTTACATTGCAGTAGAGATGACACATGAGCATTTAAATGTTTCTGAAGATGGAAAAAAAGAAAACTAAGAAAGAAGATGAGTATGCTTATGACATCTACATATGGAAGCATCAGCCTCTGGTTCGACCCAAAACATCCTTTCTGTACAGCCCTATAGAGAAGAATATGAACTGGTAGAAGTTGATCCTGTTCCAGAGGACGTATATGAAGAAAATGATGAAAATAATGGGTGTAATGACTATCCCTGTGAAGATGAATTTTTACCTAAGGAAGATGTTGATGGAGGAAAAGAGCCTGAAGAGAGCTTCAGTAATAAGAACTAGTGTTACAGGAGGAGAACATGTATAAAAGACTGTAAATCTAGAAGAGTTAATGTCTCAAACACTTGTCAGAAGAGGAAAACAATGTTACTATGCCAACCAGATAAAGTTAGAAGAGAGGATCCTTATCTTGGGTAATTATCTCAGAAAAGAAGCTTGAGACAGCATTGCACCTGCCTCTCTGACATGGGGGAGGGGGATCAAAACCACCAGAGACCTCCCCAACCTCTGTCTAGAAAGTTTAAGAATGACAAACTGTGCATGAGTGGGGACTAGTCTATAAATAGTGCATCTCAGAGGGGCTGGGGGTGCACACACCATCCCAAGGAACCACACCAGAAATGGTGCTGGAACCCAGGATAAAATGAATAAGTGCCCTTTGTCTCTGAAACAGTCTTCCATTCCCACAAAGCAGTGATGGCCCTTGGAATTAGTACTGGGCAATGTGGGAGATGTGTGAAAGGTACTGAAGGAAAGCACTCCTTACAGCTGCAATCAGTCATGATGCCTTTAAGAAGCATAACCCAACAGCAACTTTCATACTAGTTCTTCCTATTCCCTTTATAATATCTACCCAGATACCACTATGCTCTACTTCTGTGTGCTTTTCTCATCCTTCAGCTCTCTCAGCACAATTTTCATCTGCTATTCGTGGCGGTGCTGGCAGAGTCCTGTGCTGAATTCCCTCTGGCAGGGGAGACTCTTCTTGCAATGATTGACTTCCCAGTTGCTTTGGAAAGACAAAAATTAGAGACTTGGCTGAATCACACACAAAGTATTCCAGCAGTTTCAGGGTTTCTAAATAGAAAATATTTCAACAAGACTATGCTACATCTCAAAAGCACATTACTTTCCATAACAGAAGTCTTGCCTGTGTTGGGGTTTCTCTGTGTGAGACACATTGACATCTCTTAATATGAATAAGAAAGTTCTACTTGACATCAAAATCACACTTTCTAAATTCAGAATGTGTTCTGACTGAAGGTAGCATAAAATGAATCTTAAGTCTGAAGTAATCTCATTGCTATAATAATTCCAGGCAGTGTAATAGGGAATAAAACGTGTTCCAGCAAGCACTGCTAGTCCTCACTTTAACAGCACATCTTTATTTTATGGACAATTTTAACTAATGCAATCTAAAGAGGAAAATGGAACAAGAATGTGGAAACAAGTCACTTTCAAATGAATGTATATATAATGACTCCCTGTGAAGTAGCTTGCAAGCAATGAAACCACTCATCCAGAATGGATTATTTTTCTAATTTTTGTTCATGTTGACTTAAATATCATTTTAGTGACTGTGAAAGAAAATTAACGCTTGATTCACCTTTATTGTGATTAATTTTTCCAATATTTTAAGCTTGTTTTGTTAGAGTCTAATATCACATTTTGCTTCCCACTACTTTAATTTCATTAGCAGCAAAGAAATTATTCCAGATATTTGCCATGATAACTTAGAATATAGGCCTTATATAATTTTTTTAAAAATTATAAAAAAGTACATAATATAAATGTTATTCACACCTTTTATTTATTCTGAAAGCAGGAAAAACCTAGGGACTCCATGGAGCTGAACAGTATGCAAAGCATGATGAAATACTACTAAAATGCAGGTCTAAATAGGTGATATTAATGCGATTAATTTTTTCCTTTATTGGGTAAACTGTTGAATAACCAGTTCAAGAGAAGCCAGGACAAGCCCATTCAAAACAAGCTTCCAGGAGGCAAGGTTAAGGCTTGACTATCAATCCTGGAGTCACATAATTCCACTAAAAACTGAAAAAACCCCAAAGCTTAAATAATAAAAAATTGTAAACATGGACTGAGCATAGTGAGTTCTTTGAGATATGCCTGATTCTGCAGCCTGCATTTACAGTTCTGAGACATGCCAGTTACTGAGCTAGGAGCCTCCTTCATCTCAGCAAAGGTGCTGAGATGAGCCTCCTCAAGTAAGAATTCTTTTCTCGGGAGTGAATAACTCTTTTCTCAGAAGTAAGACTCTCCAAAGTGTCCAGATGGCAGCATTACCTAAGCAATGTTCTAGAGTGATGCTAAATTTACAGGGTGCCCATGGCAAGGGATATGCAGAGAGACATCTGTGTTTCAATGATACTTCACCAATACTTAGAATTACCAGCAATAACAAACCAGTAAAAATAATGTTCTCTCATGGTTATAATTTATCATATCTCCCAATAATAACATATTGTAATACAGACTTCATTAAATGTATATACAATCTGAACATCCCTACACCTCTCACAAATGAGTAAGGGCTCAGGAAACAAAGTATGACTAAGTCAGATGGAAGATACAAAGAGCTCAGTTATGGTCACAAGACTCCAGTGACTGATTTCAGACCAATAAAACACACCTGACAGACAAGAACACAGTGAGAACTTGGGCTGGACCACAAGAGAAGATTTTCTCAAAGAGTCAGAAATGTCTAGCTACACTTGAACAGGACCAGCTGTTAACAGAAATTATTTAAAGTAGAGATTTCTACAGCTAGAAGTTATGCCATGCATGCTCTAAGGCTTGAAAAGTGTTTGTACCTTATAATGGACAAAGCTAAAAAAAATAGGGAAGACCTGTGCTTCCATCAGCAGAATTTCTCAGTGCAAGAGGCATGTCTCAGCTAGCTCCTCTTGTAGGATATAGTTCCTTAGTACCACAGAAACAGGAAAGGATTAGACCTTAAGGATGTACAGCATCAGTATGCCCTTGAGTATGAATGTCTGAGATATTTCAGTAATCGCTAACACAGAAGTACTGCAATGCACAAACTAATCTGTTCCACTTTTCTGACAGGTAGTTTCTAAAAACACTGAACTTTTGAAGCTATTTGAACTTTGGTCCATTCTTGGAAGTAATATTATTTTCCTAGTTCAGCACAGTGCCTTCACTGTACAATGCTGTTTGAAGCAGATTTAATGATACTGCTACTACAAATAGTTTATCATAAAATCATAGAATGGCTTGGGTTGGAAGGCACCTTCAAGATCAACTAGTTCCAGCCCCTCTGCCATGGGCAGGGACACCTCTGACTAGCCAAGGTTGCACAGAGCCCATCCAACCTGACCTTGAACATTTCCATGGATGGGGCATCCACAACCCCTTTAGGCAACCTGTTCCAATGCCTCATCACAATCAGAGTAAAGAATTTCTTCCTTATGTCTAATCTAAACCTCTGTCAGTCTGAAGATATTCGCACTTGTTCTGCCACGACATGCCCTTGTAAACCAGCCCTCTGTGTCTTTCTTGTAAGCTCCCTTCAGGTACTGGAAGGTTGCAATTGGATCACCCCAAAGCTTTCTCTTCTCCAGGCTGAAAAATTCCAACTCTCTCAGCCTTTCCTTGTAGGAGAGGTGCTCCACCCCTCCGACTACCTTGGTGACCCTCTTCTGGGCTTGCTCCAACAGGTTGATGCCCTTCCCATGCTGGGGACCCCAGAGCAGGATGGAATACTCCAGGTGGGGTCTCACAAGAGTGGAGTAGAAGGACAGAATGACCTCCCTTGACCTGCTGGACACTTTTCTTTTGGTGTAGCCCAAGACACAATTGGCTTTCTGGGCTATAAGCATATATTGCTGGCTCACATCCAGCCTCTCATCCACCAGCACCCCCAAGTCCTTCTTGGCAGGGCTGATCTTAATCTGTTAATCCCCCAGTCTCTGTTGATATTGGGGCAGCACTTTGCATTTAGTCTTCTTAAACCTCATGAGATTCACATGGGCCCACTTCTCCAGCACGTCCAGGTCCCTCTGGATGGCATCCCATCTTTCCAGTGTGTCAGAAACACCACTCACTGTTCAGACAATCCTTCATGGAATGCTAGACTGTCCAGACCTTCTTTCACAGAATGTTTGAATGTTCAGGCCCTCTTTCATTGAATGGAAAATGCACAGACCATCCTTCATAGAATTTTAGAATGTTAGAATGTTCAGACCATCATTATAGAATGTTAGAATGTTCTATCTTCTTTTCTTTGTTTCCTGATGTGACCTCCATTTATTCAACACAGACTCATTTCTATGACTAGATTTCTCTGGCAATTCAATTGCTCATGAAATAGAGCTCTTACACATGCCATTAACAACACAGGACATGAAGAAAAAAGAAAATTTATTGAACTACAGTAACAAATAAAAACCAAAACAGTTTACCTCTTCAGTCATTTGAGTGACTGTTTTTGCTGAAGTCCTATTAATTCACAGCCTGTGATTCTTTTATTTTTGTTAATCCTCTTGCTGTTGTAAAGGGGTTTAGAATTCAACACAGTACCAGATTGTTAATGTATCCATCTTTTCACTGTTTTCAATCCAGCTCACCTACGAGATGTTTCAGAGGATATTTCCACTAGTGGCCTCCATTAGTATTGACCGTTGTCTGCATCAAATGTTTAATGTGCACTGTCAGGTTTAATTATGTGTTTGCTTGAACAAAATCCATTATTGCCTTTGCCTGTATTGCAAAGAGATGGCTTTGTAAGGCTTTACACTTCACAGATTATTGACTCTTTTTTTGATGAACTGTTCTGTTTGTAGCCTAATAATGACAAGTTTTTAATTATTAAGAATCTTGGAGAATTATGAGTGCTATAAGATAAAGGCTTAAATTTTTTTTTAGTCAGTACTTTGGACTCTAACTTGCTCCAGCACCTCTTCCCTGCCCTGCGGAACAAATCTGAAAACACAACAAATGGAAGCATGAGTGGTTGTCTGCGTAATACATACATACATAGATACATACGTACAGAGAAAGAGAGAGAGAGAAGGGGAGGGAGAAAAAAATCCTTGGAGCACCAGCTCAACCAGTTTTGGCTTAGGCAAGGTAGTGTGACAAATTTACACATGGATATTTGCTTTAAACACTTTCTGGACAAACTCACCTCTGTTGAACTCCATCACCGGTATGTTATAGTGCTTGTTAAAATTGCATGTAGCCCTCTGGTGATTGTGTTGATGGATGATAGCTTTCTGCTGTGGGAAGAGATTGAGTGCCTAGGGCTGTTTCTTTCACATGTGTTAGCTTTATTTTTTTGACCATGAAGTTTTGTTCATATGCAAGTATCTAAGCAACAGCAGACAGTCTGATTCAACTAAGTTCACTGTTTCCTCCCTGGGAAATTAATGAAGACATCCCAATTTAACCTTCTATTCTACTGCCTTTTGGAGTATGGAATGTTAATTTATTTAGTGCTGTGCACTACAAAGCAACAGCTCTGGGAGCAATCAGCCCAGAAAGGGCCTGAATAATGTTGCCATGATAGGCACAGCAATCATTAAAACAGAAAGTATAGCACAGTAATACACAGCTCTCTGGCAGACTGGTAAGTTTGCAACCTAAGCATTTTAGTGCCCTGAAATTAGGGACCAACAATAACAAGGTAACTTGCAACTTGATGAAATACAGTTCAATATCTTAAAATGCATCAGCAAGAAAATAAAAGCTCCTGGAAATGATATACTACTTATACTACAGAGGAAGAGCCATAAACTCTGTGGGACATTATGCCTATACAGCAGTAGGACTGCAGCCATATTTGGCAAAGTACTGTTTGAACTGTTTGAAAGAGCATTTATATATGTATATATACATATATATTCATTTCCTTCTGACACTCTGGGTTATCCTTTAAGGTTATCTCTTATTATGTGGCACTGATAAAATTGAATGGAAGAACAGCATGTCCTATTTTAACTGATTTTTGCCAGATGCCAACCTAAATGTTTAGCATTAAAAAAAAAAAAAAAATGTTGAGTGGTATAGCTTATATATATATAAGCTTGCCCTTAGGGTCCTGCTTTAAAAAAATGTTTTTTCTTTCTTTGTCATCAGTATCCAAATGTTCAAGGTTATGCTGCAAAGTATGTACTGAGAGCACAGTTCTGCAGCCTCTATTTACAAGTTGTAAGGGAGAAAGCTGAACAGTGTCTGTGAGCTGCCCTGTCTCAGAATAGGCAAAAAGTCTCCAGGTATTGATTCCAGACTTACAGGTTCTTCTTCAAACAGGAATATGGTGTATAATGCACTTTAAATATCTGAACAGTACTGTCAGTCTTTCTCCAACTCTTCTTGTTCAGATTTTCCAGATACATCTAGAGCTTGGACCCACATATTTGGGTGTACTCAGTTTTAACACACCCTAAAATTTCTGAGCAACTTTGAACAACACTACATGTCCCTCATGTTAATGCAAGAATCTGTCTGGTTAGAGACTTGCCGAGTGTGCACTAACTGACCACAGTGAACTTGTACAGGAACTTGAGTCATATCAGCCACATGAAAACTAGTCTCTCTCCTTCCGAAACTAGGACACACATTTCATGCCTTCCTGGCTGTTGATTTGCTTCAAAACTCAACATTTGCACACTGTGATTGAAGAGCAATCACAAGAGGCTTCCTAGTGATCTGGCAACACTTTAAAATTGGAATTTTGAATTAAATGTGTTTGTGGTCTTCCTGAGACTACCTACTGAAGAAAATATTAGCAGAAGGCTCAAAAAATTTTATTGGGGGTGTTTGTGTAACTATTTTTATTTTCAAAGGACTGTCTTGCTAATTCTTCATTCCTTGCAAGAAAACAGGAAGTAAGAGGTGGGATTTGGAGGGAAAATCCTTACTGCATTGGATTCAATGTGCTTGAGACTTTCTAAGTGCCTTGGAAGAAATTTATTTTATTCTAGAGAAACACTGTCATTAAGAGAAAATTAGCCAAATTTGTTTGCAGTTATTCTTAGAAGTCAGATTAACATAGGCCGACTACAGAAAATAACTAAGGCAATAGCAAAATAGGAAATAATTTTTTATGTGGAAAAAATTTTAAATACACTTTTCAAGTTCTTTAATGCCAAAATACATGTATCAGTCAACAATATTTTGACTAACCAAGAAAAAATATTTAAGGCATCAAATTTTAGTCTCTCTAAAAAAATATTGCTACTCTTACTGACCACAAGAATATCAATAATAAAAACCATATTTCTATTCTAGAATATTTTGTGAGGGTCAATGTTCGGGATTTTTTATTATTAGCTAAAGATACTTTGAAAAAACAGCCACTTCACTGATGTAATCACTGCACACAGTTCTACTCTGCTTAACATAATATTTTACTTGAATACATAAATATGCTTTTTTATGAGCATGAGAACATTGCCTCATATCTGAAAGCATATTTTGTGCTTCTGTGGGGAATGAAAGCCTGTGCAGCTCCTCTCGTTAGCCTACTATTTCCAAATATTATCATGGAGCAAAGTGCTCACATTCAAAAATGACAAAGGAAGGCAGCCAACGGTTTGACTCTTTTTGAGGCAAAGGAAAGACAAACAAGAACCAATTTGTTTACAAATATTTCACTGATGTGAACGTACCATGACAGTGCACAGTTTTAGAAAGGGGGAACAAGGCCCTTCCTACACAATTAAAAACCAAAAAGACATCACTCTAAACAGCATTCATATTTACACATGCATAACAATATTATACAAGCAGAAGGACGGCATTGTTATCAGAGTGGATCTTACTTAGGAATGTGTTAGTAAATGGTTGCAACTTCTAATGATAACTACAGAGACAAAAAGTTTCCCGTAAATACATGAGA
Source organism: Dendrocincla fuliginosa (assembly GCA_035047845.1). NCBI lineage: Eukaryota > Metazoa > Chordata > Aves > Passeriformes > Dendrocolaptidae > Dendrocincla > Dendrocincla fuliginosa. The sequence goes on along the minus strand of JAWWMO010000083.1, from coordinate 113,066,620 downwards.
ACAGCACACACTGCTACTTTACACTCATCACCCTTCAGCTAACATTCTCCTCTGTCCCCACTGCTCCTTTTCATCTGCTTAGTCTAATGTCTAGAAAAGTACTAAAAGGGCAAAACAGCAATTATTCTTTTGGCTATGTCTTCCTGGGTAGTCCATAAATCTCACTTGCAATATCCTAATTTTCCTAAATGAAGTAATAAAATATTATTATTAAAACCTCATCTTTTAAAGATATGTATTCTAATTAGGGCCATATTAGAAAAACAGGGAGAGGTAAACATTTTTTATCACCTTTGGAAGAAAGGGCAGGCCTCCCAAAAAGACTACAAGGATATGGTGAGGTTATGCAGGGAGAGAAATAAATAGAAGGGCCAAAGCGTAACTAGAAGTAAATACAATAAGTCAGTAAAAGACAGCAAAAAAAGTTTTAACAAATACATCGCCAACAAAATGAGGGTTAAGGAGAAACTCCATCCTTTATTGTATGCAGGGGGAAACATAGTGACAAAGGATGAGGAAGACTGAGGTACTTAATGCCTTCTTTGCCTCAGTCTTTTGTAGTAAAAGACCAGGGTATCTAGCTCCCTGATCTGCAAAACAGAAGCAGGAAGCAGAATGATGCCCTCATAATCCATGGGAAAATGGTCAGTGACCTGCTATGTTGCTTAGACACACACAAGTCTATGGGGTCAGATGGGATCCACACAAGGGTACTGAGGGAGCTGGTGGAAGTGCTCACTGAACCACTTTGAATTACTTTTCAGCAGTCCTGGCTAATGGGGGATATCCCAGCTGACTGGAGGTTAGCAAATGTGATGCCCATCTACAAGGGCCAGAAGGAGGATCCAGGGAACTACAGGCATGTCAGCCTGACATTGGTCAGGAATGGTCAGGAAAGGTGAGGAAGTAGATCATCTTGAGTGCCATCACAAGACATGTGCAAGAAAATCAGAGGATCAGGCGCAGCCAGCATGGGTTTATGAAAGACAGGTCCTGCTTGACCAACCTGATCTTCTGTGACAAGGAGACCTTCCTAGTGGATGAGGGAAAGGCTCAGTGGATGTTGTCTACCTGGACTTCAGTAGAGCCTTTGCCACTGTTTCCCCCACAGCATTCTCCTGAAGAAACTGGCTGCTCATGGTTTGGATGGGTGTACTGGATAAAAAACTGGCTGGAAGGCCAGGCCCAGAGAGTGGTGGTCGGTGGTGTTAAGTCCAGCTGGCGACCATTACTAGCGGTGTTCCCCAGAGCTCAATACTGGGGCCAGTCTTGTTTCATAACTTTATCAATGATTTGGATGAGGGGATTGAAGGCAACCTCAGTCAGCTTGCAATGACACCAAGTCAGGTGGGAGTGTGGATCTGCTGGAGAGCAGGAACGCTCTGCAGTGGAACCTAGACAAGCTGGATTGATGGGCTGAGGCCAGTTGTAGGAGGTTCAACAAGGCAAGGTGACAGGTCATGCACTTGGGAGACAACAACCCCATGGAGCAGTATGGGACTGGGGAAGAGTGGCTGGAAAGCTGCCTGGCAGAAAAGGAAATGGGGGTGCTGGTTGACAGCTGACAAACCATGAGCCAACAGTGTGCCCAGGTGGTCAAAAAGGCCAGGGGCATCCTGGCTTGGATCAGAAATAGTGTGGCCAGCAGGACCAGGGCAGTGATTGTCCCTCAAGTACTTGGTACTGGTGAAGCTGCACCTTGAATCCAGTTCTGGGCCCCTCACTACAGGAAAGACATTTGAGGTGCTAGAGTGGGTCCAGAGAAGGGCAACAGAACTAGTGAAGGATCTAGACCAGAAATCTTATGAGGAATAGCTGACATAACAGAGCTAGGAGAAAATAGGCCAGGAGAAAATAAGGCTCAGGGAAGACCTTACTGCTCTCTAAAACTACCTGAAAGGTCAGTCTCTTTCCCCAGTTAACATGAAACAGGACAAGAGGAAATGACCTTAAGGTGTGCCAGGGAAGGTTTAGATGAGATATTATGTAAAATTTTGTTACTGAAAGGGTTGTCAGGTATTGGAACAGACTGTCGAGGGAACTGATGGAATCACCATCTCTGGAAGTGTTTAAAAAACATGTGGATGTGGCACTTGGGGACACAGTTTACTGCTGAACATCATGGTGCTGGGTTAATGATTGGACTCAATGACCTTAGAGGTCTTTTCCAACCTTAATTCTTAATTCTGGGATTCTGGGATTTTATGATTCTGTAATTCTACAAATATTTCACACAGGACAAAAACTAACATTATTGATATTATTGATATTATTATGAACAAGGTAAACCAGTGACAATTAATTGAGTACAGAAGATAAAAACCAAGATGCAGGCCAAAAGCAATTATCATGGGTTTCAAGAAAAGAAAAGGGTAGGAGTTCAGAAAGCCAAAAAACCTACAGCTCTAGGGACACTGGGGCTATAGAAGACATGCTGAGAGGAGCACAGCACTGCACTGATACTGCTCCCTCCACACCTTTCTCTTCTTGGTCATCCATGGCACTGAGCACCTCAGTCTCAACCCCAAGCTGTAATTAGGGTGAGGATTAAGGTCCAGGGAGCCACAAAGTCTATAGCTCCAAAGACACTGGGGCTGCAAAAGGCATGTCAAAGGGAGCATAGCATTGCACCAATGTAAATTTTGAGGGCTGTGGCAAAGAGCGCTCAACCAGCCTAGACTTTCAGATTGCCTTCTTCAAATGTATTGTCTGTGGGAAGACCTGGGGTTTATTACTTCCTTCTGAAGTAACTATCCTCAGATATTCCAAGACTAAAGGCGCTTTTATTGAGGGTATTCACACACTTTTGCAAAGCTATACCAGAGCTGGATTGGAAGCACAGAAGGCACAATGTAGGACTTCAGGGGCAATACTTAGGAGCCTTTAAACGTTCTTGACCCTCCTTCCCAGCCCATGGCATGGCATCCAATTCCTCAGGACACAGCATCTTCAATCAGGAAAAAATCAAATTTGCTGTCCAAAAAAAAAAGGTGTAACATTGAATCTACATGCTGTGTCTAATACTTTCTGTTTGCTTTGCTGTGTTATTTCCTAAGTTGAAACACACTGTGGTTCAGAATCTCCACAGCCTTGGTGTTCAGTTACCAGTGAAATTACATTCACTCCCAAGCTGTTTACAATTCAAACAAAAGGATGTCTCTGTACAGCACCCAAAACTGACAAGTTACAAGCACTTAAGCTTTCTGCACCAAGATCACATGTAAATAAAATATCTCTCCTCATATTTCCTTTTGTTGCAGTCTTCTGCATACCATATAGTTTAACTTGTATCTACAGAGTCCTTTTTTATGCATCACATAAGCTTTTACAGATAAGCTCGCTCTTCTAATCCTCTAAAGGTTCCATAAAAATTCAGCCTTTTCCTTTCTAAACTTCTTAATTTCCTACTTATTCAGAAAATATTTCTACATTTCATTTCTCAAAGACTTTTTAATTTCCTTGGAGATACAATATCTTTTTCAAAATAGCTGTTAGGCTGTTAGGCTCTGTACCTCTGTACCTAACAGGCTTATTAAGAAATCTGTGACTCAGAAAGGTAGCAAAATTTTACTCTTTTCATTATCCTAAAGCAAGCTTTGATTGCACCCATAAGATGGCATAAGGTCTTGAAGGAGTACGCTAAAGTTTTGCAGTTATGTAAGGTCTGATCTAATTTATAGAGACTCTGTCCATTAAAATTTGTTCCAAACTTTTTGGCTAACCAGTTTCACATCAAACCAAGCAGAAACTGCCCATATCAGAATTCCCCAAACTAACCCACAGGTCCTGTCAGATTCCTTCCCAGTCCTTGACTCCTGAGCTCACAGGATCTGACTGTAGTTGCTCTTCTGCTAATGCAGGCTTGGACCATGTTCCTTCTTTCCAGAGTCTCACCGTAGACAGGTCTTTTTTCTCTAACACTTTGCATCTGTTTTTCACTTTGGATGCCCTCTCTTGGTTTGGGATCTTCCATTTTCCCTTCTCCTGAATCACAGGTATTGCATTTTATAATCTTGGCATTGCCACTAAACCAGAACCAAGCCCTGGCACAAAGCCAGACTTGCTATAAGCAGCATCCCCCGGATGCAGCTCAGGGCACTGAGAAACTTATGGGAGTGAGGAGGGCAAAGCAATCTCTCCTGACAGTCAGACAGTGCAGAGACTGGCTGCATTGCTGCTGGCTGAACATATCAGGAGCAGCACTAAGCAGACCTGGACTAATGCAGGCAACAGGCTCTGCTTAGCTCATGAATGTCCATGACAACTCTAGTTCTTGTGTTAGGACCTGCTGCAAGCTCCAGGAGCTGGATCCTGTCCTGGTGAGAAATACAAATGTAATTCCCACATGGACTGCAGATTATAGCCCCTTCCTATATTTATATTTCACAGAATCACAGAATTGTTGGCGTTGGAAGGGACTTCCATGCCAAGGCATGGTTACCTAGAGCAGGTGACACAGGCATATGTACAGGTGGGGTTTGAATGTCTCCAGAGATGGAGACTCCATGACCTCCCTGGGCAGCCTGTTCCAGTGCTCTGCCACCCGCAGTGTAAAGAAGTTCTTCCTCATGATGAGGTGGAACTTCTTGTGTTTTAGTTTAGGCCACTGCTCCTCGTCTGGTCACTGGGCACCACTGAAAAGAGCCTGGCACCATCCCCTTGACACACACCATGGGGATATTTCTATGCATTAACAAGATCCTTTCTCAGTCTTCTCTTCTCTAGGCTAAACAGACCCAGCTCCTGCAGTCTCTCCTCATAAGAGATGCTCCAGTCCCTTAATCATCTTTGTGGCCTTCCACTGGACCCTCTCCAGTAGCTTCTTGTCTTTCTTGAACTGTAGAGAGCAGAATTGAACCCAGTACTTCAGATGTGGCCCCACTAGGGCCCAGTAGAAGCAGAGGATGACCTTTCTTGACCTGCTGGCAACTCTTCCTGATTCACCCCAGGATATTATTGGTCCTCCTGGCAGCAAGGGCACACTGCCAGCTCATAGTCAACTTGTCATCCACCAAGACTCCAGGTCCTTCTCAGCAGAACTGCTCTCTAGCAGGTCAGCCCCAACCTGTACTGGTACCTAGAATTATTCTTCCTCAGGTGCAGGACCCTACACCTGCCCTTGTTGAACCTCATTAGGTTTCTCTCTGCCCAAATTTCCAGCCTATCAAGTTTCCATTGAATGGCAGCACAGCCTTCAGGTGTATTTGGATCCATTTCTTCTCCACAAAGAAAAAGGAAGCATCCATGGCCAAGGAGCACACTGGTGTGGGGAGGAAACCTCTGAGAAAAGATGGACTATGGCTACCTAAGAACTCTTCAGATACACTCTAAAATAGAGACATTCATCCACCTTTTTTTCACCTGTTTGGTCCACCTTTATGCTTCACACGTTTAGTAGCATTCTGCTTTTATTTTACATACTAATTTAAATAAAGCAGAAAAAATACCCTCAAGTTTGGTATGTCTCTGCACAGCCCTCCCAAGACTCTCAGCCCTGCAGTGTCAAGTCAGGATATAAGAAAGGGTCAGCTATAACTGGGGCTGCTGCTGCAAACAGGATAGGGTGAGGTGGCATTAAAACCAAAATCACCAGGAAAGAACAGGAAACATAAGGAGAAAACAGCAAGAAAGGAGGAAGAACCTGATTGCATAAACCAACTGTTCATAACTGCCCATGCACACACAATGCACCCACCAAACGCTCTGTGCAAGGGAAAGCTACCCTACACTATAAAAACCTTGTATGGGACTCCCTCATGGACTACCTTCCCAGCACTGACAGGGAACTATAGTGGCTGTAGCTTGTGCTGGCACTTTCACAGCAGGTTCTCCTTGGGTTCTCTGGTCCCATCCAAGAGCCATCTGCTCTTTCTTGGCCTCTCAGAAGTGCAGACACAGAAAATCTTTTTCATATGCTGCAGATCAAACTCAGCCCTTACCCTGAGGGGGTTCTGGTGTTTTCCACAGACACCTTTCAGCTGCAGACACAAAAACTGAGCACTCAGAAAGGTTGCCTGTGAATGGATTCATAAACCATCAGCATTAGGAAGGAGTCATAGAGGAACAAATAGCAACACAGCACTTCATTGGCTGCTGACAGACCCTGTTAATTGGCTTACATGGCTGGAGCTGTGGAAGATGTGCACATTGCCTGCTTTTCCATGAGTCAGCAATGATGCTGGCAAAGCAGCTGTACACTACACAGTAAAGTACTGCTGACAAAAACTGCCAGCTTGGACAAGGGTGCCAGCTCACAAGGAGCCACAGACCCTACAGGTCAGAGACACCAAACTCCCTGTGCTCTGGCATTCTCTTCATGCACACATAGTAAAAACAAGGGGTTTGTGTTAGGCCACGGCTCTCTCCTCTCCGGAACAGACTTCCCTGACAATGGCCAGAGGTTACCAGTACCTACATAGCCTTCCTCATAGTGCTTCTTCGGGATCACCACCAGGTGCTCAGGAACATCTTTTAATGTCTTTTCCCTACAAGCATGTGGCCCTTTGATTTGTCAGCCTCTCGAACTCAAGGTACAATTGTTCTGACAAAGTCATCACCATTCATGTCAAGAATGTGGCAGTGAACAGCAGAAGCATCACTCTTGGTAAGTTCAGGGAGGGCAGCAGAGTGCAATATCACATTGCCTGCCTGTCACGCACAGCCTCTGCTAGATGAACCTAACATAAAGCAACACACTTTGCTCCCACCACATTGCAACCCACCTGAGACACTCTGCCAAGCTATTTCACAGTGACTGTTTCTCCAGGAAGCTAAAGGGGCTGCAAGCTCCAATGTTCATGCAGGTAATCAGAGAGCTAAGCCACGGACTTTCAAGCAAGAAAGGAAGTTTATTTCGGGAACACTGTAGAGCTGCCAAAACTCACAGCTGGGTGGCAAAAAAACACACACAAGCCACAAGTCTAAGGCACTACATATCTCAAAGGGCTTTAGACATGCACTGTGCTGCCTTCTGAGCCATTCTCTTCCCCTCCTTCTCTTCCCTTCCCCCACTGGTGAGAAAAGGAATGCTTCTTTGCTTCTTCTCAGATAAGAGTTACTTGTCTTACCTAGCTTAGCTTGGAAACAGTTCTGAGGAAAAGACAAAGAGTTGGCTGTTCTCATACATTCTCTCAACATATGTTTCTTTTAGCTGTGACAGGTATCTTGAGGAAAGAGAAGTTTCCAAACCATTTACCTCCTCTTCAACCACTTCTTGTGCAGGGTGCCCTTAACCCTCACAGGGGCACATTACTTTCAGCACACCAGCCTGTTGTTCTGGTCGTCAAGACTACCTTCACATAAAGCAGACTCCTAGGATGGCTGCTGACACAGACCCAATAGGAATGTATGTAATATCAGATCTGCATCCTCAGCTTCAATCCATGTTGGAGCACCTTACTTTTGGCCAATTAAGGATTGCTTCAGTATTATAGATGGTTATAATTTTCCTGTCAAAAATACAATTAAGCTTAAAAACTTGGTTTGTTTCAGGCAAAACCATTTTTTTTTTCAGATACATCAAATTATCTGGCCCACAATTAGTTAAGGTGTCCAAAAGAATAATTTTATATTTTCAAAAGAAACACTTCCATTAGATTTTTACCTCATCTCTCAAGTAAAGAGATAAATCTCCTTTTGCTAAGAATGCACAGAGATACTTCCTTTTTTCCCAAGTTGATTTCACTTTATGTCTGCACCATGGTCTCTGGAAACCCATTTTACAAGTTGAAGCAATAAAGAAACCTTGCCTAAACTCCCTTTATACCATCTGCCAGGAACACTTTGCAAATATCTGTGCGGCGTTCTAGAGTCCATGTGAAGTCAACAGCACCCTGGATAAATATGAGCAACCTGATCTAAGGATCCTGGGAAAACAGCATGGGAGGTACCAGACTGAGACCTTTAAAAATTACATCAGTAATTACAGAATAAGATTGCTGTGGAGAAACAGCATGCCAGCTTATTGCCTACTGGTTGTATGACTGCATTCAGTAATGAACACTGTTTATTCTGAAACATGGCACAGATGGTACATACAGTATCACAGAAATAAGGAGCCCTCTGTGCACTGTCCTCTTCACAGATTACATTACTGTTAATATTTTCTGCCTGTGTTTACTGCAGGCATAAAAATGTAAGCAGTAAGTAATAAATCCATTAATTTTCTATACCTCTGTAAGGTTTCTGCAAACTTCGGTGGTACAAAAAGCCTAGTATTTTACTTTCTTTCCATTAAGCAAGAAACCAGTTCATAAAGTTGTAGGTTTTCTTCCTTCTCCTGGGTTTCCTCCAACAGCAGTTTAAAATTCCAGTTTACTGAACACACATAACTGTTAATGATAGCATTAAGCAGCACAGCTGTTGACTATTTTGCCCAGTATTTTTTAAAAGGGGACACAAAAACTATGCATGCTTGTAAAGTGCTGCATTTATAGCTCATTACTGATACAAGTCTGCTTTGTCTAATACCAACCCTGTACTGCTGCACAGCCTCTTACCATTATTATTATGTGAAATGCTGAACTGTGAAATCAATATCAAGGAAAGTGAACTTTCAAGCTTTCAAGCCCCTTTTGTGTCAGTGAAGCAACTGCACAGAAAAAAAACCCAAACCCAAGAACTTGTACTTAAAAAGAAAGGGATGCTGAAAAACATCCTACTTGTTGCTTAATAGCACATAAAATTTAATCCCAGCATAGCTAAGAATAAAATCCAACTCTTTTACATCCCATTTCAAATGGAATGCTTCCTTGTTCTAAGATCCTTTCTTTAATTTTCACTCCCTGCACATGCATTTATAATTCTGACAGAGTGTGATCCTGTAGGATACTTCGTATGTAGCCATGTAATTGCAGATGCCATTAAAATGGAAATGCAGAGGAGATGACATGGCAACTCAATTTGCAAAGCCAATCTTAATTTTGGTCTTTCCTAGTTTTCACATTCGTGATTACCTAAGTTTAACACTTTTAAAAAAATCAAATGCAAGATCCCTGGAAAATACTTATAATGCACAATCCCTGGTAATGACTTCTTCCCAGGGTCACTACGGAGGTCTCTTTCCACAAACGGCATATCAACAGATGAAAATAAAAAAATATGTAATTAACTCAAATAACACTGAATTAACTTAATTCTTTTGTTTCTAACTTACTCAAAACTACTAGAAAGAACTAGGAATGAGAATGGACAGAATCAAAGAGCTTTCCCAGTTCCCACCCCAGATGTCCATCCTGGCTATAAACATGCAGTTTCACACTCCCCCAAACCAACTAAGGTGTAAAGAAAAAGTAAAAATTAAGACAGGTAGGTCTTTAGCACATCATCTGGCTGAGAAAACAGCTGGATTTGCTTCACTTCACTGCATGAGAGGAATTCTTAACTTTGTGGCCCTTTCCTTTTCCAGTGGCGCCCAGAGACCCAAACTTCCCGAACCAGGATAACAGAAACAGGAGATGCTCGGCAGTGATGCTCAGCACCAGCAATAGCACATCTCCAGAAATTTATCGGCAGTTTATGCCAACAGCGATTTCCAGGAGAAAACTCCTTCCTGGCGTGCTGGGTGGGCTCCGGCTTCTGTCCCGTGGGCGGGGGCAGCTCCTCCGCGGCTGGCTCCTGGAGCACCTGCTGCCTAGGACATGACGGGATAAAAGCGCACCCCAAACCACTTAGTTCAGGACAACCAGCGGGCGAAGGCCAGTGTGCACTGCCAGGGATGCCCAGGGCAGGTAGCCCAGGGATGCCCACAGCAGGTAGCCCAGGGATGCCCACAGCAGATAACACAAGGATGCTCTCAGAAGGTAACACAGGGATGCCCACGGCAGGTAACCCAGGGATGCCCACGGCAGATAACTCAGGGATGCTCTCAGAAGGTAACCCAGGGATGCCCACGGCAGGTAACCCAGGGATGCTCTCAGAAGGTTACCCAGGGATGCTCTCAGCAGGTAACCCCTGCCCGCCCCGCTCTCCCTCCGGGCCCCCGTGGCGGACGCGCCGCCCGCGGTGCGCCGGGACATGCTCAGTGGGAGCGGCGGGCTCCGCCTCCGCCTGACCCGGATACAGACGGGCTGCTCTCGGCCGGAGCGTGGAGCCCGTGCGGCCCCGCCGCTGCAGCAGAGGTTGCGGAGCGCCCCGGCCGTGCCATGGGGCTGTGCTGAGCCTGAGCCCGGCCCCGCCGCCCTGCCCTGCCCCGCGGCCATGGCCCCCATGGGCATCCGCCTCTCGCCGCTCGGCATGGCCGTGTTCTGCCTGCTGGGGCTCGGCGTCCTCTACCACCTCTACTCCGGCTTCCTGGCCGGCCGCTTCGCCTTCTTCATGCTGGGCGAGCCGGCGGCCGGCGGGCCCGAGGCGCCCCGCGGCTCCGCCGTGGACCTGCGGGAGCTGCTGGCCGTGTCGGTGCTGGCGGCCGCCAGGGGCGGGGAGGAGGTGAAGCGGGTCCGAGAGGGGAACGTCCTCAACGCCAAGGCCAAGGGCAAGACGCGGGAGGGGGCCGAGGAGCAGCTGACCACCGGCGACCTGCTCTCCAACCGCAGGATGTTCTACCTGCTCAAGGGCGCCTTCCCCGCCGTGCAGGTCGGTGCCCGGCTCCCCCGGCCCTCTGCGCTGCTGCCCCGGCCTCCAGCCCCGCCCGTGGGCTGCTCGCCACCGGCCGTGGGCTGCTCGCCACGGGCCGTGGGCTGCTCGCCACGGGCCGTGGGCTGCTCGCCACCGGCGATGGGCTGCTCGCCACGGGCGGTGGGCTGCTCGCCATGGGCCGTGGGCTGCTCGCCACGGGCCGTGAGCTGCTCGCCACCGGCGCTGGGCTGCTCGCCACCGGCGATGCGCTGCTCGCCACCGGCGCTCTCCGCTCCGTGGCCGCGGGCGGCAAGCGCTCCCCTTATGCTGGGTTTTCACCTTCCCCTCCCGCTGGCGCTGGCGGCGGTGCCACCTCACGCTTGTCGCCGTGGGTGCTGGGTTGGAGGGAGGGAGTGGGTGCGTGTTGTAAGCGAAGCCACGCGAGGTGGAACAGCGCGGGCACGGAGGGGTGGGGGAAGCACCGAGGCTCAGCATCGTGGATTGTGTGATCTCTGGCTGAGGATACAGGTAGTTTCACAGCGCAGATTCCGCGTGTGGTTAAGGTGCCGAGATTAGGAATGCTGTTATTTTCGTAGTTGTCGTGCCTGCCTGCCTTCAGTTATAGGGAGAGAACGGGGAGAAGCGATTGAGAATTTGAGGTCTAGGAACATGGTGCTACAGTGACAGTGTTCAGCTCTCGTGACTGTGGGACTGCAGATAAACTAACAGCTGTGTCACCCTGTGAATCATTTTACCTGGGCAGAATGAGTTTACTTTGCTTTCAGAGGTGTACACACCACTCCCTGCTCTCCTTCAGTTCTGAAATCTGTGTCTAGCACTTCAGGTCACACCCAAACCAGAACTATACTTTGAGGCTTTTCTGCGTTTTGTTGGCATTCTTTCTGCTTTCGCTTCAGTAAATGAGAGCTAGTATCTCTTGATGTTAAATTCCTTAGGTTTTCACAGTTATTTGAAATTGCTAGAAAGCCCTAAATTTGGATTTCAAAGGTGGCAATTGTATGCTTCTCCTGGACAGGTTGACAGAAGAAGTACTTAAAGTTTATTTTTTTTTGGTTCCTAAGTTACTGCACAATGAGTTTTCAGTGGCTGTTTTGGAAGTTTCTCAGTGTAGCATGTAGTTTTTTGTTTGTTGGCTTTTTTGTTCGTTTTGGTGGGTTTTTAAAGTGTTGTAAAGACCCTGGTGAGTATGAAATAAAAGGAAACAACAAATTCTTCAATGTTTGAAATAAAGTTGATACGGTACTAATTTTCCTTTACAGAAAGGTTATGAAGGTTCTGTTCTAAAGATTGCTGGATTGTCTGTCAGTGACAAACCACTTTCACAGGCCCTATGGTAAAGGAGGAAAAAGTATTGACCGTGTTCTCTTTTATTATTCAGTGTTTTCTTAGAGCTTGGCGTTACAGCTTACCTGGGTCACAGCTTGAAACTTGTATGTTTTCTCTCCTTTCACAGATGGAGGGACTTCATTAGGCTAGATGTAAGAGTTGTCTGTGCTTCTAGAGAAGATTAGGGTTTGATCTGGGCTTGAAGAGCTCAGTGAATTGTTCTGTGTCTCTGGTCACACATGTAAACTCCACTCTGGTGCCTGGGGTTCTTAGCAGTGACAGTCTGACTTGTGCATCTTTGTCTCTGATGTTACCTCTGAATATCTACTCTTAACAAACTTCAGTACTCCTTCTTATTTTATTTATAGTTGACTTGTGCTGCTAGTCTTTAAGAATAGATGGTGCTTTCTAAAGTGCAGATGTGTTCTCAAAAGCAGTATGAAGACAAAAATGTCTGTGTAGGTCTGTGGAACTGGAAGAAATAACAAGCATATGTCTTTTCCTCACTCCTCCTTAGACTGACAGAGCTTGAGCACTGAGGATGTCTAGGAAGAATGTGTTTGACAGATTTTCAGGTGATCTGGAGTTATTCAGTCTGACAGATCAGCTCTGGGATGCTTAATATTCCAAGTCCATGATGTGGATAATAATAGCATATCTCATATGGTGCTTAAAAAATATTCACTAAGTTGTATATACTAATAAGACATTCTGTCTCTCAAAACCTGTGATGAAGATGTATTCATAAACATTTGGCTAAACCAAAATAAAAGCTTTCTTTTACTATAAACATACCATATGCACTTCTCAGGTGTGAAGATATCCTCTCAATCTTCAAATCCTTCATGTGTAACTTCAGAACAACACATTTAAAACTGCAGTTCTTTCATAGAACAGATCTGTTGCAGTTTTGGTGTGAATATAAGGATTATAGAGGATTTTCTGAGTCAGTATAAAATTGCCTGTTGTAAGAAATATCTTACTTTATATCTGTAGCCTTATCCCACGGTACAAAGTGACACTCCAGAATAAAAGATGTTGCTGAAGTCAAATAAATCCCCTCTTCTCTCCTTGCAGGAAAAGATGCTACTAATAAAATCTGTCAAACAAAAACTGAAGTAATTCCAAGAGTAAGCTTTTGCTGCTGATTTTCTCAGATCGTGGAGTCCTTCAGCCTAACGAGTACCTCAGTATTTAAATTGGTGACAAATGCTGCAGCTAGGAAGATGACCTAGCACAAAAGCTTGGTGCTAAAATATGCCTATAAAGCAAAGGCAATGGATTTGTTCAGTCTGGAGAAGAGAAGGCTCCAGGGAGAAACCATAGTGGCCTTTCAGTACCTGAAAGGGGCTACAAGAGAGCTGGAGGGGGACTTTTTACAAGGGCATGTGACAGGACAAGGGGGAATGGCTTCAAAATGAAAGAGTGCAAGTTTAGATTGGATATTAAGAAGAAATTTTTACTGTGAGAGTAGCGAGGCACTGGAACAGGTTGCCCAGAGAAGCTGTGGATGTCCCGCCCCCTGGAAGTATTCAGAGCTAGGCAGAATAAGGCTTTAAGCAACTTGGTCTAGTGGAAGGTGTCCCAGCACATGGCAGGGGTGTTGGAACGAGATGATCCTGAAGGTCCCTTTCGGCCCAAACCATCCTGTTGTTCTCTGATTCTCTGAGAGTAACCATGGCTTTCCAATGTTTCAAAATAACCAAGGAGAGAAGTCATTTGACTGAAATAAACTTGTCAGTGAGCAGCCTTGGGTTTCCTGCATTGTACTGCTGGACATAAAAAGGGAAAGCAAGTAAACTGTCTGAATAAGATCTTAAGGTGTGGTTATTGAGAGAAGATAGATGAATTAGGCTTCTCAATTGCAGAAGCTGAAATAAATCTGGAAAAAGTCTTACAATACTAGGAGTTGTGATTTATAAAAAAATCTTTCAAAATCTGAAGGGGAAAAAGCCCTACAAATATTTTGCCTTTGTTCTTTCAAGTAAAGGTATGCTCTCTACAGAGGAAGAGGAACTCCACTGCTTACATCACCTGCTCGGTTTGATATAAGTAGGTGCTTTTGCATCAGTTCAAGACTTCTCAAAACTATCTTAGGTAAGACCAGAGAGGAACAAAACAATTCTGTTTCATCACTTTGTAGTAGATTGAGTGGTGTTGAGTGTTGTTTTTATATCCCTCAGAAATAGGCATGAGAAAGAGAAGGGAGGAAGGGGAAGTCACTTCTTTCTAAAATGGGTATTACTCAGTGTTGTCTGATCACACTCAAAATCCAGTAGTGAATATTTGCATGCATATTCTATGAAGTATGTCTGTACAGTTAATTTTAAAACATACTTAATCCTAAAATATATGCAGCAGTTTCTCTTCTCAACTTCAGTTACAGTCTTGACGTGTTTACTGCTCCTGCACTACTTGTATGTTGTCTTCATCTATTTGTTGTGCTGAGAACGAGTTAAAGCTCTGATCCAGCTGTAATCAGCCTCCCTTCTTTTCATTTTTTATTTATCTTGTTTGTCTTTCTGGGTTACTTCTCTGCTTTCCTGATTGGGTCTCCATGCAGCCTTATTTATTCCTTGTGCTAGCACAGTGGTGGTACAATAAGGACTGGGCTGGAAATTAGGCGAGGAGATTAAGGACATGCTTGAGCCAGCCCTGCTGCATCGGGACAGAGTGAACTGGGGAGGTAGTCTTTCTGAATTCAGGTAGAGACTGGCCGAAAACACTGTTATGTTTTGCTCAGAAGAGCTTCTGTGAAGAAAGGATCTCAAGATACCAGGGTTTCAACAGCACTACCTGGTAAAAGATCTTTCTCAGCACCATGCCTCATGGTCTTACATTTTCTAACGTGGCTTATCCAGCAGTCAGTGTCAGGAGCCTGATAACTGAATGTATCCAAGGTAAAAATTTAAAATAAAAGCTGCTTAGGAGTACCCTGCTTTATTTCCCATTATGGCACATCTGAAGGAGCAGCCCCACTTGCTCACAAAGACAGGAGTGATTGACAGAGGATGATGTGTTCCTTAAACTTGTACTTTGACCACATTATCCCTGTCCTCTGACTGAAAAAGTCAATTTTAAAGTGACCCACAAAATTTTGTAAATTTGCTTCTGCACTCTACTAGCATTTTCACAGGATGAAGACTTCACTCTTATTTGTCAGATTTAACTTTGTCCTACACTCTCTTTTTGAGCCGTTTTGGCTTATTTTAGACCAGAGCATTAATTTATATTCTATAGTTGCACTAGTATATATCTTATTTTCTAGTGTAAATACTAAACTGAGCTTCATCTTTTTTATTTTATTGTGACTGTGATGGAAATCAAGTATTACTCTATCCTGGTCTTTCTCTTTGATCATCTTTTTATGAGTCTTGCTGCTGTCCTGAATATGAACTTTTCTATCTCTTTTCCAGTTAAAATTGATGATAAATACTGCATTTCAAGTTTGTGCATGACAATGCTGGAATCAGGCAATGGTGTTTTAAATTAAAATTTAAGAGTATGTCACTTTGATTTCCTTCTAAATACTCTCTAGGTTTAAACCCACTGTTTACAGGCTTCTGACCACTGTGCCAACTATCATACCCAGAAAACTGGAATTTCATCTGAGATGGCAGTCTATGCATCTTAGACTGATTCTGTGTGAAAAATAAGTATGTTAAAGAAGTAGGTTTAAGAAACAAAATGCTATTTAAGAAGGATTGTGCTTTACTGAGTAAGTTCAGTAATTTGTCTCTTCATGTTGTGAGAATGGCATCCTAGGGTCTTAGGGCTTTTAATAAAATTAATGTTTTTCTGACCTGGATGACCTTTACAACTGCCAGTGGGTTTTTAAGTAAAATAAGGAGTGTGAATTTTAATCTGAGATTTCAGTAATAGGTGTTGTCTGGAGATGCATCTCCTAACATGGCTGATGCTAGATGACTACATAAAAATGAAATTAAAGCCTGTAAATTTATGGCAATGAGTTATGTGATTATCTTTTCAGATGTAATTACAAGTAGTTCATTTGGCTTGTGTGTACACTTGGGGTGTTTAATCTATCAGCTGAGCATCTGGAGAGCTGAGTTTCTTAGTGGTGTAGCCACTTGCAAACAGTGGAAGACTTCTGTGTGTTTATTGCATTGGTAGACTTCTAATCTGGCCTTATTTGCATGCTTTGTTAAAAGGAGTGTTGCAACTCTTGTGACAAAGTAGTCATCTCTCTCTCCTTACTGGACTTTCGTCTGTATAGAACTGTAATGGAGAATTTTGCCATCTACTGAAATAACTTACATGAGCTAATGAGCGACTGGATTATTTTACTGGTTTAAAATTCTAGTTGTTTCTGCAGATTACTTGTGGAAATGGTGAATTCTTTGATCTGTGCTGATTGCCTCAGTTCCGCTTTTGTTGTTTTCACCAACCTCTATTCATTGTAAGTCAGTAGAAGCAGAATTGTCATCTGATATGTCTTTGCCATTTATGAAATCCTGTTTGTTTCAGTCTGCTTCCTGCTGGCTTAATGACCAAAATCACCTAACGAGTTTTGATAAGCACTAATTGAGCTTTTTGACATTTAGGTTTGTCCATATTCTTCTTTGCACATTCTGTCATTTTATTCCTGTGTTAAGTGACTTCTTGTTGCTAGAATAAATAAAGATGTAGTTGATGGTAGAGGAAAACCTCTGTCTGTCTGGACTTAGATGCCTTGAAAAATGCATGTATCCTTTTATCAGTGTCGTGGCATAATTATAGAAGTATTTGTGGTTTTCTGTTCGAATGAATTACAACATGAGACCAGTGGGTTTTATACCTCTTATTATTTTATACATTAGTATCATTTCCTACCTTACACATTTGTATACAAATATGCTTTATAGTTTTATTAAAATTAATTACCTTTTAATGAGCTGTTTTTTAGAAAACTACGTGATTGAACAAGGTCCTCTCTCCTTTCGTAAGAAAATCTGCCTTGCTAAAACTTTTTGTAAATTGAACTTTAGCAAGAAGAACCTTTTCGAAAGGCGTGAATATGACCTGTAAAGGCTTGTTTTTCCTTTCTAATATGTTGTGGAAATCTAAGAAGGAAAAGAGCCTTTTCAAAGCTAGCTTTAAAAGTGTCTATATTGAATAAAACTAGATTTTTTTTTTTTTAACTAGGCTGGTAAGGCTACTATTCAAATTATTTTAAGCTTAAAGGCATTTTAACCTTAAAAAATGTGGTATTTTGATTTCTGAGTTTGCATTCTTTTTTAAGTCATAAGCTTTCAAGGAGCAGCTTTCATTTACAGTGAAAACTGCTACTCACCATCCCCAAATTCAGTAGTTAGAAGGGAGGGTTCATGAATGGTCCTGGCTGCATGTGAGTTAGGTCTTGGTGTGAATGCACATCCTTCCTTCTGTAACAGATTCTGAAGCCCTGTTTCATAACCAGCATAGGTTAGATACTTCCTCACATACTGGCAATACAGTGCTTTGACTGCTTTTTGCTCTCTGGAGAGTGCTCTGCTGTTGTGCATACTTATGTGTCCTGACTTGTCAAGTGGGTGTTTATATTCAGAGGTTTTGGCATCTGATTCCTTCACACAATTTGTGTATGTACAGATGCTGAAAGAAGCTAAGACAGCTTTCACCTCTGATAAATTTGAGGTAAAAAACAAGAGAAGCAGAGCCAGTGGAGATAAAACAGTCGGACTTGTAGGTGGGTATAAGGGCATTTTGCTCTTCAGTGTAGCACAGCAGCAGCGGTTGAAGGGGTGAGGCTTGGTCTGTAAGTGGGGGAAAGCCCAAAAGCTGCTGGTTGAACTGCTGTCCCCTGCATTGTGACATCTCTGTAGCACAGTCAAATAAGAGCAAATCAAGTACAGTCCCTAATAGGTCAGTACACCTTTCAAGGTATGTAGTTGTGGGTATCCTAGAGTCATAGAATGGCTTGGGTTGGAAGGGACTTTAAAGATCATCTTCTTTCAACCTCCATGCCATCAGCAGGGACACCTTCCACTACACCAAGCTGCTCAAAGACCCATCCAATCTGGCCTTGAACACACTGAGGGATGGGGCATCCACTACTCTGGGCAATCTCTTCCAGTGCCTCACCACTCGTGGTAAAGAATTTCTTCCTAACATCTAAGCCAAATCTTTCCTCTTTTAGTTTAAAACCATTCTCCCTTGTCCTATCCCTGTCTGCCCTTATGAAAAGGCAGTCTCCATCTTTTTTTATAAGCCCCTGTTAAGCCCTGGAAGGCTGCTGTAAGGTCTCCTGGAGCCTTCCCTTCCCCAGGCTGAATAAACCCAGTTCTTTCAGCCTGTCTTTGCAGGAGATGTGCTCCATCCCTCTGATCATCTTTGTGACGTTCCTCTGGACATACTCTTATAGGTCTGTTCCATTATTGGGCTGAGGACTCCATACCTGGTTATAATACTCCAGTTGGGGTCTCATGAGAGCAAACTGAGGGGGAGAATGACCTCTCTCCACTTGCTGGTCTTGCTCCTTTTTTGGTGCATCCTAGGAGGTAGTCGATCTTTTGGACTGTGAGCACACACTGTTGGCTCCTGTCCAACTTTTCCTCCACAAGATCCATCCCCCAAGTCCTGCTCCATTATGCTGTTCTCAGTGAGTTCTCCCAACCCAGGTGCAACATCTTGCACTTGGACTTGTTAAACTTCATGAGGTTCTCATGAGCCAACTTCTCAAGTTTTTCCAGGTCTCTCTGAATGGTGTCTCTTCTGTTGTGTCAACTACATCGCTCAGGTTCATGTCATCTGCAAACTTGCTGAGGGTGCACTTGATCTTACTGTCATTGATGAAGGTATTAAAGAGCATCAGTCCCAAAACACAGCTTTGAGGGACATCATTCATCACTGGCCTCCACATGGATGTAGAGCCATTGGCCACAACTTTCTGGCTGCGTCCATCTATCCAATTCCTTATCCACCAAATAGTCAACTCTTCAAATCCATGTCTCTCCAATTTGGAGATAATGATGTTGTGGTACTGTGTCAAAGCTTTACAGAAGTCTAGGTAGACAACACCAGTTAGTCTTCCCTTGTGAACTGTTGCAGTCACTCCATTGTAGAAGGCCACCAGATTAGACAGATATGAACCTGAACTCTTACTGGTTGCTGTGGACATTAGTCCAGAGGATGTATGTAGTATAAAATATCTTCCACTTTCCACAGAGGACATGTCTTAGTCAGCCAGAAAGAAGGTATCAGAATCACTGTTGGTTTATTGTTTGTAAATATTTGCATTTACTTCTTTCTCAGCACTTCTTTCCTCCATCTTCACTCAGGTGATGTGGCAAAGTTAACTTTGATTCTTGGGTATGCATAATGCTTACGCGGCATCATCATGGTGAAGTGGCTGTGTAGGTCATGCAGCATTAGTGTGCTAACAAAACAGAAAAATAAACATCTATTAATGGTTTACTAATGCTCCCCTGTGCATGCTATTTCATCTGAGCCTCAAGGCTTTTCATTTTCATGGTCCCATTCAAATCAGTAGACTTATCCATTGTATCATAGATTCATAGAATAGTTTGGGTTGGAAGAGATCTCTAAAGGCCATCTAATCTCAGCCCCGACAATGAGCTGGGACATTTTCAACTCAAATCAGGTTGCTCAGAGCCCTGTCCAACCTGACATCGAACTCTTCCAGGGGCGGGGCATCTACTACCTCTCTGTGCAACATGTTCCAGTCTTTCTTCTTGAAATGTAATACCTGGAATACTCTTTAACATTCACTAGCCAGAATATGAATGTATATTTTGTTGTTACCTATACTCTGTGTGTGTGGGGATCGTTTTGTGGTGTTGGGTTTTTTTTTCTTTTTTTTTTTTTTAAGTAGCTTAATTGGTATTTCTTCTTTATAACAGAGGAATCATATTTCTGTTGTTTTATTTTCTAATAAAACAGCACTAAGATTTGGATTTGAGAGGACTTTATCAGATGGGGATGTTGACACACTCAGGAATAGATAGCTGTGCTACCTTGTCCTTTTCAAGATACTGGATTATTTTTATATGAAAATACAAAATTAGTTTTGGGCTGTATAAAGTATGTGGGGAAGAAGGGAGAGTAGTAAATTTAAAAAAATTCATATAACGCCAAACACTTTCTAAGAAAAGCATTGCATTTGCATGTACTGATGCATGTTTTTAGAAAAACATCCATGTATTTGAACAGAAGCTTCTTTTATTTTTTTTTTTTTGCATGTATTTTTTCAGTTTAATTTATCTTTAATGGGTGAATTCAAACTCCAGTTGTGCCCTACTCTTTTGAACCAGGGGAAAGCCCAAGATTGTGCACCATGCCACTGACCCCTAGCTAGTATTCAAGTAGGGGGGATTTGGGTGCTGAGCTGCCACAGAGACATCATGAAGTGCTGGTAGGGAGTAACGCAGTACAGGACAAAGAGCCACTGTTAGGTTCTCTGAAGTCTTTATGTGTTTGGGACTGTTGGCTCTGTGTTCAGAGCACTGCATTTATCCAGACAGGTTTGTAGGATGCTGGAGTTGCCTGTGTGTCCCTGAACAGATCTGTATTCCAACCACCAATGTGCTGGAGGGGAGTGTTCTCCGTGCGAGAGGTTTCTGAAGGCTGGAAGCACCTGGGTGTTTTGGAAGGCACAGCATGGGCTGATCCTGGTGTTGCCATTGGACATCTGCTGCTGGCTCCCATGAGCAGCATCCCTTGTTTGTTGCGGAATTCCTACACCTCACAAGCTCATTTTGGGGAAGCTCTGTGCTGGCAAAATCTGTGCTTATGAATATTCTTTTTTAACCTTTCAGCGGTATTCCATGCACTGATTTACATATATGTTATTAAACCTCTGTGTTTGATGCAGTTCTCTGTGAGGAAGGCATTTGCTTCAAGCATAACTGAGGAAAGATTAAATGTAGTTAATTTTGGTGTCAGTGGGCAGATTCCAGAACTTCCCAAGATGGGCTTTTACACATTACAGCTGTTAGGTGGGTAACCCCAAATGGCAGTTTATTCCTGTCTTCTGCTTGCTATCCCATGTTCTTGCATGATGGGTTGCTATCTAAATCTGACTCTTAGGAGTAGGCAAAGTTGTGTATAATGATATATATGCAAACTTTATAAGTATTTACACTAATGTATCAGTTTAATTGACTCAGAGCATCTTGCTAAAACAAGCTCTGTGGTCTGTAACATTTGGCATTATGATTTTCCTTCTACCATGGCTGCTCCTAATTTGTGAGGGAAGATTTGGGAATGCTGGTAACTACATATCCATATCACTTCTGAAAAGTTTCAAATATAAAGTCATGACCTCTGGAGGCATCCAGCAAATGAGAATGACAAGTAGGAAGGAAACATCATATTAACACAAAGGCATGTTTTCTGGGTTTCTCCTGGATTTAAAAAAAAAATAAGGAGGAATAAGAGGAGTCTCCAGTGTTAAGGATTGGTGATTATCTCTCAGGCAACTGTATCTTGCAAAACTTATAATATAACTTCCTAACAATAAATAATTTTAATAACTGCATGTTTTGTAATGGCTATGAATTTCTATTTGAACTATTATTTGTGAAGTATTTAGCCGCAGCTACAGAGTAAATGGTCATATGAATGGAAGAACTAGTGACCCAGCTGGTTTTTTTTTTGTTTTAATTTTCTCCAGGTGGCTCTGCAACCTTATCACTATTTCCTCTTTCTTTTTCTGGCAGAATAATAATGGCTTTTGAGAGAGACTCCTCACAAGCATTATAAATACTGCAGTGTCATGGCCACTGCTCTAAAATCTGAACTAGTAGGAGGTCTTTATCTAAAAACAATACCTTTCAGATAGTTTCAGACTTTTAGTTTTAGTGTACTGTAACAACAGGTTTAACAAGATATTCTGCCTTTTGAGCTTTCTTTCCAACTATTTAATTTTTTGGAGGCCTCTTTCTTCTGTTGAGGAAATGTGTTTTTGTTTTTTATTTTTTTTTTTTTATGATGGTATGTAATGTGCTGTAGTGGAACTTAAACTGCCCGAGGGCTGTGTTGAGACTGCCAAGTCTGTGAAACTACTCATCTTGACTTTGCAGCACCATTTTCCCTTGGGGAAAACACAATCATCAGGTTTATTGTACAGTGACAGATGTTTAATTTGTAAATGTCACGGCAACTTCAAGGACTCTGTGTCTGGCATACAATGCTTCAGATACTGGTTTTACATGAGAAGGCAGCTATGATGTATGGCTGGAGTTGCTGCAGTTCTGCTTGCTTTTTCTTTTTGAATTCTCACAGAGAAAATGGCTCTTAACTCTTTGCTAATAATCTGTTACAATTGAGGGGTGTGTGATGTCTTTTTTTGTCATGATGTAAATTATGTAAAAATCTTGCTCATACAAAGTCTGTCACCTTCAAACGTAATCTTATAGCTGCTTCATTTTGCTTGTCTTTCAATGTCACTTGCCTACAACAACTGTAGTAACTTCTTTTAGTTGGAGGGGACTTATCTGCTCCTGTAGTCATATTTGAATCTGAACTATCAATCTTGACTCCATCTGTCACAAGTAAAGGGAAATTGGTGGTTCTAGGTTGCTGATACATTACATGCCATGTGCACCTATAATTTTGCCTTGACTGGACTTTAAAGCTAGTTAGTTTGGCATCTCTTAAATTACGTTAGAGGAAGACACCCTTAAAGTTAGCAAGAATAAAAAAGCTTGTGTTTGCATATTCTACAACATCCTAAAACTCCAGATTGGCTACACTCCGCTTCAGACATCTAACCTATACATCTAAGACATAAGCATCACTGTCCTACTGAGTAATTAGTGGAGTGATGTGTTTTTGGAGTATTTGCACAGACTGAAGCTTGAAGGACACAGTTATTATTTCCTTTTTAATGGCAGTGGAAGCATAGCAATAATAGTCTTCTAATGTAACTAAGGTGCTAAAAGTAAATAAGATTAATTTGTCTAAATTTAGCACTGCTTGCGTCCAGTTACATTACACCTCTCCTATAAACCATGTTTGCAGTTGTAGTAAGCTGGTATGGATGAGTTAAGACCTACTGATCCATATTTCTCCAGTAGTTCTTCCTGCCACATTATGTGATATTTTTTAATATGAGAGAACATTGCATACAGTATTTTGAGACATCTGCATCTCTTGTGATCCAAAAGTACTGTGCTACTGTCATCACAATGACATTTTACTGGGCTTTGCAGAATGTTGTTTCGTTTAACAGGTTGGGACTGTGCTCCGCTGCTGGATGAAACTCTGTTTGACATACTGAGTTGTCCTCTGGTGTATAATAAAATTAATTAAGCTAGGCAATATGTGACAATAGGCTTAAATGTGACCTTTAACTGCTGTTTATAAATGTTCTTCATGGGCCCTTGTTCTTAGGACCTTAGCCCAACCTAAAGACAGATACAGGATGTTACTAACTTGTTAATGAAATAACATTCCTATGACAGTCGCATAATGGTTACATTCAGTTGAGCTCCTTAGATTTCTGGCTGTAACTCAATGCCAGCAGCAGGAATATATATATATATAGAGAGAGAGAGAGATAAGCTGGGATTCCTACTTGTCCAAGTCATACACAGTCTGCAAAATGCCTTTTGATGGTGTATCTGTACATTTCATTCTGCATCTACTGATCTGTACAAATTGAATATTCTACCCCTACTTTCTGTATACTGTATGATTCTCCAGAGTCAAATGTTTTGCCTGTAGTCTTTGAAGCAACTGCAGTTCAATATTGATTCTAAAAAAAAGTCAATGCAATTCATACTGTGGGAATTTTCAGTAGGGAGAGTTGCAGCCAAAGCAAGAGTGTCCATCTGTGTTGTGGTTCGCAGTAAAATTCTGGACTGGGGTTTTCCATTGCTTGTCACATGATGGTAATAGCTTGTGAGTTGCTGAAAAAAAATTATTAATTCATGCGCTTTGAGCTGGAAGTGAAGGAAGAAAGAGAAAATGTGAGCAAACCTATAATTTTTCCAAGTACTACAGTTACTGTGTCTGATAAGTTAATGCAAGTACTTTTGTTGTTTTACCACAGATAAATTCTGAGGAGCGTGTTGATACAGCTGAGCAGGATACAGTCCCTTGGGATCGTAGTATTCCTGAAGACATAAAGCAAAAAATACAGCCTAAAGAGGTTCCAGCAGAAAGTGTTACTGTCTGGATCGATCCATTAGATGCTACACAAGAATACACAGGTAGCCGATTCTTGTTGACAAATCATGTGTATAATTCTGATGTCTGCCTTTTATACTGAAGACAAAATAGTAAGTATTTAAAATGACATCGTGTGATAAAGTGTGTTACGTCAAAGGTAGTGTGATTTAATTGAACAAACTAGATAGTGAAATTTCTGTAGCTCTGAGATCACAGCATTTATTTTAATATATTCTAACTCAGAAATTACTTTGGTATTCCTCGCAACTAAGTAATTGCTATAACAAATGGTAATTGTCAGTTATGGATTCTATTGGAATTGCACATTTCTTTATTTCAGTTATTGCTGTGGCAACACTAAGTATCTCAGATTTTTGGTTTTGTTTATTTAAGTGGGCCACTAAGTAAATATTCTATTTAACTTGATATAAGAATTTTTGTTGTAATTTTTTTAAAAACCATGCATAATCAGTCTTCCCCCTTTTCAAATGTTTTAGGATATCACATAAGCAGTTCAAGGCAATCCAACTAAAATTCTTGCTGATAAGTACTATAGAACAAATAGAAAAACAGGAATTTTTTGTGACTATTTCATTGTTGCAGTCATCCTTTCTGGTCAATGTTCCTTGGTATTTGAATTATCAGTTTTGAACCAGTAGAAGATAGGAGGTGAGGCAGAGAAAGGAGAATGTCAGGGCACAGATTTCCATGAAAATATGTGCTGCATAAGACATAGCTGTTAGCATTAGGTTTGGTAGTATAGGTTATATCTACTGAACAGGAAAAATTGCTGGAAAACTCTGAAGTGTTTTGAAAACTGCAAGGTTATTTGAAAAAACATCAAAGTTATGTAATTGTAAGAAGCAGAATGTAGACTAGTCTTCAGAGAGGAAAATTTCTATAATCTCAAGTCTGTTTTCTTTTTTATGTTCTTGGCATCTGTTTGTAAACTTGCTCCCTTTCTTGTTTTGCCCACAGAGGATCTTCGACAGTATGTCACAACAATGGTTTGTGTGGCTGTAAATGGTAAACCAGTAATAGGAGTGATACACAAGCCATTCTCATCATATACAGGTACCTTCATGCCTTCATGTATTTCCATCATCGTCAGTCATAGTGTTAATTAGAATTTGATGTATCAGACAACGTCTGTAGGATCAATGAGAAAATAGTACCTGGGGCAAAGGGGCACTGCTGCAGACCTCACAACTAGAACTGCAGATGTGTTCTGTCCTATAAAACCACAAAGGAAAGTGCTGTCCTTGTTTAACATAAAAATAAAACAAACTAACTGAAAATATGTTTAAGAATTAAGATCCGTTCAATCTGAGTGTTTTATAGGAAACAAAAAAAAGTGAAACCTACAAATACTGACCAGTCTTATGTTTGCTTTTAGTCTTTAGCAGAAAGGAGTATTTTGCTCCTTCAGCAGTATAATTTGGGTCTGTGATATTGTACCCAGGAGCTGGTGTTTATTCAGTTTGATTAACAAAGGTTGATTAAAGATCTTAATGGCAACTTTATGAAATAGGCAAGACTGTCATAACCTTATTGATTATCTGACATGTTTTTAATGCCACAACTGTGAAGTAATTAATTCTTTAGTATTCATGATGTATCAGCGAGCATTGCTGCAAATTTGGCAATGTGTATGCACTCCTGAAAGCTTCAAAGTTGTTTTAATATTCACATTTTACTATGTGTTTGCAAGAATTTCTGTTTACATTTTCCCTTAGGCAATACTGACCTCTAGAGTTCTGAAGTTATGCAGTAGGTCTGGCACAAAAACAAAGCCTGAATAAATGTGTTCTCTATTTGTTCTCCTTTTTTTGGCCCACTGAACACTCAGTATTTTGTGCTGAATATTTTACTGTCTTTAAATGTGAAATTAATTTCTAGTTACTTAAATATGTGCTATATTCCAGTATGCTTCAAGAATCTTGGAAGGATTGGAACATACTTTTCTGCGTCAATATCTATCTGAAGAAATGGGTTTTTAACATTGTAATGCTGAGAATTTATCTCCTTTAATAATAGTGAAGTGTGAAATGTTCAGATCAGATGCAATGAATTCTGTCATTCTGTATGACAAGTATTCATTTTCCAAGCTGGAAATACCCATATGTTATGAGTGGGATTATTCCTAATAGTACCAGACAAATGCAAAGCAATAAGGGGTAGTTGGCATTATTATTACACATAGCTCAGTCTGTTGCCATACAATCTGGCCCTTACTGAGATGAAATTGCTGGTTACTTTGCTAAGTAAATGTCAGATTAATAGTTAGGGGATGCCACCTACCAAGTTTGGCTTTGAACCTCACAGTGAAACAAGTGGGAAATTGTGTATTCTAAATTCAGTTCTCTGAAACACAACACTGAATGTTTTTCTTTGTATTACTGTCCTTCTGAGCTGTTTCCTTCCTTAACATCACTATCCTTCTGAGCAAAATTAATCAATAATATTTTTGGTATCTGCTTTGAACAGTAGTGGGGCTTTTTGTTATTGTATAAAAATGTTATTTGAGGAAATATGGCAATTATTTCTGAATAGGAGCCATCCTTTTAACTTCGGTGGCTTTCCAGTTGCAAGTTTGAAGTATTACTACTTCCATTTTAATCTATTTTTTTGAAAGTATCACATAAGAAAAATCAGGCATGGTATAGTGCCATATGCACAAATGTGTATGTATGTGGTGGTTTTCTTCCACTTGCATACATATGTGGGTATGCACTCTTTCTTCTGTCAGCCCTAACCTTCTCTTTTACAGCAGACAGAGATACTAAGTCAGAGGTATCAATTTTATTTTTTTGCATACATATCCTTTTATCACCACACCAAACAGCGACTGGCTTTTGTAAATCTTAGCAGAATTTGTTTCTCTTGTAGCTTGGGCGATGGTGGATGGTGGGTCAAACATAAAAGCTCGTTCCTTCTACAATGAGAAAACTCCAAGGATTATTGTGTCCCGCTCCCATGCAGGAAAAGTAGAGCAGTTTGCACGGCAGACATTTGGAAATAAAACTGTGATAATCCCCGCTGGTGGAGCAGGTTTGGTTCTTTAAGCATGCTATCCATTTTATTCTTATAAATGTTTTAACAGTGTAGCTCTTACTGGACATAACAATGTAACTGTGATATCTCCTCTTTTTCCTCTTGCCTTTTGATCTTCACATGCCTAAAAGCAGGCACTTGACAACAGGGACACAGTTTTTTCTGTGTATAGGGACTTAGATGCAAACTTAGTTCAGGCTGCGTGCAATTGACAATCAGTATGTTAGTGAATGTAAGCCTGGACTAGCAATGTTTCTGTGG
The DNA here is from genome assembly GCA_035047845.1 of Dendrocincla fuliginosa. Classification (NCBI taxonomy): domain Eukaryota; kingdom Metazoa; phylum Chordata; class Aves; order Passeriformes; family Dendrocolaptidae; genus Dendrocincla; species Dendrocincla fuliginosa. The sequence continues at coordinate 113,039,272 of JAWWMO010000083.1, read as the reverse complement.
TCCTTTCATTGAACACACTGATTTGTGTTCATTGAAGTCACTGATGTCTCAAGTGGGACAAAAGCAATTGTGTGATCACAGACAGAATCATGGAAGAGATTCTGTTGGTTGGTAGTTAACTACTAGTACATTTGGTTGAAAAAAGTATTAATAAAAAACCCATGAAAGCGTGGTACTATTTCTTGCATTTGTGTCAGAAGAGAAGACTAATGTCACTGTAGTCCTTTTTTATCTACCTCATACTCAATTCAAAGAGGTTTCAGCATACTTTTTACTTGCTCGATATCCTTATGCGTGTTACTGACAGAATGCAAATATGTGAGGTACTAGTGTGAAGCAATAGCAATTTTGAAGTATCAGAGAAGCCATGTAAAATTTGAATTGTACAGAAATGTACAATTTCTGTGTCTCTAATATGGAAAACTAGAGTTTCCTTAGGGATTGTTTTCTCAAGAATATCTCGCATTAGTTCTTGTTAGTGAATCTGAACAAGTTTTACAACAAAGAAAGTGTATCTGGTCATAACAGATCTTCAGGGCTTGACTCTGTATAAGAAGATAAAGAAAGGAACAGTGTAATGAAAAAGAATATTGGTTGAAGAGTTGAAAAACTGAAAAAAAAATCCATAAAAGAAAGAATTCTATTTTGAGCAATGACTCTTTACTGCACAACAACTGATAAAGGGGAATGGCCTGTGCTGAGTTACTTTATTAGAATGGTGTATGTGTCTTCCTTCTATTGTAATTAAGCCAGGAAGAAAAAGGTAGACTTCAGCATGATACAAGGATTGAGAAATAACTGAATGAATGTAAGAGCACATCTTTATTTGAGTTTCTGATCTTGTTCTTTTAATGTGTCACTGCAAAAAAAATTGGTTTAATTTTTGGTTTTTTACTTTTTCCCATTTCTTCTAGGTTATAAAGTGTTGGCCCTTCTTGATGTGCCTGAGAAGAATCAAGAAGAAGCTGACGTGTATATCCATGTCACCTACATTAAGAAGTGGGACATATGTGCTGGAAATGCAGTGTTGAGAGCATTGGGTGGCCATATGACTACCCTGACTGGTGAAGAAATCAGTTACACAGGCTCAGATGGCAATGAGGGAGGACTTATAGCCAGTATCAACATGAACCATAGAGCACTAATTGAAAAACTTCCAGATCTGGAAAAAACGTCGCACAAATAAAAATGACTGATGGAGAAGTACAAGTTGGGCTTTTGTAGCCTCCAAATGCTCTGTCTGAAGAAGCAGGTATGAAATCCTGCTGGGAAAGATGCACAGCGAAGGAAAGCAGTTTGGTGTGGGTTTGGGGACTATATCCTGCCTTGGGTTTTGTCAGTGGTGGTATTTAAAAAAGAATAAAATAATAATAATCAGAAGTAGGAAGGGGACTGATGGCCTCACACATCAGCTTCTATGTTTTATTTTTTTCAGACTGTTTTCATGAAGTTCTTATACTCAAGGTGCTTATACCGTATATATTGGTGAAAGTAGGTGAACTAAAGGAAAATCCAAATTTTTTTCATAAAATAACTTAAGTATTTCTCACAGGAATTTCTTGAAATCTTTTACATCTTACTGTAGTTGTAGCAACTCCATAATGAGTTAGGTAGGAAAAAAAGTTTGATTTGAGTAGGCATCTGATAATTGTGAACAGTTTATCAGGAAACATGACCTTGTGTTCTGTATCCCCTGAATGGAAAGCACAAAAAGCTTGGTTCAAATCTTTATGCAGCAACAGTTTATCTTTGACAGTATGGCACTCATTCTGCTTTTTAAGAGAAAAAAAGAAATGTTCTCTACTATTTTGACTTCTTTCCTAAAAATGTAAACCAGTTTTAGTTCAGGTGAGTTGTGAATATTGGTGTTTTATTAATCAGTGTAATTATTTCCATATACCTTTTTAAAAGAAGGTAGTGTTTCCTTGTATAGTTTTTAGCAGTTACTTCTTGTCCCTGATTTCTGCATACGGTGTTGAAGATGCATGCTAGATTTTTCTCTAATGGAGCACTTGTTCATCATTTGGTGTTTGTACCTGTAGAAGCAGCCTCTTCCTTCAGTACCTGTTATTTTGTTTCAGGTTTTTTTCTCCATTGAATGGAACCTTAGGGAATGAGTTTAACAGAAATAGTAAGTTGACTGGTTATTTCCATTTACAACACGTGATACAAACCAGCAATTTTTCTACAGCCCCAGAAAAAACTTTCTTTTTTGCTTTAGGCACGCTCTTTTCTGCAGAAAGCTCTTGAGCCATCCCAAACAACTTGTGGTTTGTGGTAATGTACATAGAGAGAGAGACCATTTGAACTTGAATCTGTTTAAGTAAGTTTGAAGAACGTGGCACTTGAAGTACAGCAGGATCTGCAAAATTTTACCAGAATATGTTCTCTTCAATCCAGTATATACAGAATAGAATGTGGGCCCTTTTATATCAAATGACAATTTGTTGCACCTCTAAAACGTGTGGAGTTGTATCTGCAAAAATGTAACCACATGTGTTTCTCTCCATCCCCCTCAGAGGTTTCAGAAGGTTAAAATGTACCTACTTGAGTTATCAGTGTAAAGGTTTCCCCTCTCTCCTTAAGAAAGCTAAAATTCTTATTTAATACAGGTGTTTTCTGTTCGAAGTTTAATCAGTATAAGCTTAGGTTGTTTAAACCTTATTCTTAATGACTTTAATTTAAACTGCTTTCATGCTGTTGAGCAGAACTGCAGTTCTGAGTAAAAAGAGGTTTTCCTTCCTAGGTCAGTAGTGGAACGTGTCTAGATACCTCTTTTCACTTCTTGCTGAAGTTCACATTTCCAAAAGACCTCCTCATATGTTGCAGAACTACAGACACAGCCTTTTATTCCTCAATCTTACTGGCAAAGTAGCTTAGTCCTACTAGCCTTTTGGTACGGGTAGGGGTTTTCTTAGGGAAAGTTTTTTCTGGCATTAACCCTATTGCTGCTCTTTGAAAATAGCTTTACCTATGTTGGTAATACACGAAGCAGCTTAACTTCCAATTCTTAAAGTTAATGAATGCTATATACTATGACAAATAAGTGATATGCTCTATTTAAAAAGTATCTGGTCTATTTCAAAAAACTTGCTGAGTGTCCAAACCTCAGTAATGAATAAAAAGTCAGGTATTTATCAAGGTTTTAGTACTGTTTTCCAAGAAGACTGCAGCTTTTAAGGCTGATTTCAATGTCTTAAAGCCTAATTAAAAAAAAAAAAAAAAGGCAGGTCTTCTGTTTATTTGTTAAAGAATACAGATTAAAATTTAAATATAAGAAATGGGCCTAGTTAGCCTAGAACAAAAACCTAATTGAGTCACAGAGATTGAATGCACAATATTTAAATAGGCTATTAAGACACAAGCTGTGGCAGGTTGTGATTTTAGATTCAGCCTGAAATCACGTGTAAACTTATCTTGTGAAAATGTGACTGCTTTTATTTTGGGTATACTTCTTTCACTTCCTTGCATAAGCTGTGATCAGACTTAGCTTCTGTATGGGAAATGAAAAATAAGATGTTATGTAACGTATCAGGGCTTAGTTGAGGGAAAACAAGGTACCTCAGGAGAAGCTCTTTCCTTCCTCCCATATGCTGGCTAAAGAGCCTAGTCTTCCATTAGGAAGACTTGTGCTTGTTTGGACCCATTTATATCTGAAATTGCTTTGTGGCAATGGATCATAGTGTTCAGTATCCTTCACAGGAGACCCTTATTGGCTTATTCTCACTTCTTGTGAAATTGAAGAAAGGGTGAGAGTGCAATGCCCAGTTAATTACTTCTAGCAGAGCCTGAACTCACAGAGTTTTCCCACAGCAGAGGCTTAAGGTGGTCTTGGAGTCTCTCAGTCTAGTTTAAAGAGTAGCTGCTTTGATATGAGAATAGGTGAGCAGCTGGTGAATATCAGTTTCTTATGTCATTTTGCAATAAATGTAACTCTTACACAAACCAGCAAGTATTCAAAAATGCTTACTTAGTGCACTGTGGTGTTTGTCTAGAGTTAACACGCAGAATATCCTATTTCTTTGACTGTGTTTACACTCAATTCTAAAACATTTTGATATTCTAGATTATATAGTTATTTGGTCTCAGCAGTGTGGATGTGACTTAAGCTTATGCCCAGAGGGGTAGTAAATCATACCATACCCATATCTCACTGCTAGGCTAGAACATTGTTCTTTACATCCTAGCCTTTTGCACATAAAGGTGTCATACCATTTTTAGGGATGCTACTTAAAAGAATGCATGGCATAGGTGGGTCCTACAAAAGTATATATTTTTTAAAAATTGTGGTATCATTCTAGTTCCAAATAAGAGAAGTAAGAAAACTTATTATTTTAGTATTGGTTTCCCATTGATGGATTTTTTGAGTGGCTATTATGGTTAAGGTAATTGAAAGTGAAATTATTCTAAAACTGTATGTATTTTCTCTTTTTCATTCTCCTAAAAAGAGTCTATGGTAGTGTTAATGATACCTAGTACTGTACCAAGAGTCCTAGCTTTCATTCCTTGAATGAGTGTTTTCTAAATAAATGGACACGGAAATAAAAGGGTTGAATATTGTGCTTAACTGGTTTTGAGATTAACATGTTTGGCAGACTTTTACAGATGGACTTAAATAAGAGCTGTTCTGATCTACAGAGCATGTAATAATAATGCAGATATTTTGCAGAGATGGCTTAGTTGGATAGTGAATTAACCATATAGGCAAAGCTGCAGTCATATAGTGATGTTGGTTCATACATCTGCTTTTATTTCATGGTTGTTAGCGTGGGAAGATTTTCTAACAGGCTTCAGATGTGGAGAAGAGTTTTGATTTTCTCTTAAATGTCCAGTGGCTGGAGCTCAGGAGTGGGGAGGGGAGGACTCAGCACTGGAATTTCTCTCTTCTTTTTTGTTTAGAGGCAAGTGTATCCCAACATCTTTGTAACATCCTGTTATCTCTTGAGTTGTACGACTCTGGTGCAATTTTGTATACTCCTGGTTTAACAGTGTAAAATGAGTCCACATCCCCCAAAAACAGTGCAGTGAGAAGTGACTGAGCATTGTGCTGCACTTCTGCTGTGTTACGCCAGCAGAGACTGGCTGCTTCATTTTGTCACGGATGTCATTCCATTTTGCTATGTCTCTCATAGCAAAACTGCTTTTCTAGGCTACTGTTTCCCCAGTTATGTCCAATCTCTTTGTAGATCTCAGTTTCCTCAGTAAGCTAGAGAAGCATATGGCTGTGCTGAAGAAATTATAACACAGAATTTCTTGATTTTTAAATTACATTGATCCTTTCATTTCCCCTGTCTTTTAGGGGTTAGATAATTATACAGTCAAGATTCAGTGAACCACAAATAAATGCCTGTGAGATTTTAAGCCCAAGCAAGATGAGGGTGGGAAGGGCTGCCTCTAAGGTGACCCTGAATGGATGGTTTTCTGTCAGGCCACTCATGCTGAACCTTTCTTCAATGCTTTGTTTGAGATGTTTAGGCCCTTCCACATAAACAGTTACAGATTTGACTTTGCCAAAATATCATTGATAACTCTTTGGGTCTGATATCCTCAATGATAAAACTGCACCATATCCACTTCACTGTAATGTAACTCACTGAGACAAGAATGTGGTAACTCTGAGGACTCAATTGCTTGACTTGTGAACAACAACTTCTGTGTGGCAGCTCTTACAATGAAAATGAAGTGCTAGCACCTGCTGCAAGTGTCTTTCCACCTTACAAGCAGGTCATGCCACACATGGCTAATATTGATAACCTTATACTTCATGATTTTCAGACGCCACATCAGCTCTTTCAGGTCTTCTGGGAGAAGTTCAGAAGTGTCCATCCAGTTTCCTTCTGAGGCTCCCTCTGGAGGTGGTAATTAGCGGCACTTTTCCCTCTTTGCTCTTCCTCTCTATTCCTTTCTGATCCTTGCCCCTTTCTTAGTCAATGTAGAAAAGAAAAATGTGAGATCAAAGGTGAAGACAGTTCTAGAATCAGAGTGCCCCAGCAGTAAACTTTTCACTTCATCATGAAGCTGTTAATGTTTGGGACCAAGGTCTAAGGTGCTGATTTTACCAGAAGTGTAATGGTTGACAACAAAATAACAGCAACTTAGGTTCATGTGATGAGTGGTACTGAACCTGCAGAGAATATGGAAATGGACTAGGGAGTAGTTAAAGACACAGAAAGAAGAGATAACTTTTCAGTGTAATGTTACAAGGATTTGGCATTTGTGTCCCCCTAGGTGCAGAGTGTCATTGGTTATAAAAGAGGCTGCATTGACCCTTTGTGAAAGGCCTGATTTTGTTGAACTCCATAACAGCTTTCCCACTGAACTCATTGTAAGCAGAAACAAGCCAGATATAATGGAAATAGTAAATTAAGTTCTGAAAAGCTCAGCTTCTGTCAACAGAGCAAACAACCTGGGTTGTGTTAAACTTGCTTCTGGTAGCTTCAGTCTGCATTTGGAAACATCATCCCCATGTCTTGATGTTCCAAGTCTTTCAGGGCTTTTTTATGGTCTACATCTGAAAGAGCCCACTTTCAGAGAATCTTATTTCCGAACCCGGTTGTTTCTTATTTGTACTTCACATTTCATTTTTTCTCTACAAAGGACTGGCAACACTACAGTATTTTTCCAGTTGTCCGACCAAATTGTATTGGCATTTTCCAAATGTGTGCCAAATTGAAATAATTCTATAAATAAACTCTGAAAATTCTGGTCTGTGCAGGTGTTTTTGTGTATTTTGTCTTTCTGTTGAGTATTGTTTCTTGGTGCACCAGATAATTTTTTTAGTTTTTCCAGTAATGTGTGTCAGGTTGCTTCAGTTGTGCTATGTCCATCATGTGTGTGAAAGTTTCTGCCTGAGGGATTATCACTATTGACAGGTCCAGTCAAGTTCATGATAAATATAATTCAAGATCTCCACTGGTTTTGTTTCCATAGGTATGTTACTGTGAAAGTTGGTCAATTTGTGAAAATGAGTGCTTAGAAGTCGCTTTTATACTTTTGTTCCTTGGATCTGAAGTTTTCTTTCCAACATCATCTCCAGGTGTCTTTCTAATTATGTTAATTCATTCTGCTTGAGTCTCTTGTTTCCAGGAGAATAGTAGTAGTAGTAGTAGGGTAGTAACTGTACCATTACTATCCCTTTTTCTGTTAAGGTGCCATTTTTCATAAGTGAAATCATGGAATAAATTGGAAGATGTTTATGTTCCGGGCTGAATGTACAATGAAGTTGTGTGCCATCCTAGCGATGGTGGCCTTCATGTGCTTTGCTGATCCTCATATTTTCCCAAGTATGAAACAATTACCAGGCAGCCTCTGTGCCGGGGCAGTCCAGTCAGCATTCGGACAAACTGCATTGTAGCGTGCCCAAAATTGTACTGTGGGGCTAACACTGTTTGTATCTACTACTAAACACTTTCAGGCTCTAAAACAGGGTGGCTGCTTAAGGACTTCTCATTAAGAAGTGTCCTGGAATTGTGCAGGTTATTGAACCATGCCTGGGAATTAGTTTGGGATGGTCTGGTTTGCTTAAGCCAAAAAACATGGTGGGGATCTTGCCCTAGTACTGTCTGATGAGCTGGACAGTTCAGGGTCATTCAGGACTGTATGACTTGTATGGATGTAGACTATATATGCCACAGGAGCTGTACATACATATTTTGAAACTCCTTGGTCATGTGATCTAACCAGATAAGGAGTTTGGAGAAAGAAGTGTCTGTTGTGATGCTCTGAAGAGCATCTTGGGGAAGACAACACAAGAGGAGCAGGGATTCTTCCCATCTTGCAGAGCGGGTGCTCATCACTTCTGCTGTAGGCCTGACCTTGGTGACCCTTTACTCGTATATTTCAAGTAAAATGACTCCAAATCGCAGGAATTCTTCCAAATTAAGTGCTACGATCTAACTGAAAAGCGAACAAGCATTGTGTTAATTGATAATTCTGTTAAGGAAATAGAGATGAAACTACGTAGATTTGGCTTTTATATTTTTAAACCACTCATTTTTCTTCCAAAGGGATGTATTTATTATAGAGTTAAGGATGTGTCCTCTCATCTGAACTCCACCAAGACTGGGTGGGTATGGTCTGTTTGTATTTGCAGAGGGCAAATAACAGGGTGCACATTCTATTTCAGCAAGGGGATAGTGTTCAACTAAAATAAACAAAGGGGATCAAATATGTATGAAATCTGTACTAGGGGAAAGGCAAGTGTGTTAGCCTGCTTCCCATAGTTTTCTGGAATCTTAATACCTGAATCTGTTGGAAAACCAGCAGTAAAGATTTGTTTTAGCAAAAGTAAAGTATTTCTTGTATGTATATGTTTTCTACAGGACCAAACTCACACAGATCTATTTACTATTATGATAAGCTCCTAATCTTCTTTTACAGAAATATTTTTATGCATGTTTAACAGTGGATTTTGCAAGTTAAATTGCGCTCCATCCAAATAGATTTAGATGCCAGGAAAGCTTTTAGCACTGACACTTGGACCTTTGGCATTGAAGAGCTTGGTGCAGGGAGAAGCAGAGGCCAGCAGAGGGCTCTGTCTTTTCGTGAATGCCCTGAAGAGCCAAAAAGAGCTTGGTGACTGAATTTACATGCCCGTTTCATTTTTCACAAAGAAGGTCTTTCACAGTTTTTTTCTCAGTTGTAACACGTCTTTAGTTATGAGGGCACACACATCGTTCTAGGGTCTGGTCCAAAGGGCAGCACTGATTTGTTACTGTGCAATTTGACAGCTTTCTGTTATAACACTTGAAATGTTGAAGTTGGTCTTATAGGTCTTTTCCAGCTTAAATGATTCCATTATTCTAATGCACACTTTCTTTTGTATTTTTAATTTTCTATGCTATTGCAGTCAAAGTGCATGCTTCTGTGGTTTCAGCTACTGGTGACATATTTTCCGTTAAGTACCCCTTTTCAGACTCCTTGAAATTTATCCCATGAATTTGCAGACATCTGTAACTTGAGTTTGAAAGGCATGGTGTGAACTTCCCAGGCTGTCTGTGTGCATTCTCATTTCCTAGAAGCTTTGCTTCTGTAAGTCATGTGAGCAAGGTCATTTGTGACAACTGTAAATTCAAGCTTTGTGTACTTTTAAGTACATAACCACTTCACCTGCTACTTCAAGGTAATTGCTCATGACTGATAGTGTTAGAGGAGCAACGCCTCCACTTCCATCAGCTCAACAACTTCTACATTTCAGTCTCACGGAAATAATATCTGTATTCTCACGCACCATAAGCATGACTTGAGGACCCTCTGTTACCCCCCCCCTTTTTTTTTTTCTCCTCATCTTTCTTAAGATGTAGAGCCCCCTACCAGACAAATTTTTATCAGTTTAGTTTAACAAATCAAAAAGCCTTTTCCATTGCTTAGGCAATTGAAACACACTGCTGTTAATATACTAAAACTTGTCTTCTAGCTAATATAAATTGACATGTATTTGGATATAATTTGATCTCCCTTCAAGATAGCAAGGAACAAGTTTCTGTCTTGGCCTCTCTAGCACAGGAGAGCTACTGTACCCATCTTTATTGGGGATATGTAACATCTTGCAGCAGCGTGTTGGGACCTCTTGAAACAGTTCCATCAGGCTCTTTCTGACCACTGTGCGAGCAAGAACAGGGTTTATCAGCTTCTTCCTATTGAATTTGTAGTTTCTTTATTTTGTCACTGGCACTGGTGAAAAAGAAAAAAAAAATTCAGCCTTTTGCAGGAAGCTTGCAGTGCTTTTCTCCCCAAGTGTCTTCCAGCACTATATTAAAAATATGATATTATTGCTTGCTTTGTATTGCCTTTAATTTGCACGGTATGGACTTCTAGTGACTGTCACCTTCCTGCCTGTGGGACAGAGGAAAAAAAATGTCCATGTCCTCAGCACTCCTGCTGCACAGACAAAGCAGGCATATGCTGCCCTCTGCCTCCCAAAATTTTGTTTAGTCAAACCCAAGGCAAGATGAAAGCAGGGAGTCTGAAGAACATCCCCTTGCTATGACCCAGGCTTAAGTCTTCTGCTGCAGGGATTGTTGCTCCTGTTGTGAAAGCTTATGTAATACGTCCTTGCCTGTCAGAAGGATGGTACAGATACCAGAAAGTCTAACAGCAGAAAAAAGAGCCGGAGAGAGATAGGCATCCTAATTTTAAAGAGAGCTAATCTGGGAATGGTCATTTATGTGTGCAAGTAATTCCTTCTGTTAATTATATATAGCTGCCTATTTAAGTGCAATACTTATAATTTGAAAATGAATTTCCTTAGCTAATCTGGGAGATGAAATTAAGAAAGTTAGTGTCAAGTTTGTTGGGTTTTTTTTGTTTGGTTGGTTGTTTTTGTTTTTTTTTTTTAAAAAAAAAGGCAAAAAAAAGCATTGTCTGTTTGTTTGGACAGCTGTCCTCAATATAAATTGAAGCGCTTCGAATCACTGAATCGTTCTTGGTCCATGTTCAGCACAGACACTTTCTGCAGTGTTGTCTGTCTGCATTGGGACGAGGCTGAGCTTTGCTGTGTGTCTGTCTTCTGACTGCAGGGCTGGGCTAAGGGAGGTGGTTTATTGTCCTACACATTAACTGGGGCTATCAAAGGCAAATTCTTGCTGCGTAACAGCCTCTGAATTTCTGTTTCCACATTTAACACTTTCACGGGCAGAAAATGCATTAGGGCAAAGAAATCCTACAAAAAATGGTGAGGAGCCTCTTAGGATGCTGTGTGTTGCTGCCTCCAGTTTGGCACCATTTCTGTGGGGAAGAAAGGAGTGATTTTCCTCAGGCCCCATCTCCTGAGTCCCTTGAAAAATGAAAATAAGAACAATTGCTACCCATTTTTGAAATTGCACTGAGATTCAGCCTTTTTACTAAAAATGCAGTCAAGGCGGGAAAAGTACACAACTAGTTCCTAAATTCTATCACACATCATTTGTGGGAATGTGATTTGAATTTCTGTGGCTTGAGTCATATGTACAGGGCTCTGGGAAAAGGAGAGAGACAAAGGAGGATTCAACTGGAAGTGAAATTGAGATTATATCATAGAACAGTCTGTGTTGGAAGGGACCTTTAAAGGGTCATCTAGTCCAACACCCTGCAGTGAGCAAGACAACAGGATCAGTTTGCTCAGAGCCCTGTCAAACTGACCTTGAATGTGTCACCTTTCTAGGCAACCTGTGATAGTATCTTACCAGTCATAATGAAAAAGTTTCCATATATCTAGTCTAAATCTATCCTCTTTAAAACTATTACCCTTTGTGCTATTGCAACAGGCCCTGCTAAAATGTCTGTCTCCATCATTCCTGTAGGCCCCCTTTGAGTATTAAAAGGTTGAAATAAAGTCTCCCCAGAGCCTTCTGTTCTCCAGGCTGAACACCCCCAGCTCTCCCCACTGTTCATCATAGGATGGGTGCTCTGTCATTACAGTCATTTCTGTGGTCCTCTGGTCTTGCTCCAACTGGTTCATGTCCTTCCTGGGCTGAGGACCTGAAAGCTGGTTGCAGCACTCCAGGTGGAGTCTCACCAGAGTGGAGCAGAAAGGGATAGTCACCTCTCTCCACCTGCTGGACATGTTTCTCTTGATGCAGCCCTGGGATGTGGTTGACTTTCTGGGCTGCAAGCATGGTTTGTCAGCACACACCCAGCTTTTCATTCAACAGCACCCCTAAGTCAGTCTTGGCAAGGCTGCTCTTGCTCTATTCTTCCCCCAGCCATGTTGGTGTCAGGTGTTGCTCCAGCCCAGGTGAAGGACCTTGCACTTGGCCTTGTTCAACCTCAGCAGGTTCCTGTGGATCCACTTGTTGGTCCATCTGGGTGGCTTCCTGTCCCTTGGACATGTCGACCCCACCACTCAGCCTGGCGGTGTCTGTGCACTTGCTGAGGGTGCACTCGATCCCACTGTGCCATTGTTGAAGATATTAAACAGCACTGGTCTCAAACTGGAACCCTGAGGGACATCACTTGTCACTGAGCTCTGTCTGATCACAATCGCTGACCTCTACCCTGTGGATGGGACCATCCACCCAGTTCCTCATCTACTAAGCAGTCCGTTCATCAATTCCATAGTCCTTGAACTTGGAGAGCAGGGTGTTGTGGGGGACCACGTGAAAGGCCACTCAAATCAAATATTTAGTCTGCAAACTTCATACCAAAATGAGATGGAAAATCCTGATTATGGCATATTGACAGTCCAGAAGAAAATGTCTGTAATTGGTATTTCATAAAACTTAAAGCAAAATGGAAGAATTGCATAGATGAGTTGCATGGGTTTTCGTTTGGTTTGTGTTTTTTATTGGTTTGTTTGTTGCTTTTTTTTTTCACTTGAGCTAAAATTTATTAACACAGAAATTAATTAAAAATATGAAGTTCATTGTTGCATGCTTCAGTATTTCAGTATTATATTGTAAATGCATAATAGAGAAATAACAGGGAATTTGCTTGAAATGGTAATGAACAATTAGTGCTTCAAAGGTGTTTTCAGTGTTGGAGGACCCACTTATCTGTATTTGTCTGCCATGCCCTGATTTGTGAGTGACCCTTTTAAAAAATTCAACAAATAATATAAAATAAAGATTTTTTTAGGATCAACAGTGCAGTCTTTTCAGCATCTCTAGGAAAAATCTTTTATTGCACTATATTAAATATTAAAATTCTTGACAATAACAAACTATTCTCATGTCCTCGCTTTTTTAGCCATTAAAGGACTCTGAGTTTTCTTTACCTTTTCAAATGCAAAGATATGAACAATATTACAAAAAATCATATTCTGTGCCTTTTGTTAACACTTCTGCCATCAATAGGTATGGAATAAAAATGGCCAACAGATTACGTGAGAACAATGTAATCATAAGCTTCTTGTTTTAAATGTTTCCTTGTAGTAATCCTTTTGAATGGCTGCCTTGCCAATAAATAATTTAAAATATAGAAACTTGGCATCTTCTGCCCAGACAGTAAGTACAGAGAAACTTGAGCTTCTTCTGTCTCATGATTGTGGTGCCCTTGGTTACAGAGCGGATGGAACATCTGAGGTCTTGAGATGGTGAATTGCATTCATTTCCCACTGTCTCAGTACAGCCATTGTCCTGAGAAGTTTTGAGCGTTAGTCAATGGGCATAACTGTATTGCTATAGGTAGAAATTCAAATCACCATCTGTGTAAAGAAATGAGGTGGTCTCAGACTCTTTCCTCCTTTTATCCATAAGTGGAAACCCTTGTGGTTTGTGTAGGTCACAGTAGTTTTGTATCAGAATTTTTTTACATCTTGAAGACTCTCCAAAGCATTTTATGATGGGGTCTGACTTAAATCTAAACTATGATATCCAGGTGGTTGCTACGGTGGAAGGATTTGTGAGTCTTTAATGAGAACTGCAAATACCTGAGCACTTTAAAAACCCTTCCTGAGTGGATTCCCACAGAAGTTCCTCAGAAGAAAATTCAGGATAGGAATTTGAAGGAAAACTAAATCATGAAAATCCAGCTTTTGTCTCAGATGTATGACTGGTTTGGGCAAGAGTAATTTTTGAGTTTCCCTTCTTTGTGTGACTGGTAAAATAGGCATATTTCAGCGTCTTTTTTTTTTTTTTATTATTGATAAAGCTGTTAGATATCTGAAACTTCAGAGACAATGCTGCTTTTCTATTTACTCTTAGAGGCCTTGGTTGACTCAGAAACTTTGCACATAAAAAGAAAATGAACAAGTTTGTGAAACAATTTCTATGAAGGTGGAAGTAGATTTGAAGACAAAAAGTTTTCAGTTTCTCTCTTGTTGTAAGGCATTAAATTATTTATATCTGATCTAAAAATCAGAATATTTCCAAATTGCCACTTCCTCTCTTTTCTTCTCAGTTCAAGGTACGTGCTTGCATCCTAGTAAAGCAGAAACTTGTGCTGGGATACAATTAATTGGGAGAGGATTGGGCTGATGTTAGGTGGACTTGAGCAGTTCAGTGAACTTTCAGCTCCTTCCCTCTGTGCTATAAGCAGTAGTAGCAGAGGCAGGAGTGCATTTATCTGGAAGTACCTAGTGTCCCCCACTTTGCACTGAAAGGTCTAAATTGCAGGGAATTAGCAGCTTTTCCTCTTTGGGCTGTATGCCTGGAGTCTGGGATTGACTTGGCTTCTGAGCTCAGAGAGCAATTTATCCTTCTCTGCCTGCATTTTGATTTAGAAAATTCTGAATTATATTTAGAAAATTCATTTTAGAATGCAGTATAATGGCAACTTTAAAAATTAGCATGAATTTATACCTACGTTGATCTTACTAAGCTCATTCCAGTGCCCTGGCAATGAGATTAAGATTTACCTATATTTTTCTTGTTGCAATTCACTCCTTTTGAGAGTGCTAAAGTATCACACAGTGACTCAATGAATGGAAAAGAGAAGTGTAGAAAAATTGATGTACCAATGCTTTTCTCTTTCTCTTGTGAGGGAAAGAAATGATCCATTTTATGGAAAAGTAAGCTTGTGGTGGAGCCCATAATATGAGCCAGGATCACTGTCTCATTGCAAAAAAGGCAAAACGTGCAAGGTGTATCATGGCCAGTAGATCAAGGCAAATTATTACTGTCCTTGTTATTATTACTGTTAATTGGGCTTACAACATGGAGAAGAGAATCCTAAGGGGCAATTGAAGCATATCTACAGAGATATCAAGGTTACCCCCTTGGCAGTAGCAGGTGGTGTAACAAAGGGCTCTTGCAAAAACTTTTCCCTGTGAGAGTAGGATGTGGTAGTGCAGTTTCGAGACATCTAGGTTTTCAACATCAGGCTAGATGAACCCATAAGCAGCCAGATCTAGAGCTGGTTACAATGGTGTTTGAACAACCTCTGAAGAGGTTGACATAGCAACATTTAGAAATCCTTTCCTCCCAACACTTCTTAAGCATGTGAGATTAAGCTTGAAAAGTTCCAACTAACTGTGGGGAAAGCCGTCTGGCAGGGTTTTGGATCCCCTACTATTACAGATTTCACATGGTTAAAGCACAGGTCTCACTGCTTGCATTAAAACTGTGAGCATTTAGCATTTCTGAGAATCATGGTTAGATCAGCAGAGGATGACTCTGGAAGTATACACCTGGATCAACAGGATGTCTGTGGAAGTAGAACTTGTAGCTTAATGCAGAGCAAAAAAAGAGGTCTGAAATAAAACTTCACAGGAGACCTGAATTCCAGGATTTTTAGTGATTTTTTACTGCATTATTATTTCCCTTGTTTGATTCCAATTTCTCATCCGTTATTTAAACCAGTCATAAAAAACATGACTAGGAACAGTATAGATGAACTTCAGGCTTTTACAGAGATAGACCCTTTAATGACAGTCTCTGCAACACCAAGTTAACTGTAGTGAAGCCAAGTCAAGCAGGGCAAATTACTGAGAAAGGAGAACAAGCAAAAAAAGAAAACTGGGACTATTTCTTAGCTGTTTCTTGGAGGAAAAGAATGACATTTAATAGACCTTTTTGTGTTTTACAGAGAATATGTCCTGGGCAGAATAGCTCCAGTTGTTCAGGCACAGGCTTAAGAAGGAAAATGTGGTTTGGCCCTGCAGTTGAGAAGCTGCAAGACTAACATTCTTAGGAATATTTGCTCTGTTGATTCTTTCTCCATTTCTTTGAGGCAGATGTAACAGAGAAAACCTTCAGGACACTGTTCTCAGAAATACCTCCAAAGGCTTCAGGTCAGCTCCTAGCTATCAGAGGAAAGGATGGTTGCAGATGACTCCTTTTCCTTTCACTTGTTGCATCTTCTCCCCTCCATCGCTTACCCTAACCCTGGCAGCAGGCGCTGCTCTGCTGTTATTGTCACAGCAGAACAAGTCCATTTGACTACATCTGCTGCTACTGCCTTTCTCTGCCTTCTTGCTGCCTCAAGCACTCGTCTGAACCTGTGCAGAGCTATTTAATCTCTCTAAGGCAACACAACAACTCACCAGGCAAGAAAAAAAAATAGGGAAACATTTCAAATCAGGGCCGGGTGGTCACTCAGAAGGACAGGCAGGATGCAGCCAGCTGAATTGCATTTCCTTGACACAAAACTGTCTGCACAACTCTGCCCCATTGTCACTTTGTGCTCATCACTCCTGAAATGCAATTGTACAATCATATTATTTTTCTATTTCCAGTGAAGTGAAGAATCAATGTATATTCTGGCACCTATGTCATGTCAGTCTTGGAAAATGTTTCACCATCATATTGCTTGAGAGTAGAGTACTGCTTGAACAGTAGAGTTCAATGTACTAAAATTAGGAAAGGACCATAGATCATCTTTATAGCTTCATAACTAGTCTCATAAAAAGAATTATGGAAGATGCTTGTGTAGGAGGTTTCTGCAAGCCTCATACAGTGCTGCTCTTGAAAAATCCCAGGCTGGCTGGCTGCTCCTTGAACATGTTGTTCAGTTGTTTCAAGTTTTGTATTGTGATCTGGCAGCATCGGTGTTGGAAGGATCAGAAAAAGGAGCTTGGACTGCTCCTCTCTCAGCTTCTCAGCTTCAGCTGTAATACTGATATGATCCTACGTACTGACAAAAATTGTGACTTTCACAAAGAAATCAAAAGCATGAGTGCAATAAGTTGCAATTCTAGAGATTCAAATTCCTTCCTCTACTTTGGACTTTGGGCAAGTTTGCTACCCAGTGCTACCAGTAGTAGTTTCCTGTTTACATCTCCCAACACTGCATCAATCAGGTTGTCCATGTTTTGTCAGAATATTTTCTACATTTCTCTATTGCTGATGTGTTCGAACCTTTATGCCTCTGTTCTCTGGCAGTCAATTTTAATTGCTCATTTTAAATCCACCCACTGAGAGTGCTCAGAGTACCGTCCTGACACACTCCTTATATACAGATCAGTCCAAAAGGGAACTTTACCATAGGAGAGTAGCCATGAATCTCCAAAAATGACACCTTTCAGTTAAGAGATCATTAAAACAGAGTAT
>JAWWMO010000083.1:113003341-113022268 GCA_035047845.1 Dendrocincla fuliginosa | reverse complement strand
GAACTTTACCATAGGAGAGTAGCCATGAATCTCCAAAAATGACACCTTTCAGTTAAGAGATCATTAAAACAGAGTATCCCAGATATGTTAATTTCTGATTAAGCCATACAAACATGTCTACTATAATTTCTCAATCTCATTTCCCACCACATGGTAATAAAAATCAAGCTCTTGTCCTTGCCTTTCAGATCCATCAATGATTTCCTTAGCCAGGGATGACATCTGCCTCACTTGTTACAATGACAATGCAAACATGACCCGTCCTGGTCTGACTGGTCCATTCTGGGTTCTCAGGTCTGGGTTCCTGTTCAGAACTGTGTCCACATTGGGGTTTAAGTAAGAAATGAAAATTGTGAGCAATAGCAGCTGAAACAACACATCTGAGCCTAGCATAGGTAAGAAAAGAAAAAAAAAATAAAAAAGCCCACCCAAACCCCCCCAAAAAAACCCTGATGGAGCTTAATTTTTAATTATGTACTTGCTTTATTAAATCCTAAATTTAATGTATGTTTCTAGAGATATTGTAATAATTAAGTTTAAGCTATAGGCATAGGCATTGTCTGGAGATATAAAATGCTTTCAGATTAGTAAGAGAAATTTGATTTAATAAATTATGAGAATTTGCCCCTACAAAAAATGTTGCAGAGTCAGAGCCAGAAAAGAGAAATGGAATTAAATTATCATTTTTGCAGGTAAAAGAAAGAAATAGAGGTTATACAAATGCATAATTTATTTACCTAAAGTTCAACGCTGTCTTCTAGCAACAACATAAAATAAGAAGACAGTGGTTATCAATGTGTTTGTTTGTAGTCTTGCATAATTACAGTATTTTTAGTCATCAGGTTTTACTCTACCTTCTGTCTGTGTGTTGCTGGAGTTTTTCTTATAGAGAAGATCTGGTTGTTGGAAAGATTTAACTGTGACTCTCTGCCCCTGGAATCCTTTGACTTGTAATCCTGGGATCTAGTTTCCTTATATGAAAAGGAAATTGCACACCTGGATGGACCTCCTATTAAACACTTCAGCACATGCCCTGGGAAGGATCATTGGGGCTGCCTCGTCTTTTATTGCTTATAACTTTGGCACAGAGCTAAGCTGAGGAGCGTATCTGCTGCACCAGGACAGGGAGCCCTGAGTGGCTGTCCCACCACACGGGTCCAACTGTCCCATCATGCCAGCACAGCAACATGTTACAGTGGGATGTCACACAGATCTACTCGACGGCTCTGCAGCAGTGCCACGCATGTACAGCAATGCACAAATCAACAAGGCCCCAGTGGGAGTGATGCTCTTTCAGACCTACATGTGCCCAGGTGCAAGATGGGGGCTGCTGAAGACCCCCATGCTCAGGGTAAGGCCTCCTCCACACTGTTCTTTTTCCACACAGCTCTGAGCCTGAAATCTAGAAGTACAGTAACAGGAAGATTTTTAAAAGCATGGTGACAAAAATAGTTTTGAAACAAGTGGAAGATGGGAATAAAAATGAATGACTTTAATGAAAGGATGAACACCACTGAAACTTTTCCTGATAGTTATTCCTAATTTCCTTTTTTTTCCTCATTCAAATTCTTCAATTAGCAGAAGTATAAAGCCCCTCCATGCCTTGCTACGTTGCTGAATGACTGGTGAGCTTCCAAACTCTGCCACAGGGAGGGAGCAGAGCATCGTTATAAAACCATACTGGTGCAAGCAGGGGCTCCAGCTTCCTGATGGAGTTAAAGCCTTGTTAGTAAAACCTGAAATTTTGGACCTTTTCCTTCTCCAACTTTTATTTTTCTTTCTTTTTCTTTTCTCTCTCTTTATTTTTTTTTCCTTTAATTTAGAGAAAAAAAGTAAGGTGTTTGTTCTTCTGTATTGTAAGTCTTAAATTTTGCAGTGTTCCTCCCTCCTTAGTATTTGTTATGAATGATGACAAACTACCTAAAAACAGGACACGCACGTGTTGGTTCCATTTTTTGACTGTAATATACTGTTTGGCTTCAGAAAAACTTGCCTGGCCTTGGGCTGGAGTGTCAGGATTGTGGCTTAAAATGAAAACAATTATTTTAGAAGGTTAATTTATAAGAGGTGTCTTTTCACTGAAATGGCTGACGAGGAATGCAGAAGTTTAAAGTCAATGGAACAGAGGCATCATTAATGTGTCTATCACACAGACAGGCTGACAATTGTGACTTGATTATTCCATGATGGTTTTTATAGTCAGACCTTTGAGTGAGTTTTTTCTAGAACAGTCATCTATAGAGATGAACATGACCCAGCTCTCTCCATGCAGAGCTTCATATAAAGAAATCTTTGAGATACTGGAGGAACCTGAAAGTTCTTATAGTTTGGGTGATGTGCAAAGGGGATTTAACAGTGGCAGGTACTGGCTATGTGCAAGCTTGTTGCTTTTCCTTTCTAATGTTTATGTGCTTGCTTCAGAGATATTGAAAGTCATCAGGGATGCTAACAATCTGGAAGGTTGCCAAGTGCTTGCATGGTGCTCTTTGCCTTTTGCAAAGAGCAGATTACAGATACATATATGGCAAGAGGGGTGAATAGAAAAGATACAAATTGCGTAAGTTATTTCAAGCAGTCTCTGCCAGGAAGCAGTTGGATTTGGAAATTAAGTCCTACTGATGCCATCAGATTTAATATTATTTTTCTTTTAGAATTACATGTGTATCGACTCAGAAAGCTAATAATAGCCCCACTGCCTCTGTAGGATCAGTTGTGTGCTTTTGGATATAACACAATCCATGCTGCAGCCCAAAGAAAATCTCATGTGGAAAACTGTCCCCACTGAAGTAAATGGAAGGTATTGGGTTTTGCACAGATGTTAACATGGCAGGATACTGTCTTCTGATTCAAGCATGCTGCTGAGAGCTTTGCTAATAGGCATCAGAAGCTTTCTCTGAAACTTCTGTTTTATAATTTGCTGTCTGGTGAAGGCTAATGAGAAAAGTCCAAATGTTAATCTGGGTAGGGCATTATTTACTTTGTTTCTTCTTCCTGACTGGTATTGAGTTGTGGAGGGTTTTGAGAATACAAGGAGAAAGAAATTCATCTTAACAGAAAGAAAGGAGTTAGAACACAGCATCTGCAATTGTGAGACAGCAGATGAACTGTGCTCCAGCCTTCAAGCCTCCCAGGACTGCACCGCCCAGGGGGTTGATTTGAGCTGCATTTTTTTCCCAGCCAGGATACAAGACAGGGTCTGATGGCAGATCTGAACAGCTGGTCAGGATTAAGGTTTTCCATCTCAGATGCAAGAAGCAGGATCTGTTCCTGTAATCTCAAGGATATCTTAAAAGTGAAATGTCCCTGTAGCATTCAGTGAAAACCTGTTGGCATCTTAGTTGCTGACCTTTAGGCCTCAGGGATTTATGTTAACCTTTTTTGTTTCCTCTACCTGTCTCTCTTTCCACTAGTGTCATGAATACATTTGAACCATGTTCACACCTTTCTCAAGGGGATTTCCCAGGACAACGGGTATTTCTGTGGCAGTCTGCACTATTGCACTGATGCTGCAGCAGCCTTCAGGTGTGGAAATTGCTCATCTGTGGCAACAAAGAGTTCCACAAAAATGAGTTTCCCTGCCAGGCACCATCTCCTTGTACAGGAAGAGCACTGGGACTTGTGCCACTTGCGTGCTTGCGTGCATACCCACACCTGCACCCTGGCAAGCCCAGATTGCCTCTGCCAGCTCTCTAGTTCCTTCCAGGAATTTCAGGGAGTCCATTTTATTCCCCATGTAACCTTGTAAATGAACCAGACTGAATTGTCTTTACAGCCTGACTACTGTCGACAGCTGAATATGCCCATACTCCCATAATTCAGAAAAATTCTGCAGAATAAATCTGCCTGCTAAAAGAGAAAAGGAAAAACCTTTATCATCCATATTCTCTAGAAGAGAATCACAGAAACCTTTGTGCTGAGAGATATGCCCTATTCAGCCAGAGAAACTTACAAGCTTATAGGTTGAAAGCTATTTATTTCCTAGAGGAGATGAATTAAGACAAGGAATCTCCATCCCAAAACTTCTTTTCCTTTGCTTGAGTACAGAGGAAAACTTCTGAAAATATTTGCTGTAAGAAAAGAGACACATCTAAACATCTAATAACAAAATGCTAAATACTTTCAAAACGACTGTTTACAACTGAAAGACAATCACAGGCTTCTGTAGAGATCAACACCCACTTTCTTATTTATTTAGAAGTCTAATAATTGTAGCAATATATCAGATGTACGGTCGATCTAGAAACCCACCTATGACTATCAGTTCCCTGTTTTAGCACCAGGCTCAAATGACAGGGGAGATATTATAAGGTTTCTCTCATTCTCCCTGGCTTCTTTTATAGACATATATCCTGAATAAAACCTGGAACTTACATTATAATTGCAAGATTGGAGATCAGTCTTCTGCAGAAAGAAAGTCCTGTCTCATTATCACCCTGCAACCCATCCTTGCTGTAACCTCTTTTATTATGGTTTCGTTCAACTGGTGCCCACTTTCGTGTGTGTAAGGGTGTATGCCTTCATGGCACAGGCAGCTTTTTACTTTCATTCCCTTTCTTTGACAATTTTCAAGATGCCGTGAGTGCTCCCCTTGGATGATTTTCCTCTCTCCTTATTTGCTGTGGAATCAGAGATGTATTAGTGGGTTTGGGAATAATATTTTGGGTTTGTGATGTCATCCTCTTTCTTGCAACTTGACCAACCTCTCATCTTTTTCTTTAATTAGGGAAGATTACTCTGCTGATGCAATTGTCCACTCAGCTGGAATGAGGCCAATCTCTCATAATTCAGCTTTCCTTGATTGCTTCCTGCCCAAACTCTTAACATAGAAGTTTGCAAGAATTTGAAAAGTGATTACAAAATCCCACAAACCTTCAGAAATAAAAAATCTGTTTCCTTTCCACTCAGAAAACAGTGAAGATTATTTTAATTCAGTTACAGCGTGGGAAAGTTTGTGCTTTGGGGGTTGTTGGGTGGTAGATTGTTGCTGTTTAAAAAGGAGAACTTTTATTCAATAGTGCTAATCTCTTCACTACTTTAGTCAGACTTTTGAATTTTTCTTTATGTAGGGAAGCTGTTAGCAGGACCCTTGTGTAAAAAGATAAAGTAAAATCAACTCCTTTTACAGTACTGGAACTCTCGTGCACTTCCTAAAGTAAAATTTCTATTCCTTTGGCAGCACAGATTTTGGTTTAATGTTAAGCAAAACCTGTCTATTAATCATGCTATTTCCCAGAAGGATAAATGTGCTCTCTATCTGTAAAAATAACCCTTTTCTCTTTTCCACATTTACAGAGGAAAACCCTTGGACTCCGAAAGGGAAGACAGTGCAGTGAATTGTGAATTGAAAGTTTAGGACACGAAACCGAGAGCACTCTTCAGAGCTACCTCCCTTAATATGCAGTTATCTCCCCACAGCTATTTCTTAAGCAGTGGTATAAGCAAAACCAGTGTTTGAGAGAACATGTTTATCTGCCCACTGTGCCACACACTGTTTCACATATAGCATTTCAGCTGGTAATGTTCATTTCTCTGCCACTTGGAGTCACCAATTAAGAACAGCACTGGGAGAGAAAAAAGGGTATATTAAATAAAATACCACATATTTTAATTTTTTTGAAAAATGTTACAATTTTGTCTCTGCCATTTTCATTGCTGCTATGAATTTTCAGTGAGAACTAGCAGTGTTTATTTTTTAGACCTTGGCTCTCACCTTTTGCTTGGCTGTGAGGATTTTGGCATCAGCTCCAGGTCCGTGAGTGTCAAAGTTTTTACTGGAGGAGTCCCAGAGTTGTGTAACTGCCTGTTCCTTGCAATTTAGCTCTGCTTCACACCCCCCACCCCCCATTCTTTTACGAACATTTCAATTTCTTAGGTATTGCTCTTTTTGATTTGCTTATCTTCCTGTATTTTGTGGTATTTTTAAAAGAGGAAAAACTATAAGGTTTTGTGGGGGGTTTCTGGTGCAGCATTCAGCATTGTTGGCAAGCGGTCTTTTATACTCTTGGTGGAAAGTAACTTATGAACTGAAAAGTATTTTGTGATATTCAAGGAAGACAGGCAACACATCAGTGAAGTTTCTCTGATAAGACTGACCATTAAGCAATGCAAAAGATCAAACTGATTAATTCAGAAAAGAACAGGCCAAGAAAAAATGCTGCTAATGTAATGCCCCTTGTGCCTGCCATCAGCATGAAGAACTGAGGAAGGGCTCTGCCCTGCGTGCTCATTCCAGGCTGTGCATCAGGACTGCCCCAAAGCGTTTTCTGTTGACCTCCAAGGGTGTAGGGCCCTTGTCCAGTTGTGTAGGATTTCTAAGAAAACAGGGTAGAAATGTTTCTCCTTATCCCTCCTGCAAAACCTGAGCCTGCTCTTTAGGGGCAGACTTTAAGGGATCTTCACAAAGTGACCTGCAGGTGGATAGATGATGCTACAGGGCTGGAGAAAGTTCTACTCCCTCCATGCTCCAGCCTCAGTGCCTAGAAGCAGATTCCATCTTTCCTTGGGAGACCACTGCTGTATAAGTTACAGAACATTATTATTATTATTATTATTACTAATACCAATATTTTATTATTGTTATTTTTCTCTCTGAGGCAACAACAGGATTTGGGAAGTATTTCAAACAGATATTTGAAATCTTGCTCTTTAAATATTCACCAGTATTGTCATTTGCCTGGAAGCATCAATGCAAAAAAGTTTCCATGGTAACGGTATGTGATTCTGTCATGGCTTTAACCTCTCTAATCCCAGGGGTGGAAGATTGAACCAGAGTCTTCAACTCTGGCAATTATACTTTTAGTGGTGGTTTTCAGCCCAGAGTGGAACGTGTGGTGGAAAGAGGTGATACAGGTACATTAGTAATATAAGCTCTCCCTTGAAGCCTCATTAAGAGCACCACCCTCTTCTACCAGAAATAGTAAAGGAGCCACATTACTTAGGTTAGGAAGTCGTTTGGGAAAAAAACAAACTTAATCCCCTCAAATAAAATCGGCTTTTTTTCCCCAACCTGAGCCACTGCAATTACTCGTCATCTTGATTAACTACTGATTAATTGCTCTCAGTTAACATTAAGAAAGAACATTTGCATCCTCTCATTACTCAGTTCTATTTTGATCTGGAGCTTTAAAGAAAGTTTCTGTTTAAGTCCACAGTACTTTGAATATTTATTATAAGGCACTATGTCCAATACAATAGAGACTCATAGTCTAATTCTGCTCTTTAGCAAGCATGTATGAAACCAGAAAGCAGGAAAAACTCAGTCCGAAGCTAAATGTGTCAGTATCAGACTCCATGTCTGATGCAAGAGGCATAGTGGTTTTGGTTTTAATAACTGTGAGGTAATTCAATGTGCTATTAGACCTGCCACTGTTATTTTCTATAGAAATCATGAAAGGAAACAAGGTAAAAAATGGGCAAGCATAGAATTTCATTGTTAATTTGTAAGTATCTTGTCTACAATACACATGCAGTTTAAGTTACTCAAAGTAAAAACTTCAGTAAGAGGAAGAAAATCTTATTCCTTTTAAAACCAGTGTGTTCAAACAAAAGACGGTCTTGAAAAAAAAAAAAAGGAAAAAAAAAGGCATGTCACTAAATAACATAAGTAAAAAAAATCCATTAATTGCAAAGCCAAAACAGGCATTTGGAAATTACACTTGTTTCAATCTCAGTAGCACTTGCAAACAATGTTCTGTACTCTCTGGCTAATATTGGAAACTCTGAGTGGCTTACTATTTTTTTCCTCTGAAAGCATAGAAAATACATATCCTCTGAGCTGAAAAGAGCTAATCATACTATGTTTATTCAGTCCTGAATGAAAGAACAGCTCAGAAGTGTGAAAAGATGCATATCTCAAAACAGTGAGGGGGAAAAAAGGGAAGTTTCAAGTGGACCACAGTCTTTTTGTTCTTTCTACGTCACCGATGGTTTATTAGCTCAATAGTTTTGATAATTTAAGTACTACAACAAATGTCTTACGCTTTTGCACAGACTCTTCTATGGAACTGATATTATTTTGTACCCAATTATTCCCAGACTTCTTGCAGTAAAGTGCCATGGCAGGAAATATGTATTAAGAGGTGCTGGAAAAAGAATTGCTGGGGCCCAGACACAAAAGGTTTCACAGAGCATGGAGACCACAGGTAAAGTGCTTTGATTACAAAAGATGACAAAGATAAAGTAGACCAAAGCAGGTTAATTTTAGCTGAAGAAACACAGAACAATTTATGATCCCAGCTCATTCAGGTCTAGTAGAGACTTTAGGAATAATCAGATCTGAATGAAATCTTGATTCATAGATGGTCTGAAGAATTGCTTGGACTTGAAGGTTGAGCTTAGGCTAATAGCATTTCTCTTGCATTATCTTTAGTGGTATGACAACCCTGCCTCATCAGTCTGCCATGTTTTCCTGGGTGAAATCATTCAGCTTTTCACAGGATCAGTGTCCTCAGGGGACAAGGCTTTTGTTCTGTACCAACAAGGCCTATCCCCATGCATACCTATGTGCACATATATACGTACACACACACATACACACACAAACACACACAAACACACATGCACATATATAACCCTAAATGTGAAGATACACAAATTAGGAAATTAAATGTAGGATGTTGCTATTTATGGATCTCTCTGATAGAATTATACGAGTATATGCCTTATGAAATATATGCTTTGAGTCCTGGACATCTAAACGTGTTTGACTAACCACACAAGTGCTGCACAAATTATTTAAACATGCACAGAATACACAGGACATAGTGGGCCCACACTGGGGATATTGCTCTTGATTTCTTAATATTCTGAGCTTAGTCAGGGATTCCACCTCAGTGATACTACAGGATGCTCAGGAATCCCAAATATATCTTGAAAGTTCCCATTCTCCCCAGACAAAAAAAAAAAAAAAATACTGTATCCAAGGAAAGCTCACTCAACTGGTGGCCCTAATACAAAGGCACTTTTTAGCTGCCATCATGTTACCGTATGGCACAGAAAGGTCTCTCCTGACCCCCTGGTCATCTGGCATATTTCTGAAGTGTCAGGACTGCCTCCTGTGGCTTCACAACACCCACCTTCTGGGTATGGCTGGAGTTGTTTTGCATCCCACCATCTTAAATACCAGAGCTATTACTGCACTGAGCTACAGTCCTCTCTGAATCTTGCCAAAGTAAATACTCCGTGGTACTTTGTAGGCGTCCTGGAGCTGGGAGTATTCCTATGGATGCATGTCTTCATAACATTTCTTAGAAGTACCATAATTCTCATCGTTTGGGAACTGGAAAATAAAGTACTGCCCTTTCCTATTATTTCAAGAAGCGGATTTTGAAGCTCTACAATCAGAAAGATGCAGAACTAAAATCTAAAAATTTTTTGATCTTATTTTGCATTAAGTGAATGCATATCATTTGGACACTGAATGCATGAATTTTCTTGGAGTGCTGATTTGTTATATTTCCTACAAAAGTTTCCATGGGCAGTAGCAAATAAATACTGATGCAATGCATGTTATGATGTCTTTTTATGATCAAAGATTAAAGGTCCTAGAGCAACAATCATGATGATATCCACCGAATAGAAATTTTCTGGAAATAACCTCTCCTGTGAGGAAAAGCTTAAAGAGTTGGGATTATTCATCCTGGAGAAGAGAAGAAGACCTTATTGCAGCCTTTCAGTACTTAGAGGGAGCCCACAAAAAAGCTGGAGACAGACTGCTTACAGTCAGATAGTGATAGGACGAGGGAGAATGGTTTTAAACTAAAAGAGCGGATATTTAAGTTAGATATTAGGAAGAAATTCTTTACTC
Source organism: Dendrocincla fuliginosa (assembly GCA_035047845.1). Lineage (NCBI taxonomy): Eukaryota > Metazoa > Chordata > Aves > Passeriformes > Dendrocolaptidae > Dendrocincla > Dendrocincla fuliginosa. Next base: position 113,012,463 of record JAWWMO010000083.1, on the reverse strand, counting down.
AGAGGCTAGTGAAGAACTGGAACAGGTTCCCCAGGGAAGTTTTCAGTGCTTCTTCTCTGGAAGTGTTCAAGGCCATATCAAATGGGGCTTTGAGCAACCTGATCTAGTGGATGGTGTCCCTGCCCATGGCAGGGGGATTGGAACTAGAGGATCTTTAAGGTTTCTTCCAACTCAACCCCCATCATATGATTCTAAAATTCTTGGAAAGTTACCACGCTCCTTCACGTGTTGCACAGGTCCTGTAAGCTGTTTTCTTTCTGGTTTGTTTTGCTTTTCCCATGCTCCAGAAGTAATTTTGAAAATGAAAGAGATTTCAGCCTGCTGTAATAAGGAATAATCCTGGCAGGTTTTAATGACTTGTCTTATTTTTCCTTCTGATTATGTATCCTTGCACAAACAATCTTAAAATATGATTAGTTAAGAACAACAATCTTATTAGTCTTTATAAGTGACATTTCATGTTTCTATTCTTTGTCACTGATTTTATTAAACCTTTGTGACGCATCATGAGTAGTAGTGAGCCCTCTAACTAAAAGAGGCTGGGAAAGTGGTTCTCGTGCTGTCCTGCATTTATACTATCTTTATAATGGTAAAAAGCATAATAAGGAGAGAAAACATAATTTGAAAAAAAATCTGGAAGGCTAGGGAAGGATAAGGGCATCTGTTTGCTGTCCAGCCTACTCCTGCAGTGAAATCCTGCCACTAAATTCAGTGACCTTCTGCATGGGCTGATTTTCAGGCCCACTTTGATCACCAATAGAAGCACTGTTGGAAAGAAATATTTGCATGACCGATGGTGATCGAGGATAAGGGAAGATTCAGATATTGTATTAAGCTTCCCTAAATTATGCTGTAAATCACTCTGGTCAATACCAGGAACAAGCAAATAAATTTTTAATCCCCATTCCCTTCCTTTTTCCCCAACTGGATTTTCCAACAATAAATTGTCTCGGGACTGGACTCTGTGCACTCAAACCTGGAAAATTGTGCACTTTAAGTCCACCATGTCAGATCAGTGCCTGTCTCTGCAGTGAGGGACACAGGAGGAGCTGGCAATTTTTCTCAAAATTGTGGCATTATTTTGTAAACAAGCTTTATCCTTTCCTTTTGATAGACAGTTGTCAAAGTATAATGGAATGTTTATGAGCATTGTTTTAAAGTTTAAGTAGATTTTTTGAATTATTTAATTTCAGAGCAGATTTTGATGGGTTCTTTTTTTGGAGGTTTGCAGTTTCTGTCACCTATGTTTATAGCTTACATGCAAATTCAAGTGATATGAATACTCTGTACTACAGTGAAAATTGCAACCATTTCTGTGTGAACATGGGATATATTTTCAAAGAAACAGACAGAAGATTGACATGGCAAGCAGAAGTAAATAAAAGTTTTGAGCTCAACGTTGACAGTAAAGCCACTTGCTTTACTCTTCATTGTTCTGTTGTAGAAATACAGAATATGCTAAAAAATGAAGTTTGCTGTAATTTTGAAAGTATCAGTCAAGGGACCAGAGTAAACAAGGAATGTCTTTCTCTGTTCTTGATCTGTTTTTCTGTTTACATCAAGAGGTTGGTGTATCTTTAGAGAAGCAGGATGCAGTAGAAAATCCATATATAATCTCCAAATCATTACAATATTGTATTATAGTCGGTAGCTTCAAAAGGTTGCTCAGTCCAAAGTGGGTTCTTGCATCCTGGTTGCACTCCCAGCAGAAAATTTATCTGCATAGGCACTTGCTTCTCATGAAAAATGTATGATCTGTATTGTGAGAATAAATGAAGAGAAGCGAAGCAAAGCAGTTCCATTTTCAGCTAGCTGCTTTCTGTCAGGACAGAATTTCAGCTCTCAATTGTCCTTCAGTTTCTGTCAGTGATATCATTCATATTTTTTCAAACATCCTAAGCTTCACTGTACAGATTCAACCTATTTCAGATGAACATGATAGGGGCCTTGCACACAAAAGTTCTGCTAAAGTCAACATGACTTTGTGCAACTAAGGAAGCAGTACTGAGTGATGCTATTGGATCTATTTGAATATAGTGTAGAATAACCTGGGCCTGGTAATGGGGTACCTTATTCAACCTGCCCACACAGCCCCTCTCTGAGAGCTGTCACCTTAACACTGTCATGGCTCAACAGAAGATTTATCAGCTCCAGAGCTGTTCAGTGTCACAGTCAGTGAAACAAACCAAACCAAATCTATTGCCAGTTTACATTATAACCTTCTACAGGAACAGCTGTATGGTGTAACCAGCCATCCCAAAGGAGAAGTAAAAATTGTGGACATGAATCATTTCTGCCTTACAGCTTCCACATGTGAGCCCAGATTCACAGATGCTATTAGGAGATAAGTAAGGGCTTAAAGCTTGTGCACAAGAAAACAATATCTGACTACAGGATAATTTTACATCCAATTTGCTTATTTTCTTCTTTTTATCTAGAATAGGGCATGGGATTCTATCCAGCTCAGAATCATACTTCATTAAATTTCTCTTTATTTATTTTGTGGTAGTAACAAGAAGCTTGGAAAACTAGAGGTTAGATTTTGCAAGATACAATGCTCACAAACATTGTCAGCTAAGTTATTTTGCTTTGATCTCTCCAGGGCCAAGCTAATTTGGTCCCAGGGTGTTGCAGATGCACTGAAGCATTTCATTCCTAAGAGAGAAGTGGCAATATAATTTTTGATATAAAAACAGTGATTTTAAAAAGTTTGAGAGCAAATGCAACAGAGGTAACAAGATTCAATGGCAAGGTACACTTTATTTACTGCATAGAGGACAAGGTCAGATAAAATTATCAGGTAGAACTTCCCATTGAGTCAAAAGGTTCAGAAAGAACCACCTTGCATTCCAAACTGCTTCTCAGAGAGATTAGATGCAGCTGAACCCAAATTTAGTCCTAAGATTAGTTCATGGTTTATGTCTAAAGGATTATATGTTCATAATCAATCTTATCTATCCCTTAGCTAAGATTTCAAAGTTAAACATTCTATTAATAACTTACCAAGAATCTGTTGCTGCAAGGAATCACTCAGCCTGGAGGAGTAACCTTGAGAAGCATCTCTGTTCAAGGAGAGATACAGATGTACCACCTTCTTCTGTGCAGCAGTGTTCAATGAGCTCTGGACTGTTGTAGCAGGGTGTTCTGTCTAAGTGGGTGTGGAAGAGCTCAAACTTCACCTTACTTGCTCAGATTACCTGTGATGGAGGAGAAGGTCATGCTGCTTTTCATGTTAAAGGATGCTGAGTCCAGCCTAACTCAAGAATGCCAAAATTAAACACCACAAGAATGTAAAAAACATGTGTTTCCTGACAGCAACTGGCACTGGTGGGGATGAGAAATACATTTGTTTTCTGATAGAGGAACCAATAATTGATAGCACTGGTAACGTGTTTAAAGATGAATTATGTTCTGCTGAGCTAGCACAGCTATCCTAGTAATTTATGACTGACAGTCAATCACTTTACAAAAGCTCAGCCCCGTTTTTTATTGGTAAGGATTTCTAGCACAGTCCTTCTAGGAAAGTGTATCAAGATTCCTTCCTAGGGTGGGGACATTCCTCAAGGTTACTCATTGAGAATAAGCAAAAATATTTACCTCTAGTCATCTGTACGGGTGAGTAACATCGATCTCTATTTAACAATTATCAAACTAGATTTGAAACTATGGTTTTAATAAATAGTGCCCTTTAATAACACTGTCTATACTGTGTTAGTATAGAAGTCCTGAAGTCCTTCTAATAATTATCATTATTGTCATCAATCAAAATACAAAGTTTATTTTGCCTATATAAATATATTTCGTTTGCCATCCTTAACCCTGTGGAACAAAGTAGTATAAATGATTAACTACACCAATGTAATCCCTTAGACATAAACTGTTGTCCAAGTCTGAGACTAAGACTGGACCCTAGCATAGCGGGACTTCCTCCTTATGAAGGGATTTAGGAAGAAAGAAAGTCCTTTCTGAACCTTTTGATTCAATGGGAAGGTCTTCCTGATAAACTTTGTCCAAAGTTTTCATTCTGGCAGTCACAGCTGCCCACTATTTATGGATCAGATGATTGACTTATAGCCATATTTGCATACCAACTACAGAAGTTTGTTTCTTCCAAAGTTGACTTGAGTTAGACCTTGAGCAGCACTGTATCTGGGAAAGGTGAGCAGTGCATTGCTCAGATTAGCCCTTGGCTTCTGTGTTGTTATCTGTCTCTCATGGATCCACTGAGTCAGATGCAGCCATCATGACCAGAGGCATCCTTTCAAACCACCACTGGTGCTTATCACTTGAGCAGAGATGTGGGAGAAAAAAGGTCAGGTTGGGGGTGAAAGGAGCATGCTGTCACACAGGGAATAAGCATCTTACTGATCACTGTATTTTCAGGCTATCCACAGCTGTGGATACCATTTTTGAAATAAACCTGAAGTTTTACCACGTTCAAGAGCTTCATTTTGGCTTTTTATGTTGGTAGTTAACAGGGAAGTAACAATTCTTGCCTTCCTTAAATCAGCTGAAAAATCTGTGCTCCAGCTTTATGATATTCCCAACACAGGAGAAATTCTACAGTGGCAAAGGTAAATGATTGCCCATTCATTTTGCACCTTAACATACAAAGTGTTCCCTGTTAAAGTAGATGTTGGGTAATGGACATAAATATATATATCTGCATAAATCATAGGTGAACCTCCATCCATTTCTGTTGTTTTCCATGCTTGTGTTAAACACTTGTGGTTATGTGGATCAGACACTTGTCTGCGATCAGCTTGTGTCATTGTAAAGAAGGTGGTGTTTTTATGTTTTACAGCATGAACATACCCATGATACTAGGAGGCATTTTAATGTCCATACCCTGAAGCTGTGCCTCTGTGTTATAGGCAAAGACAATGTGTCAGGATGTGCCCAGGGACTGACAAGGAGGCACTCCAGCAGGTGCAGAGAGAGCCCTTTTGTCAGTAGGTTACTGATACGAGGTTAGATTTAAGGGTCAGTCAAGAACATTTTTTTACCTTCAGCCCACACAGTTATTTAGTTTAATAGATTGTATTGTTTGAAGGATAAACAGTTTCACAGGTCACATATTATGTTCACAGACCTGAACAGCTCTTAGCTTAAAGCAAATCCAGGCACCCCACCTCAATCTTTAACTGCTGTTCAAAGAATGGAGTGCCTCTTCATTTCTTCCTCCTTTCACATAAAAAGCAGACCATGAGATTTTTGGAGAATTACATCCTTCTGCCTTCAAAATGGGCCCCAAGACTTTGGGAATAGTTGCTTTGCATGCAATTTTCATAATGCACTCCTAGGAAATTATTTTGGTGCTATGTAGTAGGTTGTGCAGAAACCCTGTTTTTATTGACTGTCTTCATCATTTTCAAAACCTTTAGCATAAAAAGTTCAACATAACAAGATTCCCCTTAGTACGTTCAACAAATAGTTATTAAGAAAAAGTATCCTTCAAAAAGAAAATATTATCATCTTGTTTTAAAATCTCTCTGTAGTTCCTAAGCTAAATGTTCTTCACTGGGAGGAGAGAAACTAAAAGGGTGCTGAGTTATAGGACCTGCATTATGCAAGGTCTTCTGAGTGCTCTTCAGTTCCTAATCCTTTCAGCACCTGAGTAGTCATGGTTTTGACTATCATTTCTGCTTATTCATCCTACTTCATTTCCCTTTCCTCACTTAGTGTCTTGGAAGTAGTTAGATTTTTCATGTGGCTGCAGAAATGTGATCATCATTCTGCCACAAGATGTGTATAGAATTCTATCATTTGTATTACCAATCCTTACAAAGTTATTCAGTCTACTTTTTACATGGTTCATGAAATGCTAAAAATTCAAGAAAAATCTCCCAATGAAGCTCTAATGCTGCTTTAGCTGATACAGGAATTGCAAAGTAAATCCCTACTTATAGGCTTTATGTTTCATCCCCTAAATGTTATGTAAAAAATGCTGCCCATATAGTATAGAAAGAAATTTGTTTCTGTGAATTTTTTACCCAATGATGTTAGGTAAGTGTAGCAATTTTAGAAGTGTTTCTCTTGCTGATTTATATATTAAAATATATCACTCAAACAATATATTAAAATCAGGAATGTGGCATGAAGTTCTGTTATGACACAGAAACAGTCTAAATTTTTCCCTGAATATCTAATATCTCAGGATTTCTGTCTTGCTTCAGGCTGTAAGAAGGAGCAGCCCATTTGTCCAAAGGTATCAGTATGAGGCACATGTGTTAGACTTCTGCTCAGAAAATTTCACTCAAGATGAAATTGTCTAAATTGTTCAGAAACAAATTAAATTTTCAAAAATAAAAGCTGCTTCTGGACATTACCACACTGGGGTCTAGTGCAAGCTGTTCTGCATGCTTTTAATTTAAATTGTTAGGTAATTCAGTTTAGTTTTCTTGACTGTTTCAGTGGAAACAAAGCATTAATGGAATCACACTGATTTTCTTGCTTCGTAATTAAATAAAAAGGTAAAAATAACGAGGGAAACAGCTCTCTCTCATTTAGTCACTTATGAGATTAACGGAAAACAATGGAGAGTGGAGTCTCACAGATAAAAGTATCAATCTTACTATCTATTTTTTTTTTTTTTGTTGGTTTTGGGGTGGTTTTTTTGTTTTGTTTTTTGGGGTTGGTTGGTTGTGGGTTTTTTTGCAAAGCCTCCACTGACCACTTCACAAAATGTAGAATCCAACTCCAAGTGAGGCAGTCTGGCCCCCCCTGCAGCCCATGTAGGTCTATGGTGGAGCAGAGAATCAACTGCAACCCATGGAATACCCCACAGCAGAGCAAGTGGATGTGCCCGAAGGAGGCTGTGATTCTCTGTGAGGAGCCCATGATGGAGCAGGTTTGCTGGCAGGACTAGTAATCCTGTGTGACCCACACTGGAATAGTCTGTTTCCGAAGGACTGCACCCCAAGGAAGGGAATCAAGGTGGAGCAGCTGTTGAAGAACTGCAGCACATGGGAAGGACTCATGTTGGAGATGTTCATGGAGGGCTGGCTCCATGGGAGGCACCCCATGCTGGAGCAGGGGAAGACTGTGAGGAGTCCTCCCTCTGAGGAGGAAGGACTGGCAGCGACAATGGGTCCACAACTCCCCTTTCCCATCCCCCTGCACTGCTGAGGAGTGAAGGCAGAGAAAAAGGGGAATGAAGTTAAGCCTAGAAAGAAGGCGGGGGGGGGGAAGGTGTTTTATAATTTAATTTTTACTTCCCATTTTTCCTACTCTGATTTGATTGATAATAAATCAAATTACTTTCCCCAAGTCAAGTCTGTGTGGTCCATGGCAATAATTGCTGAGTGATCTCTGTCCTTACCTCGACCTGTGAACCTTTCATGAACCCAGAGTTCAGTCAGGGTCAACTCACCGCAGCATGCTGGGACATGGTGAGGTTTCAACTAAGCAATCAAAAAAAGGGAAAACAAAAATAAAGGCTTCTTGGTATAGTTGCAAAAGCAAATGAAAATCTTTGCAATGCACTATATTCTTCAGTGTGAACTCAGGAGTAATCCGGTCACTCACTGTGCTGGCAGCTCTTGGAAGGTGAAAATATGTGTTTTCACTGTGAATAGAAGAAAGTCATGAAGAGATCCATGAAAATATTTTCTTCTGAAGAATTTTGTCCATCTTATTATAAAGTCATAGAGATGAATTAAAATTCATTAGCCTTTGTTAGTATCTGCTCTTCAAATGAGAAAGTCAGAAGTATTCTCTCAGAAAGTCAGAAGTATTTTCTCCCACTTGTAACAAACAAGTGGGAGAAAATTTAATAAACTGTTCTTTATTCAATATCCAGAAATTTGGATACCTCTGGGCTAGAAATTCTTCTAGAAATAGTGCAGAGTAATTTCACTAACTCAGCTACTTTAGAGGTAAACGAAATTAGTAATTCTTAATGAAAATGTTTCAAACCATCAAAAAGGAGTTTTGTCAGGTTTTTATCAAAATGGGTTTTACCAAAATGGTTTTTATCTTTTATCTAGTTACACTATAACTATTATTTTAAAATAATATTTTTGTATAATGTTGGTGTGCAAGGAATGTGAGCTTCTCTGCACAAACTGCTTGAATGTTCTGTGGAACCATTATTACCTAGTTTGAAGGGCTATCTATGACATTTTAATTTAATGTAAGTTATATTTGTAAATAAATTTTAAGTTGAACAGCATATAGTCCGTGCTAATTTTTAGTAATAATATTACTTGTAATATTGCATAATATTACTTGCAACAAAAAATAGTAATAAAGCCCATTTGAGACAGTCTGTATTTACTCTGCAGCAAGGATTAATGATATTCAGGGTACTGACAAGGCATGTCATTCAGAACATTCACACGTTCTGGGAATTTTTTTATGTTTTGCTGAATATCGTATGTATGATATGTATGCATGATAATGCAAATGGGTGCGTTATTTGATACTATGTTATAATTGTACCATTCAGTATTCATTTGCCTGATCCATTAATGACACTTGAAACCAATTCTGAGGAAAATATCTGTACCTCTGGATAGGCAGTCTGCTGTTAGAAAGCATTTTAAAAAACATTTCAGAACTTTTTAAAAACATCCACTATATCTTCTGAGACTCAGTAAAGTGCCTCATGGCATAATACACAAATATAATAATCCTGTCTAAAAATTATTGGAAAATAATTTAATAATTTTGTTAAGATTTTGAAAAAAATATTTCATTCCCATGCAATGCAGGGAGAGCAAATAGGAAACCAAATATTTTTCCAGTGTTTACATTTCCATATGTGGTATCAGATTTTAACTTAGTCATAAGAATGTACAGAAAACAGAGCCAGTGGTTATCTAATTGAAAATAAAAATCATAGACTTTTCACTGCAAAATATTTAAATAATCCCAATTTTTAAAGATCAAACCAAATATTTATTTGTATTCTTTTTTTAGCTTTCATATAGCTTAAAACATTGTTTTAAAAAGACTAACTTATGTAATGAAAACTTTAAAATGAAATCTCAAAATGTTTGTGTCAGAAAAGAGATGTACTAACTTCTCTGATATTACTTTTGCTGCCGTAAGGAAAGGGAAAAAAAACTTTCCAAGACAACTTTATATGGGTAAAGCAGAGAAGAGTTCTTTTACTTATA
>JAWWMO010000083.1:112960704-112988170 GCA_035047845.1 Dendrocincla fuliginosa | reverse complement strand
GAAATAGACAATGCCTTCCAAATATATATATACATATATACTATGTGTTTGAGTTATGTAGAAAATGAAAAGTGGAAACATTTTCCTACCTTTGCAAGATCCTTCCTTTACGAGATAATAAATTTTTAAAGTCTTAAATAAGACATTCTGCAAGACTAATGAAAAAAATGCCATTTTATTTTGACTGAATGAAATATGTGACTGAATAGTGTATACTTATGTTCTTGAAGACAATTGCACAAAAAATTCAAGTTTTCAGGAACAGAAGATTGAATCTAGGACAGGAAAAAGCCAGTGTTTTTCATGTGCATTTTTGTGTGTATGTGTGTGTGTCTGTATGTATGTTGTTCTGTAATCTTTAGTCTGGGTTAAGAGTTATATTTTACACAAGAAAATACATTTCTGAATTTTCTGAATAGTGTTTTCACATAGCAATATGATTAAAGGCTTATTTCTAACTTCAAGCCATATGGTGAGTAGTGATTCACATTTGAAAATAATTCCTGATTTGAATGCCTCTATTAGTGCTTGGGAATAAAAACTGAAACAAGAAAAGTAAGCAAAAGAGTATTCCCAAACTGACTTTTTGTTGGAGCTAGATAAAACTCATATCTGAAATATTTAGCATTCTTTCCTACATACACGTTTCTAGAAGACTTCACAGTCACCCAAGCATTTTCTGATCACTTCAGCCAACCCATGGGTTCAGGAGTAGCCAAAGCTCATCAAGCTTTGGTGGCTGCTACATCTGGGCTGCAGCCAGGAGCCATGTTACGAGTCTCTGCAGAACTTCAGGGACATCTGTGCCTGCAGATGAAGCCTGTCAAGGAGGAGCTCTGAGCTTGACTCCCACTGCTTTCCCGAGGGTCTGCTGCTGGGATGGCTTGCTGGCAGGGTAAGGCTCGCTGCAAGGCAGAGGCAAGCACTGAGCGTGTTTGTGTCTCTGTCACCTGCTGGGTGCCTGGGGAAATGGGGTCCAGTGGTGTGCACAGCACGTGAGCTTGGTTTAGAGGCAATTCCTGCCACAAGGGAGAGCACAGCAATACCCAAGGTGACTATTCTTTCCCCAAGCAGCATCTGATCAAAAATATTGATCATCTGCCAGGCACACATCTTCAGGTATAGCCAAGTGCCACAGATGCCAGCCCAGCTGTGCATGAAGCAAGAAGTCAGTCCAGACTGATAAGATCACAGGCCTGGAAGTGAAATGAGGGTAAACCTGGGAAATGAGCCCAAGTTCTAGGAAGAAAAGGAAAAGAAGAACATAGTGTTTAAATCCAACAGAGAAACAAAAAGACTATGGAAGCAGATCCAGCTGCTGTTGAACTTAGCTGCCAGTTCCTTTGGACTGTACAAGCATAGAAGTGGGAGAATGTCCCATCTTATGGACCCAGGTCTGCCTTGATAATCCCATTGAATCAGGGGAAACATCCACACCAAATCTGGATTGCACAAGACTTCAGAATAAGTGGAGAGTTCCCAAAGGGAGGAAGAGTAATGGGAGAGAATGATTTTAAAATCACACTTTCCCCTTCAATTATTCTCTTCACCCCATATCTTCCAGATGATGTGGTAAGTGAGCTAAATAATAACAGTTCCCTTGTTTTCAATGAGATTTTTCTGAGTTATTTCACAGATCAATGCATGTATGACAGAAACAGAAGCCTTGAGGGTTTTGCACTAGGTCAGGACCAAGCCTACTTTGTCACCTCTCATCAAATTTTCCTTCTGTCCTGGCACTAGCAGGCTCTTGGTAAGAGCTTGTTTAGCATATCTTCATGCCACAGGCCTTCAGCTGTCTTATAACTTCTAGCTCTCCCTCTGGCAGGTGAAAAACAGGCAATACAAAATATCACCAGTTCCTAAGGAAATGGTTCCTTGTGTTGTATTCCTTACATTATGTATGTGTACAACTTTTGGAAACTGAATAGGGCTTGCCATTTTTGGACATATTACAGCTTATTATTTTCATGTCTGCTTTGGCCATGGAGATAAATTTCCAATGTATTAGAAATAGCTCAAGCAAAGGAACAGTTATAAAATTGCTTAATTTTACGAAGATTATAATGTTGAACCGCTACTTGCAAAAAAAAAACCAACACAAACCCCTAATCTTTCTGCCAAAAAGCCAGCTGTAAAACCTCAATTCTCAAATATACAATTCTGAATTTTTAATTTTGCAGAACATTATCTTATCCAAGAAACTGAATACATTATTGATATTATTGCACAAGATCAAAAGAATTAGCCATCTGAAAGAGGATCTGACAATAACATTGACTTTTAATGTGCTTTAGAAAAATGGTGCATGTAATTTAAATTGCCATCCTGTTTCTTTTTGTCTATTCTTTAAAAAAGCAACAATGTCATCACTGAAATTGAAACAGCGTATCTAGATTTCTATTCTAGATGCAACAGAACAAACCAGCAAATGTCTTTGTCTTAAATAAATGTATGATTGATCTCGTCAGTGAAACACCTTTTTCTGAACAGATGTGTTCATACGGAACACACAGAGGTGTCTTCATACAGAAAATCAGATGAAATAGCACAAGATAGCCTCCCTTCAGAAAAATGAAGTTCAGTGGCAGGCAGTGTTTGCTTTGTTTTTTCCCCGCTACTATTGTATATGGCAGTATTATCCTGTAAACTAATGAGATTTCAGCTAGAGGGATTCTCTAGGCTGCTGGGTCTCAGTAAGGCCAGAAAATATCCCATATGGGTATTTGATAAGGGTGAGACAGAAGCATCTCACCTGGGTGTAGGAGCATTTGAAATATTTGAGAGAGGAAGAAAAAGCACAATGAGTGTACACATCCCAGCCTCTTTATAATGGGAATATTTCTCATATTTAGAAGAAAAAAATGTTTTTTGAATCATGCAAGGCAGATTGACCTGAGGAAACACAATCACACTTAAAACTTACGTAAAGATACTTTAAATAATTTTCCCAACTACCTTCTTTGCAAACAATGCACTTTATTGCCTAAGCATTGCAGGGTCTTGTCTATGTGACATTAGCCTTAGGGCAAGGCCATTTTCCACATATATGGCAAAATCAAAGGATTATGATATGAATAGACAGCTGTTCAGTTTTGGAGAAGTTGCTGAGAAAGAAGATCGGCTAGATTGGCCACTGCATCTTTAAAGGTCAAATGGTAAGGCCTCAACATAAGAGTTTATGTCCTTCAATAGTACAAGCTGGAGCCAAGGACTGAATTCCTAATGCATGCAACATTTTTACACCAGCAGTGCCCACTCAGAGTTTTCCAGAGAAGGTATGGATGCACTGACAGTGAAATGGATACTTGGAGATGTTTGGAGACTTCTTGAAAGTACTCCCTCTATCTCTAATATCCCTCAGAATACAGGTTGAAGTTATTCAGTCTGGAGTTCTCATTCCTGTTACTGGAATGCCATACTGCTTCCCAGAAGACAGCACAAGCTCAGTGTTCAAAAGAAAAAGATGAAAGAAAAAAATCCAGAAAAAGCCTCTTTTTTACTCTAGTGCTCATTCTGTTTTGTATTCTTCCTGCTGGAGGCACAGAGATTGGGTGGTGGGGCCAAACCAGCTGCTGAAAAATACCTATTTTAACTGTTTCTACACATAGAGATTCAATGACAAAGTGCTGCTGGGTTGTCGAGTGGGGTGGAGTTAAGTCAAAACCCTTGGAGATGCAAGAAGAGGACAACCAAAAGAGAAAAAAAGGAATCACAGCTGGACAAAAAAGGAAAGAGCAATGGTCAAAGGCTGATGTTCCAGGGGCTGACCAAGATCCACTCAAACCTTGCAGAGATGCTCAATTAAGTGGTCTTTTCAGATTTATTTAACCAGCTTTGAATGCCTTCCACAATTATGGTAATGAATACCCAGTAACATCACGGTATTTATTTATCTAAGCCTGACAGTTTCTGAAGCAATTGCAATCACAGTAAATTTGATTCCTGCCAGTACAATCATACCACACACTCACATTTTGTGACCCAAAGGTGAACACTGCCTAGGAAAGGTTACAGCTGTCAGCTAATCAAATTGATGTACATATATATACACATATATATTTTTTCTTACATTTCTGTTTTCTTCCAACTTTTCCTGCCAGCATGTAACACAGTGGCACCACAATATATAGCTCTTTACCATGTCCTTTTAGTCTTACCATCCACTGAATTCCAGACTACTAATTGCAATTTATTAAAATGTTATGCAATAATATCAGGTTGGGCTTTTATTTCCTCAAACATCTAACAATAAACAAGTTGTAAAAACAACTTTCAACACATTTACTCAAATGTCTGATCTTAGAATGGATGTACACTCACTGGAAAGTACATTCCAATTTCATATGTATATCATATCTAGTAAAAAAAATAGGCAATATCCATAAAATATTTCCGGTGAGTCCAAATAGCACTAGGGGTATTAGCACATGCATCTGCTATTGCCATGACTAATTAGAAAAACTGAAATAAGTTATTATCCATATCAACTAATGGCTAATCATTTTCTTGAGTTTTATTTTGAATTCCTTATTTACTGGCTCTGTGGTTTCATGTGAAGCCTTCCCCAAAGGCAAGCACATTCATTTAATAGCAAGCAGTTAAACATTTCAAACAGCTTCAGAGACAGTCCATAACACTAAAAAGGATATACTTAATCTGGATATGCGTATTTCATAAATTTCTCCAGGGCAGTGCATTCCCACTGCAGTGTTTTGCCAGCTTAAATGTCAGCACAGCTGTCTTTATCTTTCCCCCTGGGTACTAGTGTTCCTCCTGAAGTTTCATGAGAAAGATCAAAAAGGGAAGTTTTGTACAAATCATTTTAGTTTTTAGAAGAAAAGAGAAGTCACACCCAGCACTGGCTCTCTATTAGAAGAGCTTTTCACTTATTTGCAGGTCATTTTTGGTAGGGACATTATTTCTCACGCTTCTGAAACAATTCTTTAAGTCCACTGTCACCAGTAAAGCTAAGTGGCACACATAAAGTTGAAAAACAACAAAGTCCTTTGTGTCATTACAATGATTCTGGAAACATTTTGTGTTATACAATAAATATTTACCTGATGTCAAGCGACAACTTTTTCATACGAATTCTAACTTTAAGCATTCTGGGGGTTCCTTCTATGAGTGTTGTACCAGGTGGCTTTTACTGTCATCATTCAGTTCACAGGCTGCCTTTTTGAGTATTTCAGCCTACCACAGCTTCTGCCATTACTACACTGTCTTTTTATTCCAAATAAACACTCAAATCTTCAGCTAATTAACAACTTTAGAAGCTGAGCAGAGATCCACTGGGGTAAGCTGAAGCAGTGCAAGATGCCACTAGTAAAGACCTATCCCTCAGTGGTTTGTTTATATGAAACCTTCCTTCTCTGCCTGGCAGACAATAAATGTGTGATGCTTCAGATATTGTTTCCCTCATTGCTGTGCCACCTACTCCACAACTGCCTGGCTTCCAGCTTGATCCACACCATGGCACTGGGTCAGTAAAAAGGACGCTCAGGCTCAGTGAACACAGTATTTTATGGCTCTCTTACCAATGCTTGACACTCTTTAATGAATATACAGAAATTACTCTGGCAGATAATTTCACCTGGATGTTTTAAAGTTAAGTCTATTTAGTACTAATGACTTTGTGCAGTGAGTGGAGGTGGGCTGTGAGCTTCAGAAGAAGATGGAGAATTGGAGATTGCACCTAATGAGGCCTCTGTCTGATATGGAATCTTGCACAATAGCTGCACTTTAGAACTGCTCTTTCACCCTCTTATCTAGTCTAGGGATAAGAGCCATCAGAATAGTTCCAGCCCAGCTGGAAGACATTGTCACAACAAGGAAATATCTGGATGGAAAAATCAGGTTTTTGCCTAGCTTGCATCTTCAGTGCAACCACAAAGGCCAGTACTGCAGAGAGATGGTGTAATGATATCACTCTGTCTTTCCAGGAACTAGCAACTGTCCCAGAGATGCACTGTAGAGATCCAAGTCATTTTAACTGTCACAGTTGTCTAAAATTTACAGCAATGTGGCACAAAAAGAATGCTCCACTTACTGCTAAGGCATTCCTGACACGCACAAGAGCTTATTTTGGAGACTGTATTATTAAGCTTGAACTTACAAGTTATTGTGCAGTGATGGAAGTGTTGGGAAACCAATATATAGCTAGCTCACTGTTAATCACAGAGGTCTTTAGTAACTGTGCTTTATATGTCTCCTAAAGCCTACCTCAAGAATATTACTGTAGACTGTAGCATTTTTTTAGTCAGGAAATACTTACTACATTAAGGTAAAATGAATTGGTTCTTTTTCAGAATGCACGAGGCTGCTCTTAATACTTTATAGTATGAAAAGATCAGCTTTATTTAATACCGTTCTAAATTGCAAAGCTTGAATGCAATGGGTCATTTCCCAAAGGGGAAGGAGGTGCAGGGCTATAGAGGTATTGCCCTTTCATACCTGCATTCACCATGACCTTTTCACACAACACAGGTGCTGACAAGACTCAGCTGCAGGATACAAGACAGAGGATGGAGATCATCCAGCTGCATCGTCTTGGCTTTGGCTGTGTTTAAAGCAGTGTGGCAACCCTGGCAAGAGCTTGGAGCTGGGGAACTCAAGCTTTCAGCCAGGAAGGAGGAGGCCTGTATGGTGAAGATCTTTTACTTTCTTTTTGTTACCATGGTGACTGGATTCAGTTTTCATTAAGCTACTGGGAATTTTTGAGCCAGTTTTGCTCATGAGCCTCCTTTTTCTGCCAAGGACTAGTCCTGTTTTCCTTCTACACCTGGAGGTAAATCAAGGTAAAATTCATTAAGGTTATGTAACTAGATAAGAACAAATATAAGCACGGTGTATCCTCATTTACTCTCTTCTTTTTAATTACTCCTGGTTATCAGTGACACATCACAGAATTGGCACTTCCAAGCAAAACATTACTCCAGTTTTTGGTGTTTTACATGTGCTGGTACCTTGTGTTCATCAGGAAGAGTGAGTCGAGATCAGAGAAGCGTTAATCTGGCCTGCAGAAGTTATATGTTCTCTGAAATGTTCCTTTTGGAGAGAGGAAACCAAATACACTAGGGATTTGTAGCTTTGTGTCTTCAGATTTCAGTGTGCCACAAATAATAGTCAGTCAACTGTCAAATAATCAAAAGTTAAAGAAATCTGTATAGGTCATTATGAACTGCAAACTCTGCAAAATTGAGATTATAATGCAGAAATAATTATTTTTGTAACTGAATAAACAACCCCTTTGTTTTTTCTTAAGAATCAGTACCTCTGACTCCTGCTCTCAGGGGCTATACAGCTTTACCTGAAGTCTGAGTAGTGAACTGAAAGCTTTGTTCATGTTCTTTACCATGAACCATCACAACAAGCAAGGTACTAATATTTCATATGGTAAAGCAAATCATAGCAGGACAATGAGGATGAGTGGAAATGGATGCTTTCACAATCCACCAGGAAGAACAGGATGGACAAACGGTTCTCGTAATAAGCAACCATCCTCTAGGACACATCTGTTAGAAATTTGGTTTGCATAGTGTAAGCTCCCAAATCCAGATTACATTTCTCAGAGGACACTACTGAGAGCCTGTCCTCTGGGCATGGGGTTAACTCCATCACAGTTTGACAGAACCAAAATATTTTTGTTTTCCAGCTCCTAGTCAACAAATCAAACATCGCAGCAGGTGTGTAATCCCCTGGGTTGCAGCCAGCTCTTCTGCTTGCAGTCCTAATTCATACATGCAGCTCCATTTAAAAAAAATCTGCCCCAAATCTAGGAATCAATATAATAAGATATAGTAATAATATATGCATTCCTCTGCCAACTGCTGGCACAGGCCCTGAGTGACTGACTAAAATCAATTACTCAGATGTGGCTGTAATTTTGGTTTAATTACATGTACTCCTAATCCAGAGGGAGATAAATTTATTTATAGCACAGTGCAATATTACCTTCTTCAATTTCTGCTAAATTAGTGACTGCTATGAGTTTATACAAATGTAATATTAAAAATTCAGTTCCAATTTCTAGAGAAGTTCGGTTTGCTCCTTGATAAATAGTCCTCTGCAACAGAGCAAATAAAAGATTTCATTGTTCACCCTTTAGAACAAATATATCTCAGTTAATACATCTGTATTGTGAACCAAGACAAAGTTTCAGTTATGCTCCCAAGAAGAATTTTAAGGATTATACAGGTGTATTTGTTTTGGGTTTTGGTTTACTTCTGTGTTTTGAATTTTATATCTCTCTTCTTACTGCTTGGGTATAATTATGAGCTATTTGTTTGGTGCTGTAAAAATGTGGGGGAGGAAGCGAATGAAACAGTAACTACAAAATAAAGTATTTGAGAACAATGCCATGGGCATTTGAATTCTGGACAAGCAATAAAATAAAATATAAAAACAAAAAGCACAACTCTTATCATGAAGGGTCTTAAAATAAAGTCTTGGACAAAAGTTAATTTTAGAATGATTCTGCCACAATGTTTCAATCTTGTTAGAGGTCATGCAGCACTTTTGGGATTCTTCTCCTTAAGCACCACTTCAAGATAGAGGGAGAGGATATTACTCTGGGGTTCCATGCCATGAATTATTAAAAATGGCAACTGTTTAGGAAAAGTCCACAAGAATACTTGAGCAAACTGCGCTGTAACTGCGGTGAAAAAACATAAAAAACAAGTAAAATAAAGTCGTAAATCTTGAGAATATCTGAATAAACAACAATGTCAAGCAATTCTGAAACTCTGGCTGACTCAGAGCACTGCTTTTTCTGTCTACCAAGGGGATGTGAACCTGTAAGACTGTGAATTTTTTAACACACTTTGTTCAAGAAAGTGAACACTTTGTTCATCTCTGTACATGCCAAACTCTGCATTTTCTATATCATTAACATGATTTGCATATATTCTGTATATTACTTATCAATTCAATGGCATTTCATTCTTTACCTAAAAGAAATATTGTTCCATGATCATTTCTTATGCTCTCTATTTCCACAGGTCAACCATAATAACTCTATGCTTAAACCTATCTTAAAGATTAGAGGCATGCCTGAAATTTTATGGTGCATAAGAGATTGATCCTGGTAAACTTTTAGCCCAGGAAAAAGGAAAATGAAATTACATATTGCTTTTAAAGGGCAAACGTTTTCTTGATGTATCTGCATTACATCATGCTTAAACAAAAGCCTTTGATGTGGGAACATATCCAAGCTTCAGAAAGGATGATTTCACCCACCTGGATCAGTCTATTCATGAAAACAGTAAAAAGTGTATCTCGAAGATTTGACTCGAGCAAGGACTTTCTTCTGCAAATTATCTATTATGTGTAGGATCGTGTATGTAAAGTCCCTTTCTCAGTTACATAAGATATGAGATTTCTAGAATTTATCAAAACTGGGAAGAATTGTGCATACTCCCAATGTATATTTTAGTCCTTTATATCTTCTTTACACGTCTTTAATTTGTTGTTATCCTGTTTATATATCATCTAGAAATTGCAAACATGATTTAACCACTGAGACATGAAATATTTGGGATATTTTATCCTTATTCATGCAAGCACATTTTATTCAAAGAAAATAAGCTTTTTCTTTTTTTTTAAACCACCAACCCCCAACACCTTTATATAATCCTGTATTTTCTGAATTTATATTAAAAAACTTCCTTTACTTCATCACTTAGGGTGCATTTAGATAAGCTTTAATATCCTGCCTACATCCAGAGCCCAGGATGATCTGCCAGAGTTTGACCTGTAGGCTATTAATTGAGAAGAAAACCCCAAATCATTTCAACTGGAGCACAGATTGTCATACTTATATTTCACCCTTTCTCATTCTCCAGAATCATTGTGCTTCAATGTCCTCCTCTTAATATTGGCAACTGATTCTTCAGAAAATGGTAAATAAATCCCATGTTGAGCTAGTTAAACAGAAGTGCTTGTGGACAGCTGACTTCCAAGGTCTGTAACACTTAGCACTATTTATTAGAGGGATTGGACATGTGAGTTGTACTCCTTGTAAGACCAAATGCTTTTATAAAGGAAAACAGAAAAATAATTCTTTAATCAGTGTGCAACTAATAAAATTTCTAAGGTTCCATGACAATGTAATCAGGCTATTAGATCACCAGAATATTTCAGTGGGAAACCAAGAACCCAAGTTTTTGATTAGTTCTGGTGCTTATAGCCACCTTTTTGCTAGTTTTAAGACATCTTTTTGCCAGCTGGGGTTTCCTCTGCAGGTTTATCACCAAGAAATATCCCTAGCCTTATCCAGGTTTGTTCTTGAGTGTAGAGTTAAGAATATGATGAGCAGAAGTAGAAAACCTGATTAAAAAAGCCGGGGGGTGGGGGAAGAATAACAAAAATACCCAGGAAAATTGCAGTCCTTGATGTTCCATAAACACAAAATTTGTTCTGAAAGAAAACCACAGCTGTGGAAGTGAAAAAAGGATTATGTTTCAGCTGTGATAGAGCTGAAACAATTACAGACAAGGCTTATCTTGTGAAAGTGGTTAAGAGTAAGTCTGAAAATAAAGATCAGGAAAAAGAAAATTCTTTGTCAACCTCTGATTAAATACTATCAGAGCAATAGATCTGAATCTCAGATCTGATGAAATGCCCTTAAGACATTAAGTTGAAGGAAGTGGAATTCTGGGTTTATTTCCGTGTTTTCACCGGAAAGAGATTTAGCTAAAGAATAATTTTTTCTAACTCTAAGGTGGCTAAAAATTTAGGCAAAGTTACTGTGTTAGATGTTAGATGCAGCCACTGCTGCATAACACAAATTAGCCTCATGCAGTTGTTAGTCAAAATTGATGTAAAATCCATCTTCACTGTCCTCCATATCTAGAGTCTGAGAACTCATTCAAAATATGGGGAAAAAATTTCCCTGGAGAGTTCCAGCTTCCCTTGGAAACCCATTTGAAAACCCAGTTCTGTGGAAGTTATAAAAGAAACTTTCTCTTCTTGACATTCTTTAGCATTGACTCTCAACGGGGAGCAGCTTGAGGAGCTGTAGCTGCTGGAGCACATCCCTCTCCTGAAGGCAACATCTGCCTAAGTGAGAACCCTAAGACTGCTGGAAGCACCCCACCCCTTTCCACTATCTGAGAGTAGCCAAATCCTGTCTCTCCACAGCTGGCTACTGACAGCTCTGGACAGCTGAATCCCTGCAGACAGTCTCCAATGTTGGTGCCGCAGGACTCGTCCATCTGTACCATTGCATGTAGGCATGACAATTCCAAAAGTAGCATTAAGAAAACATTTTCTTTTAACAAAGCTTGGAAACTGCATTTACTGAGACATTCTTAATTAGAGCAGCTGCCAGTAAAATAAGTGCTTTGACTAGAAAAATTAAGAGATCTGTTATGCCTTTTGCTCTGCTCAACCCACTGAATGTGGCCAAAACATAAGACAAAGATATTAATTGAATTCATGTTTTACAGATTTGGACGTATTCAGCTGTGGAGTACTCTCAGCCCTAAATAACAGCTCTATTAATTACTACCCACAATCCTCTACTTGGAGCCACAGCTGTTTTTCTGTTTTGCAGACATTTTCCACAAATTACAAAGCTACCTAAATTAATAAAAGTCTAAGCACATATGATTGCAATGACTGGAAAGAGCTTCAGCTCATAAGCTGTGTGATTCTCCACATTGCTAATTTAAAACATCTGAGCTACTTTATCAGTCAGTTTTCATCTCTTACTAAAGTTACTCAAATATTAAAAAACGCAGCCTAGATATCTTTAATGTGGGGGGGGAAGATATATGAACTAGCAGCTGCCACTCAGATCTTTTAGAATATGTATCTAAAATGTTTCCTAAGTACGTGTATCACTTCATATCTTCATGGTATCACTACATATGCGCCCAAAACGATCCACATCTACCAGGAAAATCAAGTTGTGAGGTTTTCAGAAAGCTTTATGTGGCAGCTGGGAAGGAGAAAACTTCTTAGGGAAAGCAATAGCTGGTGACAGAATCAGAAACAAATGCTGGAGCTGAGCTGATGCTACAACTGTTTTCACAGTTTTATTTCTCCATTGTAGAGGTAATCTGGCAAGAACAAAACCAGGGACTTGCAACTGTTCTTGTGAAATGTAAGAGCAACCATCCCATTTTTGTCTCTGGTCACCGAAGAAAGGAAGCACATGAACAGTATGAGGTACTACACATAATTTTTCTGAGGAAATGCCAATAAACCAATACTGCATTTCAGCACTTCTATTAAAACCCAAATGCACTCAGCTGCAAGATTTCAAAGAGTAAATATCTTTCTTAATGAACATGAATGCATCTGATTAACATGAAAAATTACTGTAACAAATCAAAATGAAGAATTTGCCCTGAAGTGTAGGATTCACTAGGTATTTACCTGCAATAATTGCGCTTACAATTAATTTATCGCCAAAAGGCAATACAGCATATATTGTTATATATATGCTGTTTTATATATATATATGACATATATATACTGTTACATATATATAACAGCATATATATGTATGACAAAATATATATATATATAAAACAGCATATATATATATATATTGTTATATATATACTTACCTATGCAATACCAAAATCATTGCTCTAGGGAAACACGTTTGGTGTATGTTTTGTTTTCATTGCCAGGAACAGGATAGTAACATTATTCCTTAGTATACCAGAGATGTCAATATCTACAGATTGCAATAAAAATTGTATTAATACAATACTTCTTACTCATTACTGACAATTGATTAAATGTAAAATTTCATAACAGAGCATAAATACAAAGAGAAATTGAAAAGCCATTTTTAAAAAATAAACTTAGTCTGTTGATCATTATTTTTTAGAAAATAAGCTTTCTCTGTTGATCAGCTTCACCTATGTCTTTTCTGTGCCCTTCTCCTAGCTCAGTCTCTCCTGAATCCACCTGTTGTAATGTTATAATCTGCTGCTCACTACCTCTAGCTGTTGCTGAACACAAGATATTATCAAAAGTAATCTTTTTTTTTTTTTTTCCCTAGGGGAGGGAAGAGGGAGAGGGAGAGCAGAAGAGAAGAGAAGAGATACAAGAGAATTAATTTGCTTTTTAGAAGATGTGCCAACATTTAAGCCAGAGTTTCACATGCTTGAAAGCTTCCATGATGTTCTGAAAAGACCTGGCTCCATATAAAAATAATTTAAGATAAAGAACTGTGTGGCCATATTTTTTCCCCCAGTAGAAACAACCTTATTTACAGCTCTGCAGATCTGTGGTTTCTGTTTATAGTCTGATTTTACATTCCAACTTTTTGAATTTCTGAAAGTGCTATGTTTCACTCCTGAAGTGCCCTTTCTGTGCTTAGAGCAATTTTGGTGTCTACATATGCTGTCACAGGTACCAGAGTCCAGCAACAGAAGAGATTTAGGAGCAAAGGCATCTAGATTAGGATTTGGTCAACATTTAAAATTTTTTCCCAGAAGACAATGCAGATGCACAAGTGGCCAAGGAAAAAGATTCCCTCTGGCTGTAGTTGTGTAGTACTGTACCATGAATGAGGAATGAGGGATCTGTTTTGGGCCAGGACACAGGAGCCATAGTACCTGCAGAGCACAGTGCCAAGCAGCACCTCGACTGTCTCCAACCTTCACAGCAGCCAGCCAGCTAATTTCACTGCTACCTCTCCATCTTTGGGTGTGAGATAATGTGAAGGAGAAAAATCAATAAAGACATTAATTCCCTGCTATTCTACTCTATCTGCATTTTGTATGTCAGTGATAGACTTTCTAGGTCAATGCAAATGTTCTCATGTGTTTGTACTGCTGAATGCTCTCCCAGTCTATTTCACTGCTCTTTCTAGGTTTTGAAGATACTCTTGAAAGCTGATGGGGGTGGGGTTTTCCTTAATACACTCATTATATTGATTACAATAAATTAGCATTTCACCTTTGGTGTGTTTACAGAATGGCATGTTCTGATTAGATATGCAACAGTTTCATGATATGGTTTACATCATGTCAGATTTCATCCTTTGAGATTTTCAGTGGCCATGGTGTCCAGAGTTCTTGTATTTCCAGATGTTTAGACAATAATTTTCTCATTGAAGGCTGTTGGAAAGTGCAGTAAGTCTGAGTGAGCCAGTTGAAGATTAACTGTGAACCAGCTACAGTTCAAACTCATTTACAGATTTTAGTGTGAATTCACTTAAAAAGCACAAACAAGTGCAACTAAGAAAGAACTGAAACATACTTTAGTGTTATTGACTTCTAAAGGGTAGAGTAACTACACAGAGAAAAAACCCAAACATTTAAGACCAGACAAAAGCTGTATCCTGGATCATCTTGGTCTGTACTCTGTAGTGTTCCCTCCAAAATTCCTAGCCACTTTCCTGTATTTTTCAGGTATATTTTTCTATAATTTTTTTTATCTCAAATGAAATGCTTGATTTTTTTTTATCAGGTCCTGTTTATAGACCCAGGACACTGTTTCACTGTGGAATGGGTGATTCTATGGAATTCATTTCTTCTGACACACATAGGAGGAACGTACAAAACTGATCAGAAGATTGCTTCCTTTCAGAAAACAAAAAAAAAAAAAAACATTTCCCCCAGTAAACACAATATATGTTCCTTGAAGAAGTAACAGAAGACTCCAAAAGTGTCCCATGGCAATAGCAATGCAAATGTCAGAAGTGCTGTAACTAATTACTAATGAATAATAAGTAAGTGAAGCAAAAAAAAAAGAAAGATTAAGATGTATTGATGACACTTAAAGGAAAAAGAAAAAAGGATACTTTTAAGGGTTATATTAATGCTGTTCTTTATTAGGTAGAACAGGATTTGAATACCTACCCCTTTTCACGTGTTTTTACTTCTAGTTTCACCAGGTACTGGAATATACTTAGCATTCTGTACCCATACTCCTTTTTTTATTGAACACCTTCATCTTTGTAAGTGACAGCCTCAATCATACCAGACAAAAACGGAATGAAGTTTGCATTAACAGAATCACTAAACATATCATGGTCTTCATTCATTGAAGAAACATTTGCATAATTGCTCTAAATTAGAGACATTTAAGTGATTTACTAAAAGTTTTAAAAGACTTTTTATTCTCAATTGTATATAGTCTGATTCATGACAAACCCTTTATTGTATGTCACACGGGACTTTTCTATTTCTTGTCAAGATATTCAATTAATAGCAACTTTTCTACCTGAGAAGTTTGCGGTGAGGAGTTATGCTGCGATACAGTAGTGTGGATACTCTAACTTCAAAGGCAGGAAAGGGAAACTGCTGTGAATTTTGAAGGTATTTAAAGCCTCCTACATAGTTGTAACAAGTAAACACACAGAGTTTGAAATTATAATTATTTTAGATGTTTCTTCAGATTCATAAGTCTTGATCCATTCCAGCCTCAAGACAAACTAGTCCACGTCTTTCTCAACCAAGTTCTGATGCAGAAATGTACATAAAAAGAGATGCAGATTCAGAGATTCAGATTCAGAGAAGGGGAAGTAGGAATATTTGGAAACATTTCATTTTAATCTTTTTTGCTCATCTCTGCTGTCTTAACAGGAAAATAATGAAAGCAGGCTTGTGAGGGTCTGCATCCTCTCCCTTCTTTTGCAGAAACATTTCAAAAGCACTGCCTACACACAAGAATCAAGTGCTACTTGCCTGGCGTTCACATGCCACAGGGCTATCCAAACATCTTTATGGGGCTGGCCATGACACCAGATCCCTGGGTAACCATTGCCTTCTGGGCTGACAGCAAGTGGGATATCATCCCAGAGCTTCTGAAGTGCCACTCTACACACAATAGAGTGTAGGCAACAGAGCCATGCCCTTCATCACAGATTTTCCTGTCACATCCTGTCAAAAACCCCAAACCTTTTACCTGCTGTTTGAGTTGATATGGTTTAAAATAGCATATCATCAGCACCAACACTATGAGACGTGATCAGCTGCCATTCAGCTGACAGGTCATAGAGTTGAGTCACTCAGATAGATGAGCATGCATGGTTAGTGAGGATAGATATGGAAAAAGGTGGGAAATCTTCGCAACTAGGAAGAGTAAAAGTTCTAGGATTTGAATCAAATTATACATCAACCTACTCCTTTAACACCAGACTGTAAGACTAACACCTTGTTCCAGACTCTGTCAAGCAGGCCATGTCACAACACAAGTGCTGCATCTAAACTGAGTCTCCAGCAGTTCACATCTGGATTCCTGAGGAAGAAGGACCCTATGATATATCATGACACATCATGACACATACCTACATGCCAGTTTACACATGGTAATAGGATCCTCATTCCCTTCGTTTATGACTGTTCCAGATAGGTAACATCAGTAAAAATGATAATAAATACTATTCTGACGTCTACGATCTGTTCAGCTCTCGCTGTTTTTTTTCTGTAGAGAAGGTTATTGTTTTTCAAAGATCTCAGCAAGGCTTCTGAGAAATCCAGGTCCTTTTTCTAGAGAGGGAAGATTATTCTGATGGTTGCAATGAAATGAAGCAGAAGTAGTGCTATTAGCCTCCATTAGATTATTCATGATTTAGGCTAGTGTATCTGATACCAAATTTTGAGCAAAGTTGTCTTTAAATACGGGGGGTTTTTTAATCTTTATATTTGTAGGATAAATTTTATTTGTGTTCTATTTTTACATCTTGCTGACAAAACAAT
Source organism: Dendrocincla fuliginosa (assembly GCA_035047845.1). Lineage (NCBI taxonomy): Eukaryota > Metazoa > Chordata > Aves > Passeriformes > Dendrocolaptidae > Dendrocincla > Dendrocincla fuliginosa. Next base: position 112,971,500 of record JAWWMO010000083.1, on the reverse strand, counting down.
GTTCCACCATTGTGTCTAGGATGAAAATGATGGGTTTTGCAGCAGGAAAAAGCTTCAGCTTCTAGGGTAAATATTTTCAAAACTGATCTATGCTGCATATGTGCTTATTTCTGTGGATATTAACAATATGAGTCTAGTTTTACTACATATCACAAGAGATTAAATGGAGGGAAGAAAGCAGGTTTTTCTGTGCACTGTCTATGTTTACAATGCAGAATGACCTGTTCAGAAAAATAAATAAATTGTGGAATGTAAAAATCCTTCAAAGAGTTTTTTTTTCATTAAAATATCTCTTTAACAGTCTAGGAGCCAGTACAGTTCAAAAAGACAGTTCTGATTTAAAAAAAACTAAAACCAAAAAACAAAACAACAAAAAAAACCCAAAAAAAGCACAAAACAAAACAAAACAAAACAAAACAAAAACAAAAAACAAACAAACAAAAAAAACCAGAAAAAAACAAAACCCAATGTCATGCAACCATCACCACACTATGGTGAAAAGTTCATGCTGATATTATTGCATTTTCAAACTTTGTTTCACTTACACCACTCTGCTGAATTTGGCTTATTAAGATCAATAACATAGTCTTGAGCTATTCCCTGGATTCACCCTCTTAATGGATAAGTGGAAAGGGAAAAGATCTACTCACTATTAATTTCAGTATATAATGTGGTAAATTTTGAATTAATTAATCCTTTTCTGAATCTTGTGAATTTTGTTAATAAGCAACTGACAAATTAACACATAAAAACCTTCCTGATGAACAGTGTGCACTGCAGATTGTTTACTACCAAATTCAGATTATCGGGGTATAAATAAACTAAACGATTCATCTTTAAATTAAGAGAATTTGATGAATTAAATATCAACAGCTTTAACAAGAAATGTAATAGCTGTTACTCTAATATGCAGACTATTGTAATGCTGATGATTTCTGTATGAGTCTAACAAACAGAACTCTAACTTAGCTGTGCTGCTCCAGCCCCAGCTCAGCTCCCAGAAATAATGAAGTACCCTGGAGATGGAGCTTCATGTTGCAAGGAACAGATGTATTAGATTTTCATAATTAAATGTAGATTATGATTTACTTCTGCTCTTATGCTATTTGGTTTTAAACCACCCATCATTTACCATTTAGGATAAATCTAGAATGCAATATAAACTCAGAAATTTATAGATTATGAATAGTAACCACTGAATTTTCTCTTCAAAGAGAAAAGAAAAACTAGTGTTCAATTTGTGACAGCTTTTGGTGTTTTACTTGCTACAATGAGAGACTATTTAAGTTCCACCAATCCTTTATCTTCCTTCATTGCCCTACAGGGTTATCACAAGCAGGAATTATTAAAAAGACAGTATTGTGATCGATGTCACTAACACTGAATTCAGTAAGTGTTCATGTGTTTCCACACTAAAATTCCGCATAACTCACTTCCTAAATGTCTACTGTTTAGTGGTGAATAAGAAAATGTCAATACTTGAAATAAAACCTGAATGGTAAAGACCATTTTGCCCCTCATATCAGGAACTAATGATCTCAGTCATCAGATCCCTAGCCTTCAAACCAATCTGGTATTGCAACATGGAAAGGATAGTCAACAATAAACCAAAAGATATTTTGACACTTTCTACACTCCACAAGCTGATATCAAGGTATTATAACACCATCAAAATGTCTGGTTGTAAAATAATCTGCATCTTAATTAAAAATCAAGTAGACTAATTACTACTGCATTAAACTTAAAAATAGTAGTCAATGGCTCACCTTCTTGAGAAATTTGTAGATTTTAGAGTCACGATGTGCTTACTTACTCCAAAGTATTCAAACAGCTCGTATAAGTTTTCCTTGTAAGTTCTTGAAGATGTTACCATAACGAAGACACAAATGATAAGCAAAGTCATAAGTCAATTGTTGATCATGTTTTCTATTTTCCTGCAGTTCAGATCAATTTTGTTTCAGAGTGCTTACTGAAGGCACAGATGTACTCAAAAGGCTATAAACAAAGATCAGTAAGTGGCATGTAAACAGCAAAAGCTGATCATGATTAATAAATAAAAAAGTAATCAGTAGATTCATTGTTTGCTTCCTATGCAAGTAACTTCCATGGCAAAATAAGGTCACAGTGATTAATGTTTGTGTGACTATGTTTGTGTATTTAATTTCAGATTAATGTCAAATGCCATCTTAACCCACTGGTTTAGATAGAGAAGAAGTTAAAATAAATCCACTAACAAATGCACAGCATGCAGTCTGATTCAACCTTTACTTGGCCATGATCCCACTGCATAGTACTTAAACAGGGCTTCCTCAGGGCCCTATTTGATGAATGAGTATAAAATTGTGGAATTGTGAACAATGATAAGCTGGCTTCAAGACAGATTTCGCAAACACTGTACACTGCATAAACTGCAGGTTTTGTTATTTTTATTTTTTTTAAAAAAAAATATGAGAGTCTTTTTCAAAATGATACAGAAAATGGCAAGATTATCTCAAAGCCTACTGTTGTGACAGTCTCATAGCATGGTACTGAGAAAAGACATCATGCACCTATCACCACATGGCATAGGCCAAGAGTGTAAGCTCTTCCAGAGTTGAAGGTGATACAGGCTGTACACAGTGCCCACCTGGAGCACACCCTGGGAGGAACTCTGCTCTTGCTTCTTAAACACAATTACTTGGCTTGCCTCAGCAAGATGCCCAGGAGTAAACCCGCACATGTGTGATGTGGAACCAGCAAGGAGAGATCAAAGTGGCAGGGAATCACTGAAGACAGCGAACAAGGTCTCCTTTATGGCCTGAGTAACTGTAGCAGTGACACAGCACATGAATAGCATCACTTAGACCTGGTTTAGAACCTAACTGCTGGAAACTTCTATAGCATACAGGTGGTACTGTAGTAATTTTGCAAGACATCAGCTGAGTTTAATAACACTTTTATGAATGCATCAGATAGTATTCTGGCCAAAACTTTGCTAGAAATGGTCAACATCAATATGCCACACTAATTGCCAAATTATGTGTTTTCTTTTCCTTGACTCATCTCTGGTTACGAAGATACAATCTTTCCAGTTGTATGTGGTTTTTCAATTTTGCATATATTAAGAAAAACATTTGTGAATCTGTTTCTATGGCTTTGTATTTAAATATTTTGTCAGCTTGCAATCAGATAAAGAAGCCTTTTTTGTATTTCTGATTGCCTGAAAAACACTGAAATAATGCTATTCTGTCTCAATAAATTCCTGATTGTTTCGTGATCAAAATAGAAGGCAGTGAGCATATGTTCAAAAACATATTTCAGCATAGAAGAGGCTTTCAGTATTAAAAATTCTTTGCTCAAGATATTTCAGCAAACATGTAGGTTTTAAGCTCTGATATAACACTTTAGTTTTACGTCTAATACATGCTGGATTCCAGTTGGTTAGCTATGTCTGCAAATACCATAAGCTATTGCTACATTTGCAAGAACAAGAAATAAAAGAAACAGTAATTCTAAATTATAGGGGAAACACATTTTCTGGTAGAAAATAACCTACTGACTTACTACAGATTAAATGCTCTTCTCATGTGGTCAGTCTCTGACAGAGGTTAAATGAATGCTGATTCCAAAATTAGAAACAATAGGTGGATGTATCTGCAAAATTGTCTGATATTCCTATGGCTGCCACTGAAGCACAAGCCTCACACTTTGTGTATTGTTACTTTTGCTCTGCTATGAACAACGCTGAGAATGACAAGAAAAAAAAATCAGAAACTTAGAAAAATTTATTTGTCTAATATCCAACAGACTGATTATTCTGAACTCTGATTTCAGCTTCATACTAAATTGACAGTAGATTGACAGCCCAGCATTATTTCACTAAATACTAGAGCACTGGCAAAGAAAAGATAAATGAAATTATAATGCTTAGTGAATCATTCAACTTGCAAATCCTGACACCTCTTCCTTCCTATCAGACCAAAAGAAAACATCATGATCACATCTAAGATGCAAGAGATGGCATTCTCATTTGACACTACAGGGGAACTGTGAAACATGGCAAAAACTGTTGCAGATAGACCTTCATGTTTTCCAGTTCCCAGTCTAAATTACTGCCTTGTACATAAGCAGCATGTCTCAAATCAGCACTTAATTCACCTGGCTATCTCACTAGAAAGTACTTAAATCCCAAGCTATCTGACAGCAGCTTTAAAATAATAGTAACACTGCTGTGTCCCATACACATGACTTTGGAGCCTGCAAAAGGGGAAAAAAGCACAAGAAAATAGGTTGTACTGTTGTGGGTAAGTTAAAAGCTTAAATAAATAGTGGCAAATACGAGGACAAAAGAGCAATAGATTCTAACTTTGTCTTCTGATTACTTTTGGTCAACAATGAAAATGGCACAAACTACACACAACCCAAAAAGTAAACCAAGACACTAAAAAAACACTGAATGAAAATAAACCCATAGGATAATGGAGTAATGCAGGTTTAAAGGGACCTCAGGAAGCCATTGAGTCCCACCTTGCGCTCAAAGCAGGGCTTGCTTTGATCCTCTGGATTCCTCAGGATCTTGTTCTGTCAAATTTTGATTATGTCCAAGGATGGGGGCTCCATAACACAATGAATGTAACAAAGTCCAGCACACCCATGCCCTAATCTTGCTTTCTGTTACCACTACAGATGGGGAAGAATGAAAACTCCCCCTTTTATTTTTATTATTTTTTTTAAAGGTGTGTTTGTGTGACAAAAGAGAAATCTTTTATAACAATCTGAGACAAAAATTTCTGGAAAATGGAGGACTTGGTGCTTATGAGACTAAACTTCCAGAATGTTATGAAATTTTTACTCTTCAGCTGACAGGTTAATCAGTAAATGGGAAGATGTGTGAGTCATGGGGGCGAAGCTGGCAGGGAACATCTGCATAGAGAAATGTACACAGAAAATGTCACAGATACAGACTTACCTGGGGAGCATGTCAAATCTGAAAAAGTTTCTTTTTTCCCCAACTAAAATTTCTGACTGGCTCAAATTACCATAACTGATTGTTAGTATTTGCATTTCTTCATTACAAGTGAGAGTTATTAAGGGCCCATCTGGAACATCTGACTCTCAATTTGTGAAGGTTCAAGGACATATTTTATTCAGAGAAACTGGTCTTTTCCCTTCTTTTATTTTTTTTTTTCTTTTGTGTTGAGAAGTTTTGGTACACCAGTACCTCTGCTTGATTTGTATCAATGGTATAAACTATGTTAAAAGTTTTGCGACAGACCCTTCCCTTCAGCGGTGCAAAGCAGAGAAGGAAATAGCTGACTCAAATTTTGATTTGTTTCCTTTGTCAAGAAACATTTAAAATCTGCTAGCCTGTGAGTTAAGAAATGCAAATAAACTGAGCAGTTGTTTATTTTTAATTAAACTGATCTCTTTTATTCTTGAAAGGTTTTCGCAGAAAATAAACTACTCAAAGTATTGCAGCATCTGACTTCAATAAAAATATTTTCTTAATGGCAGATAGCAAATATGCAATGAACAAATGCAGATATCAAGCAATTTTATTTTGCAAACCTGAAAATTGATATTTTATAACTCTGTAGATTCATAGAACCATGGAATGGTTTGGTTTGAAATGGACCTTAATGATCATCCAGTTCCAACTGCACTGTCATGGACAGGGTCACCTTTCACTAGAGCAGATTGCTTAAAGCCCAATCCAGCCTGACCTTGAACTCTTCCAGGGATGGGGCATTATTTTAATCATTAACCACCTTTGAATTTTTAATATTTTTCAGTACAAAGAAAAGGACAATTAGAGCAGCTGGGGGAAAAGAATGAGAAAGGTGATTTTTGTGACTCTCTTATTCCCAATGTTTAAAAACAATTAGCTCTTAAAAGTTACCATGGCAGTAGGCAGAGATATGCTTTGCATCTATTAATTTTCATAGTAATATTACCCTTCATTGCTCTCTTCCCCCATCTACGATTGTCAATTGTTAAAAAAGAAGGGAAAAAAAAAGATACAAACAGAAAAAAACCCTAACAAACCAAACCAGTACTGCATATATTTAAGTCCTGGTTTTGTTGCTGTGAATAGCTATTCAGCGACCAGTAGCCTCTCCTGCCAAACCATTTCTGTGGTGCAGTATATAGAAATTGCTCAGCCTACAGCTGTGTGCCTACTGTTACTAGAAAGATCCTGATGAATAATTCATAAATCAAGTCCTGCTGACCTCATGTGTAATAGAAGTTCCTTAAACAGGAACGACAATTTTCTGTCACTCTTTTCATTTGCCTTAATAGTTAATTTTCACTGACAATGTACTACACTTTGTCTTACTACTCTTAAACTTAGCTGCATTTTGCACTCAAGCAGACTTGAAAACCATCAGCAACAATGAGAAACTGCACTTATTCTGCCTCCTCAGTATGTGGGATCACATAACAATTTGATTGGGCTGTTATCAAATGTATGTGCATGTCCTCACTCCACAACTGCTGCTACAACCTCTGCTGCAGTCCTTGACACCAGAACAGCAGGCACGTGTTAAGGGCACGCAGTGGAGGGGTCTTGGGGTGGCAGCATTAGAAAGCCATCAAATACATCCCAGCAATGGGTTTGGGATGCAGTAGAAGAGATAAGTCTGGAAACTTTCTGTTTTATTTATAATTCCATTAGGAATATTGAGAGTTCAAAAGCAAAGTAACAACATACTCTTTGTTAAGAACAGCCCTTACATCAGTTTTGATAAGAGATTTTCTTGACTGAGTAAAGTCAATGGTAGCAAATTTTTCACCATTACCAAGTGGTTAAAAGAGTTTAAATGTACTTCCCAAGATTTTAACTTCTTCAACTGCAATCTGCTTATTAACTGAAATTTTCTACAGGTTTTAGCTTTTCAGGTTTAGATTAGTTTCAACAGACTAATTTTGAATGTATGGGTTTATCTGCAAATGTTCCTCATTTGCTGAATTAAGCCACTTCTGTTGAGTAGTGTCCCTGGATGAAAGGCCTATTCTGGGCAATGAATCTATATTTGTTCAGTGCCCTATTACTTGTTTGTCTTTTTCTATTAAAAGATGATGTATTAGTCCAGCTTACACTGAATAATAGCGAGTTCCCTTTGACTCGCTTTGAAGCTCATAAATATGGTTTCTCTCACTCATAATCCATTAGGTATTTTGGTAGAAGACAAAGCAGGCTGCTGGTTAGAACAATAGTAATTTTAAAAATTACTCCCTTAATTAACAGACAATTAGGGGAGACAGGCAGGAATGCAGACTCTTGGTTTAGAGGTACAGAAAGGAGATGTTTCTGCATTAAGGATGTTGTGAATCAAATACATAGTTTGGGGCTTTTCTGAGCAGGAAACATTTGAAGCTGTTGGAGGAAGCCATGGAGGACAGAGAGGAGGATGGTGGGCTGGAGATGGGAGCTAAGTGTCTCTGAACAAGAGGAACAGGAAATGTCACAGGGAAGAAAGAGTCATGAAAAGAATGATGTGATAAGTGACAGCAGAAAATGGGATGAGTCCAGAGCTAAGTTTGAATGCTGGAGGAAGGAAAGTGTAAAAACCGGAGTAGTGAGGAACAAATAATTCTCTATAAAGTGCTTCTCAGTCTTACTCTCTGAAAGGCAGAATGAAAAAAGACAAAGTCATAGAATGGGCTTCTACTTACATTTACCACCAAATGCTAGCCCCTTCCTTCACCAAAACTTTCCCCAGCATATCCCATTTTTCCCCACCCTGCCCACTGGTATCTCTCTGTTAAAGAAACCAAACCAAACCAAACAAAAAACCACACCAAAAACAAACAAAAAAAAATCCAAAAAGAAAGTATATTATAAAGAGGTGACTTAGTAAATCCAGAGGGATCATATTACTTTCTCTGCTTATCCTATCAGCCACTTCCAGGATGCAGCATGCCTCCCAGCACATATAACCTCCCTTTGCATGGGAGAGAGGAGACACATCCTGAGGTCTGATACCAATTTCCATGTCAGATGCAGGGAAAGTCAGAAAACAGGCATTGCCAAGATCTCTGAAACAGAGACCTTGTGTATTTCTAGTCTTCAATTATTTTTTTCCTTGGCCTCTTCTGCATGTCTTTAAAATCTGAGCCACTGCTACATCATTATCCAAATCGGTAAATGCTCAGTGAGAAATAGATTCATAATAGACTGGGCAGAAAGCTGCAATTTTTCAAAGTCATGTAAGTGACATAGGAGAGCAGAGCTGACTGATTTTCAGTGAGACCCCTGTACCCTCACAAAAATCACATGAAAACCTTTAAAGCTACATTATTTGTTCTTGCCCATATTACACTGTGAAAACTGAGTTCTTCCTTCTGTCATGTGTAAAAAACCAAGCCCTGTAAAAGATGATCACTCAGTCTATGAAAGTGCATGTCCCTTACATATACTCACAAGAATCTTACATTTTTTAGAAAACCCTGTAGGTAAGGAAAGATATGTAGAAGCGTGTGTATATATGTGCATAAACCCTAAGGGATAATCACATACTCTCAAATATGTATGTGGCTAATGTGCATTTCGTTTTGTACAGAAGAGTAATTGGGGTTTGTTGCGTTATGAAACATAGGCAAGATAAGGTTTCTCTTCTTCCTGTCAGACTTTAGTTTATGGGCTGGATAAAAACTTCAGAATAAAATTCTTTGGTTTTGCCTCATCTTGGTTTTATACTACAAAAAGCATAGAAGGGTAGAAGCGGATGCTGTAGCAACTGTTGTGAGCTGAAGGTTGCAGGCTGGAGAAAAGCTCCCTCTGACTAGATGGCTTTGACAAATAAAGCTCCTAGATTTTTATCTTTTACTTCCTTGACTCGGTTTCATTTAATTTTAAAAAACTTTCTCTGAGTTCACTGTGTATAACATAATGTCATAATTAATATTCAGCAAAATACTTTTTATGTTTGTTTGCTGCATTCCAGGATCATGTATAGGTTAAATTTACCAATCTTATTGCTCAAATTGGAATACTAAAACTATAGAAAATCAATTAATACAGCCTGGCTTTGAGAATTGCACTTGTTGTCTCCAGTGGAATCAGTTCTTGTCCTTACTGCAGTCTTTGCAAACTTTAATGATGTATATGCCACTCTAATCTTATCCCCAGTGATATAGCCTATAAAACGGTTCAAATAAATAAACTATAGCAGTATAAAACCAGAGCAAATGACACTAGACACAGACAGGGGTTTTTAAAGGTTTTCTATATCACTTTCAGCTATGATGTTTTTTTCCTGTGTTGTTAATACCTTAAACATGCTCCACTGATTAATTCATTGCAATTTTTTTCTGTTTTCCTTCCCTGAATAACATAGTGAAATGCAGTCTTCTTCCTGGCTATGCCATTATTTTTATTCTGGTGGTGTGGAGGATTTGATAACCTAGGTATCAAAGGGTATGCGAGGAGCATGTATTCAGAGAATCCTATATCTTTGTAGTAAACCTAGAGAAGAGAAAGAACCCAGTATCTCTTTTTAGGTCCAAACCAAAATTAGCAAACTTTAAAATAATTAGTATTGGGGAACACTTGTTCTGACTTTAATTTAATTATATTTAGCTTAATTAGTTCTGACTTTAACTTAATTCTATTTAGCTTAATTATGTTTAAAAATTAGATAAAATGCATGGTTAGTCCTGTCAGCAAGTCCTCCCTTGCTCCCTGTTATCAAGGGAGAAGCAGTAAATTAAGTTCTTCTGCAGAAATGTTGACAAAGAATTATTGCTTATAACACTAAATTATCATTTCAGAGAAAGTTTACTTTAGGTAAGACTCAGTGAAAGTGCTTGTATGTCATCAAGCCATTATCTGCACTGAGTCTCTGTGTTTAATCACCCATATGAAGCTTGAGCTGTTTTCCAGCATTGACATTATTCATCCAGAGCTCATTTCCCAAGCCTTCCTCTGCACTGTTCAAAAACTCTGTAGGTGATTCCTAGTGCCCACAGGATCCACCTCCACAGACTAATTGTCTTATTAGTCCTTAAACATGTTCAGGACACTTGCCAGTATATTTTTAACACAAAGATACACCAAGTTTTATTATTTGCTGTTGTGGAGAGGTTTTTTAAGTTCTGGCCCTGGTCTAAATGGCATATACTGAAGAGGGATCTTTAACAAGGATATGTGGAAACTGTGGATTGCCCATCTCTGAAAGTGGTCAAGGCCAAGGTGGATGGGGCTTTGAGCCACCTGGTCTAGTGGAAGATGTCCTTATCCATGAAACCAGATGATCTTAAAAGTCCCTTCCAACTCAAAACATTCTATTTGTTAGTCATAGTGCATGAACTTTCTGTGTCTTGTTTGAAGAGTTTACATTTCTGCTTGAAACTTCAGATAGAGAAAGATTTTGCACAGTCTAATTTTATTTCAAAGCAGGTAGGAATTATTACATTATTTCCTATAAGCTTTTAGTGTCTGCGGTGTATAAGGTGGCATATCCTAAAATACAGTTTACCATTACAGAGAGGTTAGCTTTCATGTTGGATAAGTTTGCATGTATTACCTCATGGCATCTTCAGAGATTTAATGTTTTTCAGTAGGAGACTGTCTTCATTTGATTATAGTTATTTTTTAATTGCCAAGGTAAACACTATAAAGAAAACTCCTTTGTCCTCATAAGATTTAATTTAGGACTTGGTTGTTTCACAGCTTTTGGGTGTGCTATGAATGTGGTGAGATATAGAGAATAAGATTTATTGGGTTTGGGATTTTTGCTTGTCTTAGTTCAAGGAAGAACTAAGATATCTATGTTAGCCAAGAAATAATCCCTCTCCTTTAAATTTAGAAAACA
>JAWWMO010000083.1:112945020-112960604 GCA_035047845.1 Dendrocincla fuliginosa | reverse complement strand
TCCTTGTGGTGGTTATGAATGCTCACAGATGAAAACAGTCGAGTTGAGAAGGGAAAAGAGGAACACCATCCAGTATCCAGCGATGCCGGGATCGGAGTGTGTGTCCCCGCCCTCCTACTCCGCCGAGCGCTGAGCTCTCTGACCTGTTGGTGCAGATGATGGCTGTGGTCTGGTCGAGAGTGGTGGTTTCCTCCTGTTGAGGTCCTGCTGCTCCTCTGGATCTGACAAGTTGACCTCAAGATCTTCTGAGCCCCGTTTATGTACCCTCAGGGAGCACCCAGTCCCTCCCCCAGGGCGGGGGCTCACACAATGGGTGATTAACTCTGTGAGTCATGGGGTATTGTTGAACCATTGATGTCCCATTAGCAGCCACACCCCCTCAGGCTGGGTGTGAAGGTGCTAACGACTTCCTGGACAGCTGCTGCAAATGGTCCATTGTTCTTGGGAACTGAATAGAGAGGGGGTAGAATACAGAGCTTTGATCACCCCCACACAGTGATAACTGGCCCCTCCTGCTGAACTAGGACATTGCTGTATATTGTTGTCATTTTTACATTGATTCTGACACCTAGATGGCCAAGCACTGGACTATTTCAGATGTGGTTTGGATGATGGTGATTAGTGATCTTGCAGGTGAAATCAAAGACAGTGTTAAAAATGTCACATTAGTACCTAGGTACAGCTGTGATTTGTTGAGCTTTTAGATATTAGTTTCTGTCATCTTTTCTTCTGATATTCCATTGGTTAATAGGCAGCAACAGTAATCTAGAATTAATCATATTTATTTAAGTTCCCCCTGTAGTCCTAATAAAGTCCTTGTCAAAAAAGTAAGTTTCAGCTATGTTGCATAGTAAATACCACATAACCTTACAACATATGACTGTAGCTGATTTTAACTTTTAGAGTTATAACTACATTTTAAATGGTGTAAGAAAATAGTCAAATATAAACATAATGATAGCTTTTGTACTGATGATAATGCGCCCAAAGTAGAGCCTTGCACAAACCAAATTTAATAAATGAGAAGAAAAAATAATTGTCTCCATTGTTGATTATACAGGGATTAAAAAAAAAAAAGGAGTTCAAATGTATCCTCTAATGCCTTCCACCATGTAGCCTGTCTCCACATATTATACCACTTTTTTCCTTTAACCTATTACTAACTTATCAGCATAAGCGGAGGAATTAGGTATTTTTCCAGTATCTGCAGTTATAACAAATACCAGTGATTGTATGACTCTTCTGTGGTTGTCCTCAAGTTGATTACATGCATAAGTTTCTAAGGGATCAGCAACCTCTCTACAAATACTTAAAATTCTGTTTTGACTTTAATTTATTATATTCTAACCAAGGTCCCTTTCCTCTCTCTAACACCATGCTAAATTTTCTCCAAGAGATTTTTTTCACTAAAAGCTTTTTCACCAGTTTTTATATTTTTTATCCTTCCCTGTGGATTTTCTTGGTGACATGCAATAACCTGTGGTGTCCTTTCACTCCACAATCATCCCTCATAGCATACAGAGACAGAACACCACTGATGCTCATCCAAGGATCAGTTCTTGTGAGCATGTACCAGAACTAGCTGTATTAATCTTGGTGCACTCACAGATCTGAGGGAAGTGCCCATCTGAAAGCTCTTTCCTTTTTCTGAGTATCACTTGAGAAAGGAATGGTAATGATAAGGTAGTCAATCTTCTCCTGGCTATGGTTGTACTACTCTGGGACTCAGGTTAATTAGCAATTGCAGGTGTTCAGTGTTTAACAGCCCTGCCTGCTTATTTGATCCTGGACAGGAATTTGCAACAGCTATCAGAAAAGGCCCCCTTTTTTGGTCCTTGATGTCTTTCTTTCTAAAGCTTGTGCAGTGCAACATTAACAAGGCTCATAACTCTCTACAGTCCCTGCCACTCCCTTTCCTTTGACTCTACCCCTCATGTTTTCCAGGTTTGCCCTTCTGTCACCATGCAGCAAATTAACACAATGAAAATACATCTAAACCTCAGATCTTAGGTCCCTCAGGGGATCCCAGTGCTATCCTGGTGGTGGGCTGCAGTGGCAATGGATGTACTAGAGGAAACAGGAGCATGTTTCCTGAATGTTCTTCAACAAAACACTTGGCATGTCTTCAGCTCTTCCCCACTCCTCTGTTTCTAACTTCTAAACAGGTCATATCAGGGCAACTGACATGTTTGTCAAGGGCAAGGAAATATATCTGGGGATGATAGATATGATGGCAATTGGAGTTCTGATCAAACAACAGTCTGTGCTCACCAGTGTCATTACTTTCACTAGAAAGTGCTTCTATTCTGAGTGGGGGACCTTTTTTCCACTGAAATACACTTTTCAAATAGGTCCTATAATACTCTCCAATCATCACTTGTAATTGGACTATAAATATGAAGTTGGATGGGAGTGTGTGTCAATCTGTTGGAGTTCATGAAGGCTTTACAGAGGGATCTGGACAGACTGGATCAGTGAGCTGAGGACAATTTTATGAGGTTCAACAAGGTGAAGTACCAGGTCCTGCACTTGGGTCACAATCCCAGCACTACATGCTTGAAGAAGAATTGCTGGACAGTTGCCAAGTGGAGGGGACACGGGGGTGCTGGTCAACAGCTAGCTGAACATGAGCCAGCAGTGTGCCCAGGTGGTCAAGAAGGCCAATGGCATCCTGAATTATATCAGAAATAGTGTGACCGGCAGGACCAGGGAAGTGATTGTCCCCCTGTACTCGGTACTGGTGAGTCACTTCAAATTATCTGTTCACCTTTGGGCCCCTCCCTACATTGAGATGCATGTCCAAAGAAGGTCAATGAAGGTGGTGAAGGGTCTGGAGAACAAGTCCTGTGAGGAGCAGCTGAGGCAATCTCGCTAGTTTACCCTGGAAGAAAAAGGAGGCACAGGCTTATACTCTCTACAACTACTGGAAAGGAGGTTGTAGCAAGGTGGGGGACAGTTTCTTTTCCCAGATAACAAGAAATAGGACAAGAGGAAATGGCCTCTAGTTGCACCAGAGAAGGTTCAGTTAAGGTATTAGGAAAAATTTCTTCCTCAAAAAGGCGATCAAACATTGAAACAGGATACCCAGGAAAGTGCTGGAGTAACCATCCCTGGAGGTATTTAAAAGATGTGTAGATGTGGTACTTCGGGATATGGTTTAGTGAAGGACTTGACAGTGTTAGGGTAATGGTTGGACTTAATGACCTAACGAGTTTTTTCCAACTTAAAATATTTGAGTCTATGATTCTAAGAGCTATAAGTTTCACACTTATAGAAGAATTTGAAAAAGCTAAAATATAATGTTTTTAACTTCATTAAATTGAATTCCCCAGCAGAATAGGGAGATGGGCAAATAGAGGGAGGCTTTAGGGCTTCTATCTTGGCAGAAAAAAAAATCCTTTCAGTTCAAAGCAAAAAAAGATACAAGAGTTTGGACTATCCCTGTGCCCTCTCCCACCACAAAAACAAACAAACAAAAAATTAGAAAAAGGAAAAAAATTATGAATAATCTCAGTATTTAATCTGCCATGTTAAAGATAAACTCAGTATCTCATCACCTTCCAGAGTTTTTCTTTCCTTTGCAACATAGCTTCCATGTCCACTGTAGCATAGATTAGAAAGCCTTCTTCTGCACAGTTGTTTCCTCTGTCCCTCTCAGAAATGTATATGAGAGACAAGTTTATTTGTTCCACAAAAAAAAAAAAAAAAAAAAAGAAAAAAATTACTTGATTTTCAATTAACTCCACAAAGTACAAGCTGCAAGTGCTTGTTCATATGAAGCTATTGCCACAGCTCAAGTAATTACTGGAAGACAGGAAAAGAAAGATGGTATGCATTTAATGAGCGAATTACAGCCTTTAGGATGTATTGGATTATCTTTACACAATAATTAATCTTTTTGATGTTACAGCATTTGTGATTAATATTATAGGTGCTAATGAAGTGTGGGCTTCTTTATTACTTTTCATACAACAGGCAGAGGCTTATGATGGATGCTGCTATTACACTCAGAGTGGGTAAGTCTGCCATGAGTTGGGTAGCACCCAGATTACCTGGGTGCATGTAAGTCACTGCATAAGGAGGCTTCTTCCTGTTGACAGCACCAATGAGAAGGGTGACAGCTCCCAGAGGCAAAGATCAGGAATGGGGAGAGATGAAGGAACAGTCCAACTTGATATTATCAGACTATTAAGTGTTCTAGAAGTTCTGACAGCTGGTGCCAGACACATAAGGCACTGATTTAAAATAATAATAATAATAATAATAATAATAAATTTAACACAGACATTGTTATGTGTCTCCAGCATGTTCACTTTGGTTTGGGGGCTTGAGAAATATTGGTACTTTTTCCTTAAATACAACCACAAAGCCCTGCTGGAACATTAGTGTGATGATACAAAATTGCAGCAACAGCCAGATTGTGGCATTACACAATGTTTGCAGGTGTATACATAATTGAACTTTCATTATATCTTATTAGAAGTGATTCCACATCTGCAAACAGGAGTTATATTCTCCCAGCCACAATCAAAGCTCTAGATCATGAAAACATGTCATAGTGGATAATTAGTCCCATTGAGTTTGGGGAGTGAGTTCATCTAAATGGATGAAGTATTCCAAATCTGCTTAGGAGGGGAAACATCTGTGAACATAGATCTCCCTGCAAATACCCAAAGAATTATTTGTCTTTATGCTTATAGGCCTTAACTGGGGTTTCTTAGTTGTCCTAAGTACTTGCACACTCTCATATCCACAAATTGCTAACCTAATTTAAAAATAAAATAAAATTAATTAAAAATATACAAAACATGCTTTCATCAAAAATTGAATATTCAGAGTCTTAGTGGTCAGACCCTTTCCTGTATGTGTCTTCAGTAAAATCCTGATTGCATGTGGCAGAACATGCAGGAACTTTGGGAAATGGAGAGGGGGAGAGCTATGTGGCATGATTTCAAAGCCAAAATAACTACTAATTGTTTCTTTGCTCACTGCCATCAGTGCCATAGTCCACCTGGAAACATCACCTGAAGGAATTTACCACATGTGAAAACTCTGCTTTCATGAAAACCCAGAAAAAATCCTTCTCCAGAGCCCTTCATTTCAATGTCTGTCATCCTCTTTAAGACTTAGGAACAATAGATACAATGAAATGCCCCTGTTTTCTGAGAGTCCTATACCTGAACATGCTCACTGCGTTGCATTGACTTTATATACAAGAGTTTCATTACTAATTGTCTTCAATGAACTTCTGACACTGGATTTTTCTCTCCTATTGTTTTTGCATGTTATCTGTGTTGCTGAAAACCTGGAAGTCAACAGCCTTTTGAAATAACTTGCCGTTGATAGAGGAAACTTTATGAATTTTTAACCTTCACTGCCTAGCATACACATGAGGATCTCATCCCATCTAATTACATGAGTCTGAATACATACATCAATGTCTTACATGGCTGCGTTCTAACCTACAAGGCTGATAGTATCTGTGAGAGCACTGGCACATATTGCAGGAACTAATTAAAGACTGCACAACTTCATTAGTGGTGTGGCAAATTTTTGGTTCCAATAAATATGCTGCAATTATATAAACGTTACAGGATAGACTTGGAGAGAAAGCTATAACTCGCACAGGTGAGAGCCTGTGCATCTTTTGTAACAGCTGAATGAAAACATTGCAGCTAAATTGCTCTACTAAATGAAAATAATCTTTTAAATTACAGGTACAAAGAAAAGAGAGTTTTAGTGGATTTCTTGTAATCTTTTGCTAAACAACTGATTGGTAAAATACATTTCTATTCTTGGATACAATATGGTGAAGAATTTCTCTCTTCTTTCTCTCTTTTTTACTATTAGCAGAGTTTTATGTTGAGACAAACATATGTGTGCAAAGAAAAGGTAATACACATTAGGCACATGTGTTGCAGTGACATGCAAGATTACGGAATTAACCCAGCAGTTGGATTTGATGATCCTTGTGGGTTCTTTCCAACTCAGGATATTCTATGATTCTGTGAACCCTGCTCAAAAACTAAGCAAGTAGCCAGCACCAAAAATATCCGTAATTCCTAATGTTCAACAAAAACCATTTTCAATTTTCTGTAACTTCAGAAAACTTTGTTACAAAATATGGTCTTCAAAATCCTCAGTTTCTATAGTGTTTCTACACCCAGCCAGGGTAAACTACTCTAATAGTCTTTCACTGCTTGATGCTCTTTGTGGGAAAGTCAGCAACCTGACCAGGTAAAGTTGTTAGACCTCATAACTCACAGTGACCTCCAGAAAGCAACCAGCAAAGCTCATGAGCTTTGGTTTGGTAGAGGAAGAGAGGAAATTAAACAGAAAAGAATACAGATTATCTCTGCCAACCTGCAGGTCTAGAATCTTCTCTGCCATGGCTACCAAGAGTATTTGTGCTCCTGTCTTCCACTTTAGTAATGCTCAAAGGGGAAAATTATACTCAATTTCTATGTCCAGTCAGGCAGATTTGCTTTCAAAACTGCAATTATAATTTTGAAGTTTTAATTGAGTAGCTAATGAACTGGTCTAAATATGGAAATGAAAATTAAGAAGCACTTATTCAACAGCATCAGCATATGTATCAAAAGCTGCTGTGTTAGAACAGAAAATTCTGATATCTGCTTTTCGGTTAATTCACTGGTTTGATTTTCCTCAGCACTTCTGAATCCAATAGAAACTATAAAAATATTATTTTACTTAAGTAATTAAGAGGCAATGACAAGTTTTTGTCTTCATATAGCTTATGAAAATTTCCACAATAATATTTAATAGGAAAGATGTTTTAAAAACATTATTTCTCAGTTCATCTTAGGTCACTTCATTGGACTTCACACATAGTGGAAGTACTAGAATGGTTATTTCTGAGTTAAGTAATTCTCAAGAAAAATTATTAGTGAGTTACAATATATTCTTTCACTTTGTCCTAGGTTTTTTTCCTTTGAAGTTAAACTACTTACCACAATTATACTTTGAGGGTCTTACAATGATTATTCAGGGATCTTTGTTATTATTTCAGTGAATGATCAAAGGAAAACCAGTTAGATCGATTTCTGCAAAAGATGAGGTTTTGTCAAAGGTGATTTTCAGAATAAAAAGAAAACTGTGATTTTTTTCTTTGTAAGGAAACAAAGGTATTAAAAATACACAGATAATTATATTCTAACATAGGAGTTCTTTTGTGTGTGAAGAACAGCCTTTTACAAGCAATGCATAGGGAGCTAAATACTTTAACCACATCATTCTTTTTAATAGGATTTGTTCATGTTTCTTCTTGTGTACTGCAATGAAAGTTCACTCTCAGAAGACCCAGCTGAAAGGCTTTCTGCTAAAGGCAACACTGCGCCAGGTGGAAAATGCAAAATGAAGAAATTGGCTTCAGCTGCATCAAAGAGAACATGAATTTTGCTCTTCTTCATAGAGACTAGATGAAAGGGAGAAGCATTATTGCAGTAAAACATCCTGTTCTCCGTAATTATTGTCATTGCATGAGAAATGCTCTATATTGTGTAACCCCTCTTAATGTGGAAAAGATCATTTATTTATTCTCTATATAATTATACAATAATTAAAACACAACCGAGGACTATCAAAAAAAACCGAGGACTTAAACCTACATTAGCATTGCATCACTTTGTCCAAGAGATAAATAGGTTCTGGGATTACAATTTTGACCACCTTATAAATATTGTAAAATGTGATAAATTCTTACACTACCAAATGTGTCTTAATTAACTGGATCTCTTCAATTTCCCACTGAACATAGAAAACACTGTGTGTGTGTGTGAACTCCTGCTTTTTTACCAGGAAGGGCACTGATACACAAGTGAATTGCCTTTGTCTGTAGGGTTCTCTTTTTTCACAACTCTATTTGCTTTTTCCCCGCTGGCAAAGTCACAGAAAGGATT
Source organism: Dendrocincla fuliginosa (assembly GCA_035047845.1). Classification (NCBI taxonomy): domain Eukaryota; kingdom Metazoa; phylum Chordata; class Aves; order Passeriformes; family Dendrocolaptidae; genus Dendrocincla; species Dendrocincla fuliginosa. Next base: position 112,952,685 of record JAWWMO010000083.1, on the reverse strand, counting down.
TATGAATGATCCTTATTTAGCTGAGTGATTCTTGGAGTATCCCACATGGGATATCCATATTGCAGAAAATGTGAGGGGACCTCCTAGCCTCAAAATCTTGAAAACTTTGAAAACAAAACCACCAAACAAACAAATCAAAAGAACTTCTGAAGACAGAGTCAGCAGGAAAAGTATGTAGAAGAAAGGCATTGGTCATCCTGCTAGAAGTATTTTTATAGGGTTAATCTGCCTGGTAGAGTGTGGTGGGAACCATCAAGCAATGGTGAGGGCCTTAAGGGGACGTTTTTTGAAGGACTACAGGAAGGAAGATATCCTTCCATTGACCAAGCAAATGAGGATTTTTACAGCTCTTAGAAGGTTAGAACTGACAGCTGTCATTCAAAGAGAACAAGACACATAAACAAATATTTAAGCTCAGGTATCAGATCTTAATCAAGCTATATTAAATAGGACAATGTCATAGTGTAAAACAAGAAGCTTGTATAAGGAAAGTTGTGGAAAAGCAGGTTAAATGGATAGCAGAGGATTTCAAGGCCTTTTTATAGCACAAGAAGTTTCTGAAACCTTCAATGCAAACAAAAAGAGGTATTGTGCTTCCTGGCTTCTTTTCCTCCCCATAAAGAGAACTTTGGTGGGGGAAGCCACGAACAGGTGGGGCTAACACTCTGGGTAGTTTATTGTGTCATCTGTGAAGACCAATAAACTTTGTTATTGACTCTCCTTCTTTTTCTGACAGCCATTTGAGATGAAATAAGTCAAGACAACAGTAAAGAAGATGTCAGCGATGTGGTATTTTGTCATCCAAATCACTTATATTTCCCATGCTCTGACTCATTTAAATTTGTCCCAATATCTTCAGAAGAAGCACATTTTCATGAGTGTCAGCCTCCTAAAACTGGTGATATTTCCACAAGTCAAGGCCATGCCACATGTCAGAAAAATGGGTCTTAGTCTATAGTATTAAAAGAGCAAAGAAGAGCTATGCTGTCTGCATTTTCATAGTGACAATTGCTCAGTGATCCAGTCTTCATTATATGTTTAACAGATGTTATTTAAACTGCTACAAGAAAGAACCAGTTGATGGAAAGAGAAGGTACAGTTCTTGTTTCTGAGGAAAAAAGAACTCCTCTGACCATGACTGCCTACAGGCAGCTTATTGGAGAGCTTGTCAAATACTCCTCATTCTGACAGAGAAGGGATTGTATCCACCAGCCAAACTTGCTCCATTTTCTGAGACCGCATCTCAAGCGTCTTTTCTCAGCTATGGATCCATTTTCAGAAGGAAAATTTCCATTTTTATGTTATGTCACCTATTTGTGCCAGGATTCCCTTTTCTGTCTCAATTAAGTTATTTTTGAAACAAGCATTATAGTTCACAATTAATCTGACAGATTCATAATTAATACTTCTTATGAATTAATGTACCTTCAAAGACCAACCTTAGTGAGAGTAAGAAAATGATCCCATCATGGCAAAATCATGGATTACACCACAGATTCCTAAAAATGGGCAGTCAACACCCTGAGAAAGAAATGAACCAATCCAGACTTTGTGAATCTTTAGATCTAGCCACTGACTAAAGCAATTGTATTTGGAAAATATTAGATAGGAGACTTACATAACTTAGTTCATCTAAAGTGTTTTCCTAGAACTTCCTGGGTGAATTTTGCACACTGGATTTGAATATAATACTGCCCTTCATTTCTTTTTCTTAGACTACTGTCACAAATCCAGAAAAACTGTGAATGCAAATCACAGACATTTTCCTTTCTCTGTGTTCTCTTCTAGCTTGAACAGTTTGCAATGATTCCTCTTTGAATGCAGTGCCATATTCAAATGAGAAAATAAAGTTTGAGCATAGATTTATTTTACATTCATTTTAATTCCCATTCCATGTGCTTTTCACAGCTGCTCATTTTATTGCATTGCTTTTCCAAATGAAAACTCCAGCTGCTCCAGCCTTGCAAACCATATAATACATGTTGTATAAGCCTGTTTCAGTAGACTGTTCCAGAGACTCAATGGTTATTGTTTTCCTCATCTTCCACCTCTAGCCAGAAAAAACGGTGTTTAGGTTTAAGTAGCAAATGCAGATTTTGGAAGTCCCAGCAGTTTCTTACTTGGATCCCTAAGAAAATGAGACATTTCTGCCTACCTTGCTTTCTTTATTCTCGTCAATAACTTCTAGCTTATGGGTCAATTTAAAAAAAAAAATTGGCATGTTTCCAGCTAAGCCAGTTTCCATATTCCTGATGGAAAAAGGTGTTCAGGTTGAGAAGAGGAACCCTTTGGCCACAGCATTAATTCAACCCTTTTCAGACATCAGTGTCTATGTTCATGCACAGCTTCGAGACACAGTCCTGTAGGAAGCGGGAGTTTCCAATCCTGATGCTGGAGTACTTTTGCATAAAAATAACCCTGTAACTCAATGAATTGCCTGACTCCTGACCATTGCCAGTCAACGTGACATGGGAACATGTGCCTGTGTTTGCAGGAAATCTGAGTTTGACATCCTCATGAGGCAGTTACATAATGCAAGGGATCCATTTACCCTAGAGAGTCTCAGGTCCAGGTTCTAGTTACTGTTTTCCTTGAACATAGCTTTAGGACAGCAAAAAATCAACACTTATGAACAAGACAAGTAAGTCAGGCTCTGAAATCAGTTAATTACTATACCAGAAGTAGTAGATTATCTGCACAAAAACCGACTCATTTATATTTCTAGTTAGTATGCACATTTCTGCTTCTTGGGAAGTTAATGAAAATCAAGTGGGTTTTGTTTGTCTGTTGAGCTTGACAGAAACATCTCCTGGGATGGTGATGAGAAGTCAGAGTACCTGTACTGCATGCAATGATCCTGCTCATTGCCACAAACCTCACCAGCTGCATGACAATATTTTATTTCTCACTGCTGAGCAAACTTCTAGAGTCCCTTGCCAAAGGATGCTGCCAAGTCTCTGCAATACTGCCAATTCCTTGAATCCCCTCATACTGTCATGACACAGAACCATACAGTACAGATAAATCTAGTGACATTGACTGATTAACTTCTTTTGTCTGTAGAGCCCATAGGAATGATTTTGAACTTTCCTGGTATAAAATTCCTCCAATACAACAGTGAGACTTCTCTGCATTATCATCTTCAGAACAACACTACTTTTCAGCTACCTGATGCCTGGATCAAGAAAAGCAACTGCCTAAGTGCTGCTGGGAGTGGTACTATCAAACAGCCATGTTAATGCCCCAAAGGATAAATTTGCACATCCCATTTTTTGGGGGATAGATTTGAACCGCAGGAAAGCAGACAATTGTGTCCTGTGTAGGACAAACTTTCTGTGGCTGCAGGGACTCAAAAAATCACAGATATTGAAAGTCTGATTTTTTTTTCAGCTATGCATGTTAAAAGAAACGTCTGGATTCATTGCAAGTTTTGGTAGCAAGAAGCTGGTTGCAAACTGTAAATGGGTCCTTAGGTTTCTGCTTTCAATGCTAGTCTTCTTTTTGCCTCTCAAAACCTCCAAAATCTCTGTGATGATTTGCTGTTAAATCCTTAGTATCCTGCACTCATTTTCTGTGAAGAATTCCCAGCACAAAGAATGAGATGAAGGAAAAGAAAAGCTGCCTCTGTTTTTCCAAACTTTTGTAATTTATTTTTATGTCTGCTAAAGATGGTAGCTAAGGACACAGAAACCAGGCCAATTAAACCATGTCATTCCTTATCCTTATTTTTTCTTTTTAACTTTGCTTTTTATTCACAATACTACAGATTTCACAATACTACAGATTTCAACTTTGGCTTTGCTTTTACTATACAATATCACATATTTCAGCTTTAGCCGTTTTCTATTTACTTTTACATCTAAAGAATGTTATATTTACTGTACAGTTTAGAAGTAAATCTTTAGTGTGAAACATTGTTCTGTTCATAAAGAATGCATGCGATCAAATCAACAGTGTTATGTTTTCAGTTTGTCAAAATTTTAAAAAGCTACTTTTCATATGCAAGAAAATCCTCCAGGTTCATTGCAAAATATTGAGACAATTATTTATCAAATGCATTAGCAACGCTAACTGCTGTATACAGAATTACTTTATTGAATAGAATAAATATTTAAAACTCTTTTGGCACTTTTTTAATTTCATACAGAAAAAAATTGTCTTCCAGGATTTACATTTACTTTACCTGCATCAATTGTGGTTCACTGTCTATTCACCATGATTTTCACAAAAGACCCAGTCCAGTTAAGTCTTGGAGCCTACAAATTCTGCTGCTTCAGTAAACACCTGCAATGCTTCAAAGATGATTACCTCCTTCTTGAGATGGAATTACAATATAGGATATGTGAATTTCTTAATGAGTTCTAATGTACCAATTTTATTTGAAATGTTCTTCAGTTGCCTCCAAGCTAGCCCCTTTGTATTGCAATATGATAACTAATCCTATATTTATTGCTTTTGAGGTCACATGAGATCAAAGCTAAGAGGCTGGGCAATTTCTCATAAGAAAAAAAAGAAAAAACAGAAGAAAAAACAGGTGCCTATTACCAGCCACTGTTAGAGCCATGAGTCTCAGACTCCCCTCATCCTTATAACATTTGATAATAAACTCCTTCAGTTTTGTTGGTGTTTATAATTTTCTACCTATAGTAGATCAAATTTTGCCCTTAGCCTTCAAGATTCTTGCACAAACAGTAAAAGTTTACAATTTAAAACTTATACGTAATCTTGTTCAGAAATGACAGCTCAGAGAGAAAATAAACTTATTTCAAAAGTGATGTCAAGAATCTGCCTACTAAAATGAAAAGCCCAGAAGATGCTGCTATAATACAGCTCAAACACCCGCCCACTGAACAGTGTGAGCTTTCCATTGTGTGCTTTGCTTATGGTTTTGTCTATAATCTGTCAACGTTGATGCAACTTACCAAAGAAAATGAGAGAAATCATTATGCTACTCATCCTGAATAACTATCTGTTTGTAAGAAACAGTCATTTGTGACAGCCATAGATTTTTCTCTTTCACATGCTCAAAATTCAATACAATTCTGCTCCCCTTCATTGGTCATCTGCATTGCTTTGGTGGTGATTAAATGTGATTATATACTTGATGTGTTTTATCCCCCAAGTGACTACATTTCCAAATTCGAAGACTAAATACTTCTACAACAGTTTGTTTTTTTCAATCTATAATACCAACTGTACAGTAAATTAGATACAGCTCCATGCTTCACCATCGTTTCAGATCTGAGGCTCAGGTGGTATTGATAGGCTGGCTTTGTGCTCATTGAAATAACCAGGAACTGAAATTTTGATCATTGTACTGTCTTACACATATTAAAACTAATCCACAAAAGTGACTGAAAATGCAAAGGGAAGCTTTAAGGGAGAAGGTGAAGGCAGTAACCTTTTGTCTTCCCACATGAAAAGTTTCTTTCTGGGAGAGTTAATTTAAAAAAAAACAATCCCTTTGATTTCCTACTTCTCTCTTTTAGAAAGTTTTGCTCCATGTTTTTAGACCAACAGTTTCCCAAGGAATACCCTACCAGCTGCAAACCAAGTCCAAGTCAAGACCCTAGACTGCCTCAGGCACACCCAAACTTTCCTCTATGTTGAGTGCCTTTAGAAACAACCACAACCTCACAAACCCTAGCACATTTCATGACCTCCTTAGCTTACAGTTTGTCTCCGTAAGGAACATCCCAGTGATCCAGTCCACATCCCTACCCTGCACCACCCATCATGTCTCTGCAGACCATGTTTGCACCAGTGCCCACTGCAGCCTGTGGATTGCCAAAGGGCAGGTCTTCCAGGAAGCTCTGGACAGAGGTGGGCAAACTCACTGCCCCAGTCCTACCAAGGATCAGTTTTACCTCCACATCCGTGTCTCCATTTCAGCTGCCTTTGAAAGTGTTGAGAATTCGGCTGAACCACAGGAAGTTGGCAGACCACAAAATATAGCCTGTCATCACTATTCAGAAGGTCTACAGTGTTTTGCAATAGTTCACTTCTTCTCAAACTATCTGAAGAACGTGATACATGGAAAAGCGATGCCTTGGTCCTGCTGCTCCACTTGCATGCTCCTGGGTGCCTGTTGTCCCTCATCCAGCAAAGAGAGATGGACCAAATCCAGTTACTTCTTTAGTGGAATCCATCAGAGCTCTCCTGGATTTAACGTACTGATAGACCTCCTAATGCCCTGGTCTGTGACAGAATTTTATTCAAGTGAACACAGGAAAAATAAATGCAGGTTGGTCCTGGAGTGACACTCAAAAAGACTAACATAATATCAGATGAAACCATTAAAAATGAGGGCACCTATATAGTGATAATAGTGATAATAGTGTGTGGTCCTTCTTCCAGCTTGAGGTTGTCCCTCCAGTCTTTTTACAATTGAAGAGTGACACCAACTTAGTGCAGAGGCAGAAACATGCTTAGGAGAACAGTTCTTTCATGGAGTAAATGCAGCACTGCCTGTAGCACTGCATTCCTCAAGGCAGAAGGGCCCTGGAAGATGGACCCTGCAGAGCACAGGTATGCCATGGGCGGGGCCATGTGCTGCTCTGGCTCTTCCAGGATGCCCACAGGGCCAGTGGGTGCAGAGGGCACTGTAGCAGAACAGCATTGGCCCAGCTGTGAAGGTACAGAAAGATTCATTGGTTTGTAGGATTAGAACAGGGAAGAAATGTGAAAAAAAAAAAAAAAATCTGTCTTTGTATACTCATATTTCACTTTCTGTGTTTGCCTCACAGACCCATCTAAAATACCATACTGGATCTGACTAAGATGGAGTCACCTGGAGGCACCTGCTAGTCCAGCCAAGGTCAACCCACCACAAATACACAGGATGACAAATAAGTTTTTTTTACATTCAATTAAGACCTGAATAAATCTTCACCAGACATGACGGCAGCATGAAGAACTGAGGAGTAGGAAAGGGAACAACTGGAAAATCTTATATCTACTGTCGTCCAGAATTCTGCCTGTCCACCCTAGTTAAAAGCCAAAGTGCTGTAAGCATGAAGGTACTTTTACCTTTTTTTTAATTTTCCTGTGTCACTCCAAACCAATTACATGTCTCTCTGAAAAGAAAACATGAATAGACTGGAAAGAAAATGCTGAAGTCTTCCAGGTCTTTTTTGGCACCACTAGGCTTACTGAAAAATGCAGGAGACTAGGAGAGTTGACTGGAAAGTGACCATCTGTTCAGTTCATGTGCTTTTGATCTCTGTCAGTAAGTTGATCATACAGTTCAAATACTCTGACTCCTTCGAGAAGAATTCATTCATCCCAACCTCTGCTTTACAGAGACTTGCCTTTGACATATCAAACGGCTCAAAATCAAAAGTCCATACATAATGTTTTAATTATGGTTCAGATACAGGAAGTATAGATTCTTCATCAGTTTTCATTTTTTACTTACTGTGGGGTATAATTACATGGTTCTTACTTTCCTTTAAAGTGATGTAAAGCCACTTTAAAACCCACACATATGACACCAGGTTCTAATACCCACTGATATCAAATATGTATCATAAGGCCACCTTTAACTCAGAATTATACCTGAAATGAACACCTCCCTCCACCCACAAAACCCCAAAACAAAACAAAAAAAAAAAAAAACCAAAAACCACAAGCAAACAAAAAAAAAAAAAAAGAAAAAAAACAAAA